>QNTS01000761.1:171603-190263 GCA_003317085.1 Hucho hucho | reverse complement strand
GGTGATGCGTTGTGCAGTCCTCACTACCCTCTGGAGAGCCTTACGGTTGAGGGCGGAGCAGTTGCCGTACCAGGCGGTGATACAGCCCGACAGGATGCTCTCGATTGTGCATCTGTATAAGTTTGTGAGTGATTTTGGTGACAAGCCGAATTTCTTCAGCCTCCTGAGGTTGAAGAGGCGCTGTTGCGCCTTCTTCACCACGCTGTCTGTGTGGGTGGACCAATTCAGTTTGTCCGTGATGTGTACGCCGAGGAACTTAAAACTTTCCACCTTCTCCACTACTGTCCCCTCGATGTGGATAGGGGGGTGCTCCCTCTCCTGTTTCCTGAAGTCCACGATCATCTCCTTTGTTTTGTTGACATTGAGTGAGAGGTTATTTTCCTGACACCACACGCCGAGGGCCCTCACCTCCTCCCTGTAGGCCGTCTCGTCGTTGTTGGTAATCAAGCCTACCACTGTAGTGTCGTCAGCAAACTTGATGATTGAGTTGGATGCGTGCTTGGCCACGCAGTCATGGGTAAACAGGGAGTACAGGAGAGGGCTTAGAACGCACCCTTGTGGGGCCCCAGTGTTGAGGATCAGCGGGGTGGAGATGTTGTTTCCTACCCTCACCACCCGGGGCCGGCCCGTCAGGAAGTCCAGGACCCAGTTGCACAGGGCTGGGTCGAGACCTAGGGTCTCGAGCTTAATGACGAGCTTGGAGGGAACTATGTTGTTAAATGCTGAGCTGTAGTCGATGAACAGCATTCTTACATAAGTATTCCTCTTGTCCAGATGGGTTAGGGCAGTATGCAGTGTGATTGCGATTGCGTGTGTGATTGCGATGTGTGTATTGAGAATGTGTTTATTGAGAATGTGTGTATTGAGAATGTGTTTATTGAGAATGTGTGTATTGAGAATGTGTGTATTGGGAATGTGTGTATTGAGAATGTGTGTATTGAGAATGTGTGTATTGAGAATGTGTGTATTGAGAATGTGTGTATTGTGAATGTGTGTATCGAGAATGAGGATTTTGCTAGTGGGGGTTGAGGGTTGGGGATAGAGGTGTGGGATTGCGTGTGGGATTGCTGTAGGTCAGCACTGGGAGTAGAGGCCAGTCATTCCTGTATTTCCAGGGTTAAATACCTTGGAGCTGGGATAAATACACAGATCTGACTGCTCCTCTCCTCTCCTGCCCTGCATTCAGAGTACTAATGGCCAGCCGGCCCAGAGAGTGGGAGGGTGAGTGAGTTTTTTTATTTTATTTATTCATTTCACCTTTATTTAACCAGGTAGGCAAGTTGAGAACAAGTTCTCATTTACAACTGCGACCTGGCCAAGATAAAGCAAAGCAGTTCGACACATACAACAACACAGAGTTACACATGGAGTAAAACAAACATACAGTCAATAATACAGTAGAAAAACAAATCTATATACAAAGAGTGCAAATGAGGTAAGATAAGGAAGGTAAGGCAATAAATAATCCATAAATAAATAAATATATCAATAGGCCATAGTGGCAAAGTAATTACAATATAGCAATATAGAGTGTGGGTGGGTGTGTGAGTGAGTTTGTGTGTGCATGCGTGGCGTGTTTATTTGAATTTGTCCTGGGTGCAAAGGAATGCCAGTTGAAATAGGGTGACGGCAACCTTGATTTTGATACATGAAGCTTGTCAAGTACAGGACTGCAATGTATACACGGCAGCCAGAGAGTTCAACACAGGACAGGATGGAGAAGATCATTAAATGTCCATATATTGTAAGGTGAAATATAGGCCTTGTTCAGACCCATGAAATAAGTTGGAGTTGGATCAATACACCAATAGATAATCAATTATGTTATTAATTAATGTTCTTTCCAATATAGTGTATGGTAATTTCATAGTACCTATGCAAAACTATTCATTGTCTTAACATATTTGGTCTACTGTATATATCATTGAAACAATACTCTTGAGAAAAATATTGAAAGGGGTTCCTATTGATCGAGATTGTAGTAGTGGATGAAGGAATGAGATAATACAATCTTCATGTTTTTATACGTTTGTTAAGTTGCCTATATGGACATCAGACTTGATCTGATCATATCTTAAGGTAAAACAGAGTGCATGTTGGGATGTGTGTAGGAGGAAGGGAGAAGACCAGAAGCAACATCCTCCAAGGCCATGTTTGAACCTGAACCTGTTCTTTGAGGAGGTATAAACTACTAACCACCCAGCCACCCACTCGCCACACACATACACACACATAGTCGCTCAGCTGACTGTCAGCCCATACCAATGAAATTCCATGCTGGGCCTCTCCCTGGCACAGGCTGCATTGATTATCTGTCAGGAGGAGAGCAGAGACGGGGCTGGCTGGAGAGAGGAGAGTAGAATGAGAATGAGGGAGGAAGTAGAGAGGGAGGGAGAGATCAGGGTGGGAGAGATCAGGGTGGGGAGAGAGTGATCATTGAGGATAGGGGGAAAGAAGATAATAGAAGAGATAGAGGAAATTGAGGAGAAGGAGAGGACCCAGTGGAGGGTGGGAAGGAGTGATGGTGCGAGGGAGAAATAAAGGGGGATGAGAAATTGTGATGAAGGGACGGAGAGATGGACAGAGATAGGAGAGGAAGAGAGTTAGAGAGGATGATGAAAAGGATAAAGGGATAAAGAAGAGACCGAGGGAAGGGGAGCGGATAAGTTAAAGGAAGTCTGGGAGAGAACACAATCCAAGGCACGCTGGATGACAAAATATCACACACACCCACACACTCACACACACGTAGGCATACACTCATCCAGAAAACACACTCAAACACGCCACACAGGGCCAAAACAAAATCTGTCTCATATAGACCCTTTTAACATAGAAGTGGAGAGAGAGGGAAAGAGAGAAAGAGATAGAGCAATATGGGGAATCAGAGGGGAGGGAGTGAAACAGATTGGGAGAGGGAGAGAGATTACACAGGGAATGAGGGAGAACAAGGAATGAGACAGACGGAGATAATGATAAACATAGAGATGAGGCAATAGACAGATGGATAACGAGAGGTACAGTATAGAGAGATGTGACTCGTTTCAGGAAACTAGGCGTGTGTCGCAAGTCACGACTTCACAGGAGAGTCATTTGAACGTTATTTTACATTTTGTTATCAAAATGCATTTTTTGGCAGAAATGCCTTCTGGAACATTTGAACTTTCATGTGCCTTAATAACAAACGTGTATGCCATCTGTAAATATGAATAAAGTTGTTAAATTACGAGCCTAGTTGGTTTAGCCACAGAAAAAGCCAGGAACCTTCCCACTAGCCATGATCTGCTGAGATAATGAGTGGGTTGGACGAGAGAGATGAGTTTCAGATTGGTCTGCCGTGTAGCGTCTTCTGTCTATAAAATTAGCTGCTCATTATGCATAGATAATACTTTCTACTGCAGTTTTTTCTAAATATATAATGTTAGCCATGGAGAACTGCAAATGTGTTGCTACTGCTCTCAATATCATTGCTGCCCTGAATTTATCAGTCACTATTGACAAAGGTCAGAGGGAAAAAGTGATGATGGAGTACTTTCTGGAGGACAATCGTGCCATGCTGACTCTTTCTGACTCTGAAAATGAATCAGACGATGAGGAAATCCCTGATTTAGGTGAAAACATTTTAATTGAAGAAGACATTGTAGAGTCTTCTGATGACAGTGACGGGGAAGAAATGGCGATCAACAGTGTTGTTGTCACAGAAGAAGTTGACCGAGTTTTGAAATCAGTGGAATGTCTGGTAGAAGCAGAGTTTGATAAGGAGATTAATAGAATTCTGCCGTTTGATTGCAGATTACATCTTCAAACTAAGGGCAACCATGGCATCCGTGACAGAGAGTGAGAAGGATCTGATGATTCTTATGGCATTGCACACGGACAGTGTGAACCAGAGGGCCAAGGAAGCTGTACAAACAAAACGGATACAACACAGGACATCTTATTTAATGAAAGGGGTTGCAGTCTGCCGTTTCAGATATTAAGTTTCTAATTTTGCCAGAAAGTTATTTTCATTACAAATTAAAGCTTACTGTTAGCTAGCTGGCATTAGATGGCTAGCTCGCTAGCTAACATTACGTGTATGAGCTGTGTAGTAATTTTATCTCAGAAATAGCTAACATTGAACCTATTTAACATTGAACCTTTAGCTAGCTATGACAATTGGTTTGTATTGCTAGTACTCTAGGGATTAGGACTACGGTTAATTGTTTAGCTGGCATGTCTAAACAAAAGACTCCACTTCGCCAGATGATTACATGACCCATCAAGTTAGCCGTGGGTTAATCATTGTGTGCGTGTGTTATTTATTCGAGGTACTCCTCGCTTTTTTGTTTTGGGTTTCTACCCTTTGTTTTGTTACGTGTTTGTTTGGTCTTCGTCCCCGTGCCTTTACACGGCACACTGTAATTTGGGTTTAATAAAAAGCCCTATTACTCATTCCTGTGCCTGTCTCCCAAATCATTCATGCCAACGTGACACAGGCTAATGCTTTTCACTGAGCTGTGTAAAGGCGGGGGAAACAATTCATTTTAATTAATCTTAATCTTCTTTTGTTGTTTGCAGGTGAACTATCCTTCTGACCCTATACAGCCAGGTATCCTCTACTTTTTAACTCCTCGCAAGTGAAGCTTATGTGAAGGAATACCACAACAAGTCAACTACTTGATTGGTGAAGGCATGTCATCCAGCAAAGGCTGCAGTGGCCAAAACAAGAACAAGTTTGTGCTCTGGTATTGTGCCTGGCGGACCATGCACAAGCTCCTCCACATAAGTACTTTCCCATTGTTCCTCAAATGCAGTGTATGATATACCATTTTGTAGCTCTGTGTCTCTGCTTTTATCCCATGTACAAAACACAATTTCAAATTTTGCTACATAAGAACGAATCAAGGCGGTCGGTCACAGATGGACTGATAGTGGAGAGAGGTAGAGGAAAAATGCAGCAGTGAAATGAGAAAGAATCTTGCAGAGAGAGAGAGAGAGAGAGAGAGAGAGAGAGAGAGAGAGAGAGAGAGGGATTAACTGGATGTGTGTTAATAATACATTAGCATGCATTAATGTTTCACAGCTACATAGTGGTGGAGCCGCACCAGACAAAATGCACAGAAACAGCCCAACAAAACAAACAGGATGAATAAGAGACGACGGCAGAAGAGGAAATGGAAAGGGTGAGGTAGAGCGAGAGATAGAGAGTGAGGGAGAGAGATGGAGAGTGGAGGGAGAGAGATAGAGAGTGGAGAGAGAGAGAGAGAGATATAGTGAATGGAGGGCGAGAGGTAGAGAGTGAAGGGCAAGAGATAAAGAGATTTTCATAATTCAAATTGCTATGAAAACCTAAACAGGGATCTGTCTGGATAGAACTGATGAATGTTTTCAGAGGTGAAACATACTACAGTAATCTGGGGAATAGAAAGGGACCTCCTGGTTTCACGGATTTAACGCAAAGAAGATAACACATGTTATTCGTAAAACATTTGACTGGTGCCTCATTCAATTGTCACATGGACTTATATATGACAAGGTTGTGAGTGTGTGTGTGCGTGTGTCACAGGGCAAGGTCAAAAGTGACATGACCTGTTGTGACAGGGATGTTCCAGAGAAGACCCCATTCGTCGACCATTGACTACATCCTCAGTTCACATTACACATGGACATTCATTGTGCATTGACAAATAATGACCTGTGCCATCATTAGCTAATACAGTCAACTAGCCCTAACTAACCCTATCCCTTACCCTTACCCTGTCCACATCCTGCTTCAATCCTTACCCTAACCATAACCCTAACCATAACCCTAAACCTAAACCCTAACCCTAATCCAACTGATAAATGCAATGACTTAGCAAGTTGTAAGAGGAGAATGCTAAAATGTGTCTACTCCATCTTGTATTTCTGATAGCTTTTCTATCTTGTGTGTTGTGGCTGGTCTTGAATACAAATCCCAACTGCATTTTGTCTTATATCTTTACGGACCAGACTGACTTATTACTGGTCTAGACTCATTCTACAGGTTTCTTGTCAATACCCTTACAGCGCTCAGGTCTGCATATACAGTACCAGTCAAAAGTTTGGACACACCTACTCATTCAAGGGTTTTTCTTTATTTTGACTATTTTCTACATTGTAAAATAATAGTGATGACATCAAAACTATGAAATAACACATATGGAAATATTGTAGTGAGCAAAAAAGTGTTATAAAAAATTTAATTATATTTTATATTCTTCAAAGTAGCTACCCTTTGCCTTGATGACACACTCTTGGAATTCTCTCAACCAGCTTCACCTGGAATGCTTTTCCAACAGTCTTGAAAGAGTTCACACATATGCTAAGGACTTGTTGGCTGCTTTTCCTTCACTCTGCTGACCAACTCATCCCAAACCATCTCAATTGGGTTGAGGTCTGACGATAGTGGAGGCCAGGCTGATGCAGCACTCCATCATTCTCCTTCTTGGTCAAATAGCCCTTACACAGCCTGGAGGTGTGTTGGGTCATTGAACTGTTGAAAAACAAATGATAGGCCCACTAAGCGCAAATCAGATGGGATGGCGTATCGCTGCAGAATGCTGTGGTAGCCATGCTGGTTAAGTGTGCCTTGAATTCTAAATAAATCAGCAACAGTGTCACCAGCAAAGCACCTCCACACCATCACACATCCTCCTCCATGCTTCACGGTGGGAACCGCACATGTGGAGATAATCCGTTAACCTACCCTCTGTCTCACAAAGACACGGCGGTTTGAACCAAAAATCCTCAAATTTGGACTCATCAGAGCAAAGGATATATTTATATTAGTTTAATGTCCATTGCTGGTGTTTCTTGGCCAAAGCAAGCCTCTTCTTATTATTGGTGTCCTTTAGTAGTGGTTTCTTTGCAGCAATTCGACCATGGAGGCCTGATTCACACAGTCTCCTCTGAACAGTTGATGTTGAAATGTCTGTTACTTGAACTCTGTGAAGCATTTATTTGTGCTGCAGTGTCTGAGTTTGATAACTCTAATAAACTGATCCTCTGCAGCAGAGGTAACTCTGGGTCTTCCTTTCCTGTTGCAGTCCTCATGAGAGCCAGTTTCATCAAAGCGCTTGATTGTGTTCGCCACTGCACTTAAAGAAACTTTCAAAGTTCTTGAAATTTTACGGATTGACTGACCTTCATGTCTTTAAGTAATGATGGCCTGTTGTTTCTCTTTGTTTATTTGAGCTGTTCTTGCCAAAATATGGACTTGGTCTTTTACCAAATAGGGCTATCTTCTGTATACCACCCCTACCTTGTCACAACACATCGGATTTCCTCAAATGCATTAAGAAGGAAAGAAATTCCACAAATTAACTTTTAACAAGGCACACTTGTTAATTGAAATACATTCCAGGTGACTAACTCATGAAGCTGCTGGAGAGAATTCCAAGAGTGTGCAAAGGTGCCATCAAGGCAAAGGTTGGATACTTTGAAGAATCTGAAATATAGAATACATTTGATTTGTTTAACCCTTTTTTGGTTAATACATGATTCCATATGTGTTATTTCATAGTTTTGATGTCTTCACTATTATTCTACAATGTAGAAAATAGTAAAAATAAAGAAAAATCCTGGAATGAGTAGGTGTGTCCAAACTTTTGACTGGTACTGTATATTCATCAAAACGTTCATCATTCTTCATGTCACGACTTTAGCCGAAGTTGGTCCCTCTCCTTGCTCGGGTGGCTTTCGGCAGTCGAAGTCACCGGTCTTCTAACTACCGCCAATCTACTTTTAATTTTCTATGTTTTTTTGTCTTCATTATACACACCTGGTTTCTCTCCCATAATAATTACATGTTCCTTATTTAACCCTTTGTTCCCCTCATGTTTTTGTGCGTGATTGTTTGTGTTTCTTTGGTTCCGTGTTTTTGAGTGGTTGGTTTTTCCCCCACTCATGTATTTTGGAAATATTGAGTAAAGCATTTGAAAACTCATATTCGTTATCCTGCGCCTGACTCTGCCTTACCGGCATCACGGAGAACTCTGACAGAATCACGCACCACCCATGGAGTCAGCAGGATCACCCAGCCCTCCTCTACAAGTCGAGGAGCGCCTTCAGCAGCATGCGACAATGTTGCAGAGTCTCGGCACAGCCATGGATAGCGTGCTGCAGAGCATGGAGCGATGGGAGAGAGGAGGATTTTCAGCGCCTCTACCATCAACACAACCTCCCACTCCACAACCCACACAACTGTCCACCCCTCCTTCACCTGGTCCCAGTGGGATTCGGCTCGCGCTCCCGAGGGAGTATGATGGGACGGCTGCCGGGTGTCAGGGGTTCCAACTCCAGATGGAGCTCTACCTGGCGACCGTTCACCCGGCTCCTTCGGGACGCGAGATCGTGTCCGCCCTCGTCTCCTGCCTATCCGGGAAAGCCTTGGAGTGGGCCAACGCCGTATGGGGAGAGGAAGGAGCGGCATTGGACCACCACGAGGAGTTCACCCGCCGTTTTCGGGCAGTATTCGATCATCCACCTGAGAGTAGAGCGCCGGGTGAACGCTTGTTCCACCTCAGGGGACGAGGAGCGCACAGGACTTGCGCAGGAGTTCTGAACTCTGGCCGCCGGCGCGAGATGGAGTGACAGGGCCCTGATCCACCAATATAGATGCAGTCTGCACGAGGACGTCCGACGGGAGCTGGCATGCAGAGACACCACCCTTTCTTTTGACCAGCTGGTGGACATGTCCATCAGGCTGGATAACCTGCTGGCCACCCGTGGACGTCTGGATCGGGACCTGTCATTTCCATCCCCCAACACGTCTGCTCCGACGCCTGTGGAGCTAGGAGGTACTGAGTTTAGGGAGACCGGAGGAGGGGCTATTCCCTGCACCCTCTGTTACCGCAGAGGGCACACTGCTGGTCGGTGCAGAGGGGGGGGGGTTCCTCAGGGAGTCGAGGCAGCAGGCAGGGCACTATCGGGTCATCCCAGGTGAGTAGGCATCAGACTCACCCAGAGCTCCCTGTTGCTCACATGTTTTTGTTTGTTAATCTTCCAGATTTTTCCCCGCATTCCCAGCTTAAGGCGCTAGTCGATTCAGGCGCAGCTGGGAATTTTATTGATCGTTCATTTGTTCATAGTTTAAGGATCCCCATTGTTCCTGTTGATATGCCCTTCCCTGTGCAAGCCTTAGATAGTCGACCATTAGGGTCAGGGCTGATTAGGGAGGCTACCGCACCACTAAGCTGGGCGTATGCAGGAGGGTCATGAGGAGAGAATCAGTTTATACCTCATTGATTCTCCTGCGTTTCCCATGGTGTTGGGCCTACCCTGGTTGGCCTATCATAATCCCATTATTTCGTGGCAACAGAGGGCCCTCAAGGGATGGTCACGAGAGTGCTCTGGGAGGTGTGTAGGTGTTTCCATCGGTGCGACTATGGTGGAAAGTCCAGACCAGGTCTCCACCGTGCACATCCCCTCTGAATATGCCGATTTGGCTCAATTACCACCCCATCGACGGGGGCGATGTGCGATAGATCTCCTGGTAGACGCAGCACTTCACAGGAGTCACGTGTATCCTCTGTCCAAATCTCTGGGGCAGGGATACATTCGACCCTCCACTTCACCTGCCTCCTCGAGTTTCTTTTTTGTGAAGAAGAAGGATGGAGGTCTGCACCTGTGTATTGACTATCAAGGTATCAATCAGATCATTGTGAGGTACAGCTACCCGCTGCCTCTCATAGCCAGTGCGATTGAGTCAATGCACGGGGCACGCTTCTTCACAAAATTGGATCTCAGGAGCGCATACAATCTGGTGCGTATCCGGGAGGGGGGCGAGTGGAAGACGGCATTTAGTACCACCTCAGGGCACTATGAGTACCTCGTCATGCTGTACGGTTGAACAGTTGAACTAAGCTCGTGGGGAATGTATAAGCAATATTCTTCAAGAATCAATGGCTGTATATCTATTTAAATGTCCAAAAATGGATGTACCAATACAGTGGTGATTTTATCATGTAACTCTTAGTGGGGGAAAAATAATAATAATTGGGATGTATGCCAGCAAAGCCACTACACAACACACCAAACACAACACTAAACAATACATTAATTGCACTATAACAGTGACAAACGGTGCCCACAAACTGTCAGGGCCTACATAAAGCTGTCCCAACAGCAGAGTCCCAACAGCAGTCCCAACACCTTACCAATGCTACACCTGGCTATCAGCGGAAGCTTGTCTGGCAGCAAAACAGTTAATTCAGCCTCATTTACTGCCTTTTAAAAAACATTGGATTAATAAAGCAGGCAATGAAAGCTCTTTCAATATTCAATGATTACATTTCTCAAAAACAGATTATAGGCTACATGTTCACCACCAAGTCAGATCAGTAGGTGAAATTAAGAGATGAAAATAGACCAAATTATTAGGGTGAGGCACATGGGCTACTAACAGCTTACTACACAACATACACTTAGTATTACTTTCTTAGCTACAGTATACAAATATCTCCCTGTCATATTACATCATTTATGCAGCAGCATACAAGACATTTTTGGACTCACCTTTTTGGGCTGTGCTCACTTGAACAGGAAGATCCTTCCTGGGGAAATTTTGTCATCAAACTTTATCAAAGTCTGGCATTCTCTGGATTTATAGTGCTTTCAAGACAACTGGGAACTCCCCCCCCCCCAAAAAAATGACGTCATTGATCTTCAAGTATCTTTAGAAAGAGGCCCGAGTTCCGAATGTACAATTCTGAGTTGGATGAAAGTTCTAAATGTATTTTCACAGTCGTAGCTTGTTTTTCCTGAGTTCCTGGTTGTCTTGAACTTGGCGGTGACGTAGTGTCCCCATGAGTGACAGAACACTGAGCCAATCACGGCGCAACGCTCCGTATTTCTGCTGGCTTGCCCCATCACCATAGAAAGCACTGAGCTAGGCTGAAACACCTGCATTTTGGAGCTGCCTTACCCAAGAAAACAAAAAAGAGACGCCCCACCTGCCTTGAATGACAGGTTGCCACTGTACCAATCCCAGATTGCCCCTTTAATACAGTGCATATTATAAACTGTAGAGATACAGGTTGCATTCCAAGTTGTCTTTAAAGCAGATTGCTATATAATATTAAGGTGGTCCCTGAGATGTGGTTCCTAAATGCATCCCAAATAGTGTGCCCGCTATTACTTACCTTTATTTTACAATATAAATGGATGTGAGAATACATCCTCATTTACAAACTCCTAGTGAAGTGTTTTAGTAGACAGGTAGCCTATGCAGGGTCAAAGGAAACCTAGCTAACGCTTTCCATGAAAACCGGATGTGGGGACTCCGCTCAGGCGTTTCTCATATGCCTGCTATGTTAGGTTAGTAGAGAGGAGAAGGATAAAAGCAGCCAAATTGCAAGCCTAGGGACAATGGAGCTGCTTAAACTGTTTGTTAGCTGTCTGTGTGATGATTTATACACAACACACATGCTCTGTTTACTGAGAGTCCCCAGGAAAACACTGCAGCCTTCCCAAGGTCTGATCCCTCCTTCAGGTCTGATCCCTCCTTCAGGTCTGATCCCTCCTTCAGGTCTGATCCCTCCTTCAGAAAATATTCACACCGCTTTACCTTTTCCACATTTTGTTGTGTTACAGACTGAATTTAAAATGGATTACATTTAGATTTTGTGTCACTGGCCTACACACAACACCCCATAATGTCAAAGTGGAATTATGTTTTGAGAATTTGTTTTGTATTAATGAAAAATGAAAAGCTAAAATGTCTTTAGTCAATAAGTATTCAACCCCTTTGTTATTGCCTAAATAAATTCAGGAGTAAAAATATGCTTAACAAGTCACATGATAGGTTTCATGGACTCTGAGGATGGATCACTAACATTGTAGTTACTCCACAATACTAACCTAAATTAAAATAAGGGAGCTTGTACAGAATAAAAATATTGAAAAACATGCATCCTGTTTGCAATAAAGTAAAACTGCAAAAAATATGGCAAAGAAATTAACTTAATGTCCTGAATGCAAAGCTTTATCTTTGGGGCAAATCCAATACAACACATCACGAGTACCACTCTTCATATTCAAGCATGGTGGTGGCTGCATCATGTTATGGGTCTTGTTAATCCAAGATGGCGTAGCAGTCGGACATTTGTTTTTGTCTTGTCCCGTCCTGTCCTGTCTAAACATTGTTTTCCTTGTTTTTTTCATATTTATTTTTCGTATATACTTTAATATCACTTTCCATCTACGGACTGAATATACTCTCCTGCAACCCGCCTCACCCAATGTGGTACGGATCTACTATTTTTATACTTAAGAACAAGAACCCCATCAAAAGCTAGCCAGCTAACTGGCTATCAGCTAATTGGCTACTAGCTAGCCGTGGCCCGCTAACTGTCTAGAGCACATCGGACTGTTAGCCTAAGAGGCCTATCGGACAATTTCTTTGGCCACTATACCTATTCTGCCAATTGGCCTGGTTTACCATACGGAGCCCTGCTGATCAATCTTCTGAGCTGGAACCCCAACAGCAGCTAGCCAGCTAACTAGCTACTAGCTAGTAGTCAGCCAGCCACTGCTAGCGGTCATCAGCCACCTCTAGCACGGACAACTCAAGCCAGTCTGCACAGCGCGACTCAAATCAGAGCAAATCGGACTTATTTTTCTCCATATCTCCAGATTCCTACCGCAAGCCCTGAACCTTTTTTCGCCACTCCTGGCTAACGTCTTTGTCCCGAAGCAAGAACCAATTAGCCTGGAGCCAGCCTTGCTAAGCCCATCTCCCGGCTAGCCGTAGAGGTCCATCAGCCACTCCTTGGGCTACAATACCTATTTTGCCAACTGGCCTGGACCCCCGCCGACCCATCACGACTGGACCACTCCCATTCAACAGGCGCTATCATTTGTTGACTTCTGTAACCGTAAAAATATTGGTTTCATGCATGTTAACATTAGAAGCCTCCCTCCCTAAGTTTGTTTTATTCACTGCTTTAGCACACTCTGCCAACCCGGATGTCCTAGCCGTGTCTGAATCCTGGTTTAGGAAGACCACCAAAAACCCTGAAATTTCAATCCCTAACTATAAAATCCGACAAGATGGAACTGCCAAAGGGGGCGGAGTTGCAATCTACTGCAGAGATAGCCAGCAGAGTTCTGTCTTACTATCCAGGTCTGTACCCAAACAATTCGAGCTTCTACTCTTAAAAATCCACCTTTCCAGAAACAAGTCTCTCACTGTTGCCGCTTGCTATAGACCACCCTCTGCCCCCAGCTGTGCCCTTGACACCATATGTGAACTCATTGCCCCCCATCGACCCTCAGAGCTTGTGCTGTTTGATGACCTAATCTGGGACATGCTTAACACCCCGGCCATCCTACAATCTAAGCTTGATGCCCTCAATCTCACACAAATTATCAATGAACCCACCAGGTACAACCCCAAATCCGTAAACACAGGCACCCTCAGGTAGCCTAGTGGTTAGAGCGTTGGACTTGTAACTGGAGGGTTGCAAGTTCGAATCCCTGAGCTGACGAGGTAAAAATCTGTCATTCTGCCCCTGAACAAGGCAGTTAACCCACTGTTCCCCGGGTGCCAAAGATGTGGATGTCGATTAAGGCAGCCCCCTGCACCTCTCTGATTCAGAGGGGTTGGGTTAAATGCAGAAGATACATTTCAGTTGAAGGCATTTGGTTGTACAACTGACTAATAATGGTGACTTTGACTTTGATATCATCCTAACCAACTTGCCCTCCAAATACACCTCTGCTGTCAAATGCTCCCTAAAACACTTCAGTAAGAAGGCCTTTCTAATCAACCTAACCTGGGTATCCTGGAAGGATATTACCTCATCCCATCAGTAGAGAATGCCTGGTCATTCTTTAAAAGTGCCTTCCTCACCATCTTAAATAAGCATGCCCCATTCAAAAAATATGGAACCAGGAACAGATATAGCCCTTGGTTCTCTCCAGACCTGACTGCCCATGACCAGCACAAAAACATCCTGTGGCGTTCTGCATTAGTATTGAATAGCCCCTGCGATATGCAACTTTTCAGGGAAGTTAGGAACCAATATACACATGCAGTTAGGAAAGATAAGGCTTTTTCAAGCAAAAATGTGCATCCTGTAGCACAAACTCAAAAAAGTTCTGGGACACTGTAAAGTCCATGGAGAATAAGAGCACCTCCTCCCAGCTGCCCATTGCACTGAGGCTAGGAAATACTGTCACCACTGACAAATCCACTATAATTGAGAAATTCAATAAGCATTTTTCCATGGCTGGACATGCTTTCCACCTGGCTACCCCTAACCCGGTCAACAGCCCTGCACTCCCCACAGCAACTCTCCCAAGTCTCCCCCATTTCTCCTTCACCCAAATCCAGATAGCTGATGTTCTGAAAGAGCGGCAAAATCTGGACCCCTACAAATCAGCAGGGCTAGACAATCTGGACCCTCTCTTTCTAAAATTATCTGCCGAAATTGTTGCAACCCCTATTACTAGCCTGTTCAACCTCTCTTTTGTATCGTCTGAGATTCCCAAAGATTGGAAAGCTGCCGCGGTCATCCCCCTCTTCAAAGGGGGAGACACTCTAGACCCAAACTGCTACAGACCTATATCTATCATACCCTGCCTTTCTAAGGTCTTCGAAGGCCAAGTTAACAAACAGATTACCGACCGTTTCGAATCCCACCGTACCTTCTCTGCTATGCATTCTGGTTTCAGAGCTGGTCATGGGTGCACCTCAGCCACGCTCAAGGTCCAAAACGATATCATAACCGCCATCGATAAGAGACATTACTGTGCAGCTGTATTCACTTCTCTGATAGAGTTCAGTGTGTCAAATCGGAGGGCCTGTTGTCCGGACCTCTGGCAGTCTCTATGGGAGTGCCACACGGTTCAGTTATTGGGCCGACTCTCTTCTCTGTATACATCAATGATGTCGCTCTTGCTGCTGGTGATTCTCTGATCCACCCTTACGTAGACGACACCATTCTGTAAACTTCTGGCCCTTCTTTGGACACTGTGTTAACTAACCTCCAGACAAGCTTCAATGCCATACAACTCTCCTTCCGTGGCCTCCAACTGCTCTTAAATGCAAGTAAAACTAAATGCATGCTCTTCAACCGATCACTGCCCGCACCTGACCGCCCGTCCAGCATCACTACTCTAGACGGTTCTGACTTAGAATATGTGGACAACTACAAATACCTAGCTGTCTGGTTATACTGTAAACTCTCCTTCCAGTCTCACATTAAGCATCTCCAATCCCAAATTAAATCTAGAATCAGCTTCCTATTTCGCAACAAAGCATCCTTCACGCATGCTGCCAAACATACCCTTGTAAAAATGACCATCCTACCGATCCTCGACTTCGGCGATGTCATTTATTAAATAGCCTCCAACACTCTACTCAACAAATTGGATGCAGTCTATCACAGTGCCATCTGTTTTGTCACCAAAGTCCCATATACTACCCACCACTGCGACCCGCACGCTCTCGTTGGCTAGCCCTTGCTTCATACTCGCTTCAAACCCACTGGCTCCAGGTCATCTACAAGTCTTTGCTAGGTAAAGCCCCACCTTATCTCAGCTCACTGGTCACCATAGCAGCACCCACCCGTAGCACGCGCTCCAGCAGGTATATCTCACTTGTCACCCCCAAAGCCAATTCCTCCTTTGGCCGCCTTTCCTTCCAGTTCTCTGCTGCCATTGACTGGAACGAACTACAAAAATCACTGAAGATGGAGATATTTCCCTCACTAGCTTTAAGCACCAGCTGTCAGTGCAGCTCACATATCTCTGCACCTGCACATAGCCCATCAGTAAACAGCCCATCCTCCTACCTCATCCCCATACTATATTTATTTATTTATCTTGCTCCTTTGCAGCTCAGTATCTCTACTTGCACATTCAACTTCTGCACATCTACCATTCCGGTGTTTAATTGCTATATTGTAATTACCTTGCCACCATGGCCTATTTATTGCCCTACCTCCCTTATTTTACCTAATTTGCACTCAATGTATATAGACTTATTTTTTTCTTTTTTCTAATGTATTATTGACTGTATGTTTGTTTATTCTATGTGTAAGTCTTTGTTGTTGTATGTGTCGAACTGCTGTGCTTTATCTTGGCCAGGTCGCAGTTGTAAATGAGAACTTGTTCTCAACTAGCCTACCTGGTTAAATAAAGGTGAAATAAAATAAAGTAAAAAGTGGTTATGCTTGTCATCGGCAAGGACTAGTGAGTTTTTTGGGGGATAAAAAGAAACAGAATAGAGCTAACCACAGGCAAAATCCTAGAGGAAAACCTGGGTCAGTCTTCTTTCCAACAGACACAGCGAACCAAATTCACCTATTAGCATGACAATAACCTAAAACACAAGGACAAATACACACTGGAAATTCTTACCAAGATGACATTGAATGTTCCTGAGTGGCCTAGTTACAGTTTTGACTTAAATAATCAACAGCCAACGTAACAGAGTTTGAATAAAGAATAGTGTGCAAATATTGTACAATCTAGGTTTGCTGAGCTCTTAGAGATTGTCCCAGAAAAACTCACAGTTAAAGTCTCTGACAAAGGTGCTTCTATGAAGTATTGAGTCAGGGTTGTGAATACATATGTAAACGTGATATTTTTGTATTCCATTTTCAATAAATTGGCAAAAACAAAATACAAACGTTTTCACTTTGTTGTTATGGGGTTTTGTGTGTAGAATTCTGGCTGTAACACAACAAAATGTGCAATGAGTCAAGGGGTATGAATACTTTCTGAAGGCACTGTATACCATATCACTGGTGTCTATTTGGCTTTGTTCTGTAGCTTTGTTTTTGACGCTATCTGATCTCCTGAAGAGACTAGTCAAAGCTCTCTGTGTGCGTGTGTGTGAGTCAGGGTGTGTGCGCGTGCCCGTGCATGCGTGTGTGTGTTGATGATGAAAAGCACATTCCCAGTGCTCTCATTGACAGCAGGCTAGGATAAAGTGCTGGCTGTTACCTATAACTCTGCAACCAGGGGACCACAATTCACTCTACTCCCTCCACCTCTCCTCTACCTCCCCATCCACCTCTCCTCTGCCTCTCCCTTTCCCCCTATCCATGTCTCCACCTCCTCACCCCTTCATCTCACCTTAACTTCTTAGGGAGCGGCTCCCGAGGTGACCGTTTTGGAGAGTCTGGCGTGCCCAAAGTAAAATGCCTCCCACTCAAGCCCAGAAAATAGGATATGCACATAATTAGTACTATTGGATAAGAAACACTCTGAAGTTTCGAAAAGTGTTAACATAATGTCTGTGAGTTTAACAGAACGGATATAGCAGGCGAAAACCCGAGGAAAATCCATCCGGAATTACAGTTGTTTGTGACCTTTGCTCTGTTTGACAGTCTCCCTATTGATTTCAAAGGCAGCTCCGAGATTTCAGTACCTATGGCTTCCACTAGATGTCAACAGTCTCTATACAAAGCCAGGAAACGGTAGCCCTGACCAGAACGGATAGGAAGAGAATATGGTCAAGTGAGCTCAGATGTCAACAAGATTTTACGGGCGCGCAACCGAGCGAGCGCTCCACTTTATTTTCCTTTCTTATCGTTCAGGCTACAATCCGGTTGAAATATTGTAGTAAATATACATAAAATGATACCTAAGGAAACATTAAAAATGATGTTTGATTTGTTTGGAGAAATATGATAGGTATAATGTGAACGCGTTCTCTTCACAGTTCAATGGGCGACTCAACGGTGGATTTTATGATCATAATGCGCCAACCAAACAGATTTATGGATATAATAAATTACTTTTTCTAACAAAAGAAGCATGGATTGTCTTCGTTGGACACTTGGGAAGCCCTCAGCAGAAGTTCTTCGAAAGGTAAGGGATTTTATATTAGCGATTTTATGCGTTTTTTGAGACCCGCGTTGGGTTGTGAATTTATGCTAATAGATAAATATTGTAGGTGCTATCCTCAAACAATCAAATGTTGTGCTTTCGCCGTAAAGCCTTTTTGAAATCTGACAACGCTGTGATATTGCCAAGAAGCAGAGCTTTTGATGACTATGCAACACTTGTATATTGATGAATGTTTAATAATTCAACTTTTGGATTTTGAATTTGGCGCCTTACATTTCACCGGGTAGTGTTGGGAGTGGGCGCCCTAAGTAGTTAACACTTGTGCACAGCACACACACAAGTACTGTTAAAGCTCCAGGAATTCTAATGAGTGTTCTCCCAATTTATGATTGGAGGGTTGACTATAGGAAAACATAACTGGCTCTATAGATGCAAATAACAAAGAGCTGTCCAACAATGTTATGAATTTCACAGTAGACAACAACAACAGATCAGCCACGTCTGAGTTATTGTAAAATATAATACAGCTATTAGATCTTGCCTAGGCTACTTATCCATGCTCTTTAACATGAACTAGTCACAAGCTGCTACTACTAGAACTGGGATAATTTTCTTAAATATTTTGACCTGAGAACTACAATAAAAACAGTAGCTACAGTGGGGAAAAAAAGTATTTAGTCAGCCACCAATTGTGCAAGTTCTCTCACTTAAAAAGATGAGAGAGGCCTGTAATTTTCATCATAGGTACACTTCAACTATGACAGGCAAAATGAAGAAAAAAAATCCAGAAAATCACATTGTAGGATTTTTAATGAATTTATTTGCAAATTATGGTGGAAAATAAGTATTTGGTCA
>QNTS01000761.1:148331-170689 GCA_003317085.1 Hucho hucho | reverse complement strand
TGACCAAATACTTATTTTCCACCATAATTTGCAAATAAATTCATTAAAAATCCTACAATGTGATTTTCTGGATTTTTTTTCTTCATTTTGTCTGTCATAGTTGAAGTGTACCTATGATGAAAATTACAGGCCTCTCTCATCTTTTTAAGTGAGAGAACTTGCACAATTGGTGGCTGACTAAATACTTTTTTTCCCCACTGTAAATTGAATGGGTGTCCTTTTCTGGTTAACATCATTGTGGGAAGTTATTTGAATCAAGAGGCATTCAGTTATGGCATGTAACATTATTTTGGTTAGCAAGCTAGCTAACTAGCTAGAATAAGTGGCTAGCTACTTCTGTACAAATGATGTTTTTGCTGTTATCCAGGGAGGAAGAGGAGAAGAAAGAGGATGTACTCCACCCCAAAATCTGTCCGAGTGGAGGTCTATGAGAGATTATTGAATTACGTGAGGCTTATTTGATCAAATATAAGTTCTGTAATGTTTAGGCTGTTACAAATGTACTGATATAAGTGAATGCACGTGGCATTCCGGCAACTGAGAAAAATTACTTAGTTGTGCCTGTTGTTCACACGCGTATCTGGCCTCTCATTTGCTAGAATGGTCCCACCTGATCTCACCTGCCTTCATTCATTGTATTTCCATTGTTAGAGCGGTCACTTGGCTATCTTGTCAATGTAATTGATCATCTTTGTGTTAACTAAAGAGACGCAGTGGATTGTCTTCATGGCTGCACGAAGCTGCGGATGTTTAAGCACCACAAAACAGACAGACAGCACTACTGAAACCAAGTACACACAGCACAGAGCGTGTTGTGTGTTGCGCTTAAAAGGGTCCATGCGGAAACACGTGGGTCCTTAAGGTGAAGAAATGGAGACACAATTAACGGCATCCAAAATAGCTAGGGCATTAAAAAGGTCACATGTTAACGTGTTATTAACTTTGACAGCCCTAGTTAAAACAAAAACAACATTTAGGTTTAGGCATTAATTATCAATGGTTAAGGTTTGGGATGGGGTAAAAAAAAAGGAAAAAAAGAGTGCCTAGCACTGAGCTTGTACACACCATCCTCAGAGCTAGAGCTCGCGGCGTACGCCCATCCAACGGCCTAGTAAAACCCTAGCCTACTTGATGGAAATAGCCGTTATCGTTGCACCTAGTGTCCGGTTTTGAATTAATCTCCCAACGTCCTACTTACCTGGACGGACGTCCAATTTTTCAGTGGGTCTTGAGCGACCTGGCTGCTCTGTTTACCCTGGTTTAGTTAGACAACAATACAAACACACAGGATGAGGCTACCATCTCACACAAGAACACTCACACACACACACACATGAACTGAAATGTATAGACACACACACACACACACACACACACACACACACACACACACACACACAGTCCTTCATAAATATGCTGAATAGGTCTTTCTCAGCTGGACGGTGGAGCAGTGGTTGAATCACTCTCTTGGGTGCTGTTCCATCACAACAGAATGAATTAATATGGATTAGGGTTGCTCAGCCATGACGCACAGAACCCAAACGAACACGAACACACACACACACATGCATGCACGTGAACACACACACTGAGAAAAACATTGAGGCACCCACATATCGCATGGATATGAAATGATACAAAGCAGGGATTGGATGGGTATGACTGAATTACTGTATGTGCTAACAGGGATGTGTGTCTCATGTGGTTCATGTGTGTTTGTGTGTTAGAAGGGGGTGTTTTTAAAGTGACTGTGACATTTCTAGTGCATAGATGCCGCAAAGGCCACATTCTTTCTCTCTCACCTCTCTCTCTCCCTCGCCCTCTCTAACACACACACACACACACATACATACATACATACATACATACATACACACATTCTCTTACTATGCCATCTGTGCTCTGAGTATAATGGTCTCATTTGCAACAAGATCTCACGTTTTTACCCATTTGACTTCAGATTTGGATGTTTATCCACATTTCTTCAAATGTCAGATTTCATTTTTTTACCCCTTTTTCCTCCCGAATTTCATGGTATCCAATTGGTAGTTACAGTCTTGTCTCTTCGCTGCAACACCCGTACGGACTCGGGAGAGGCGAAGGTCGAGAGCCGTGCGTCCTCCAAAACCTAACCAGGCCACACTGCATCGTGACACAATGCCCACTTAAGCCGGAAGCTAGCCGCACCAAAATATTTAAGTGTTTTTTTACACACTGGGTTGACTCCTCTTGTTCACCATCATTCTGTTACTACAAACATCACATTCATAAGTTAAGAGATAAGGTTTGGGGTAGGGCAAAAAAATATATAATTTAATATTTGTCCACCACTGGGATTGAACACACAACCTTCAGGTCCAGAATCATGGGATTACACCCATTTGCCACCCGCATCCACAATGCCGTAGCAAAACCCAAGCCTACTTGATGGTAGTAGCGCTCCCTGTTGCCCCTAGTGGCCTGTTTTTGAGACATTTCCCGAGGTCCTCAGGATGTGGAGCCTGGCTTTGGATTCCAAGCAGCTATAGATTTGGATTGGTGCTCCCATTGATTTTCCTTCACTAGCTGTCGTAAAGAAAAAGAAGAGGGAGAAAAGTCTGTTTATGCCAGGTCATAAATCCCTCCTTTATGACCTGTCCATGGTCCACTACAACACACAATCACACACACACCACCACCACGTCCCGGGATTTCATTCAGTATGGCAGATAGAGAGAGAGAGAGAGATCTGGAGAGGGAGTAATAAAAATAGGGAGGGAGGGAGGGAGGAAAGAGGGCCAGTGGGTAGTCCCAGGAACGTGACTAGTTAAAGAGTGAGAGAGAGAGCCCTTAAAGCCCTTAAATTGAATTGAATTGAGAGAGTGAGAGGGAGAGAAAGCGGTAAAGAGAGAGACAGATCGTGAAAGAGAGTTGTGGTCCACTGTGCTGTGGAAAACAAACCTGTTTTTTTCCTAATCTCTGCCTTGATTTGTTGTCCCTCTACACTGAGTAGACCAAATATTAGGAACACCTTCCTAATATTTAGTTGCACCCCCCCCCTTTTGCCATCAGAACCGCCTCAATTCGTCAGGGCATGGACTCTACAGGATGTTGAAAGCATTCCACAGTGATGATGGCCCAGGTTGACTCCAATACTTCCCACAGTTGTGCCAAGTTGGCTGGATGTCCTTTGGGTGGTGGAACATTCTTGATACACACGGGAAACTGTTGATCATGAAATACATAGCAGCGTTGCAGTTCTTGACACACACAAACTGGTGCGCCTGGCATCTGCTACCAGTAGCGACCTGTCATGTTTTGAGACCCACATTTTTAGCACCAAAAAAATATATATATACTTTTTGGGGGGGTTCCCTGTTTTGCATGTTATTTTGGCATTAATACGTGTCACATATCAGTTTGCAAACAATGTAAAAAAAGGAAATCATTGAGTTAAAGCCTCCATACAAACATTCTCTTTTTTACTTTCTTGAGTCAGACAGCGCCAAAACGTAGGTGTTTCAGCCTAGCTCAGTGTTTCTGTGGTGGTGAGGAAGCCAGAAGAAAATACAGAGCGTAGGGGTTGGTAATGTTCTCTAGTTGCGCCCTGATTGGCTCAGTGTTCTGTAACTCATGGGGACACTACGTCACCGCCAAATCTAAGGGTAGAGCTAGAAAATTCAAGCCCCTTGGGTGCTGCCATAGAGTTACATTAGAAGTGCCCATCCAAGAAGGGTCATTGGCCACAGATAAAATGAAGTCAAATCACGTTATATCTACAGTAGCTTTGATTGGACTGATCATGTCACCATCATACTTTCAAAATGTTAGCTAGCAGTCATCATGAATCAAGTCAACAATCTACTGGCAAATCCTTTTTAATCCTTGTCATATGAAGAGAAATAATTCAGAGAAATTATAGATAAAACGTATTGGTGCTCATCGGCCATTGGGCATGGACATTACACAACAAGTTGGAAATCGCAAATTCAACAGTCATTTGGAAGAAATCAGTGGCTAACTGCAAGCATTGCAACCAATCACTAGCCTGCTATTCAGTGGATTGGGTGTGTGGTCCCAATTCTCGGTTTAAATGTTCTCTTTTCCAAGTTTAAAATGATAAACATTCAACATTGGCCATGCTGTCAATCCAGCATGATTTTTGCAGCGCTCAAAACAACTGTTAAAAAATCTGTCTTCAGTGAGTTCAAGACAACTGGCAACTCAGAAAAAAACTAGCTCCGACATGAAAATACGTTTTGAATGGTCAGCCAACTCGGAATTGTAAGTCGGGAACTCGGGCCTCTTTCTAAAGCTTTGACATGGAGATCACTGCAATATCAAGATTCAACCTTGTTCCCAGTTGTCTTGAAAGCACCATAAATCCAGAGAACGCCAGACTTTAATGACAAAGTTTGATGACAAAATTTGGCCACAAATGACCACCGTGCCACCTTCCTGTTCAAGTGAGCACAGCACAACAAGGTGAGTCCAAAAATCTCTTGTATGCTGCTGCATAAATTATGTAATATGCCAGGGAGATATGTATACTGTAGCCAAGAAAGTAATACTAAGTGTATGTTGTGTAGTAAGCTGTTAGTAGCCCATGTGCCTCACCCTAATAATTTGGTCTATTTTCCCCTCTTAATTTCACCTACTGTGACTTGGTGGTGCACATGTAGCCTTGTTTTAGAGAAATGTAATCATTGAATATTGTAAGAGCTTTCATTGTGTGCTTATATGCCCCCTTTATTTATCCTACGGTTCTGACTTGCTGTACAGGGAGAAAACTATAAGAATGGCACATGTTCTGAATTCTGTCGCTGTACATTTCCAAAGTGCTGAACTAATAGTTATATTGACTACGTCCGTCCTAGCTCGCTCATTAATGTCTTAATCGAAATTATGGATTGCCTCATAGCCCCTCATCGTCCCCTTATGCTATAGTTTGTACATCTCAATTGTCAGTAGAAACCACATTTGTTTAAGCAAGTCAGCCATATCAGCTATGTTTTTTTAAAAGGCACTAATTGAGGCTGAATGAACTTTTTCACTGCCAGACAAGGCTTTGCTGATAGCCAGGTGTAGCAGTGGTAAGGTGTTGGGACTGCTGTTGGGACTCTCCTGTTGGGATAGCTTTATGTAGGCCCTAACAGTTTGTGGGCACCGTTTGTCACTGTTATAGTGCAATTAATGTATGGTTTAGTGTTGTGTTTGTTGTGTTGTGTAGTGGCTTTTCTGGCATACATCCCCAATTTTTTGTTTTTGTTAGCCCCAACAATATTTGTATGCTAAAGTCTTCACTGCACTACTACCACACCCTGTTCGAAGACACTTACAGTGCCTTCGGAAAGTATTCAGACCCCTTGACTTTTCCCACATTTTGTTACCTTACAGTCTTACTCAAAAATGGATGAAATGGCTTTTTCCCCTCATCAATCTAAATACAATACCCCATAATGACCAAATAAAAACTGTTTTTTAGACATTTTTGCTAATTTATTAAAAGTACAAAAACTGAAATATTACATTTACATAAGTATTCAGACCATTTACTCAGTAATTTGTTGAAGCACCTTTGGCAGCGATTACACCCTTGAGTCTTCTTGGGTATGACACTACAAGCTTGGCACACCTGTATATGGGTAGTTTCTCCCATTCTTCTCTCCAGATCCTCTCAAGCTATGTCAGGTCGAATGGGGAGTGTTGCTGCACAGCTATTTTCATCTCTCCAGAGATGTTCAATCGGGTTCCAGTCTGGGCTCTGGCTGGGCCGCTCAAGGACATTCAGAGACTTGTCCCGAAGTCACTCCTGCGTTGTCTTGGCTGTGTGCTTAGGGTCAATGTCCTGTTGGAAGGTGAACCTTCACCCCAGTCTGAGGTACTGAGTGCTCTGGAGCAAGTTTTCATCAAGAATCTCTCTGTACTTTATTCCGTTCATCTTTGCATCGATCCTGACTAGTCTCCCAGTCCCAGCCTCTGAAAAACATCCCTGCAGCATGATTCTGCCGCCACCATGCTTCACCGTAGGGATGGTGCCAGGTTTCCTCCAGATGTGACTCTTGGCATTCAGGCTAAAAAGTTCAATCTTGGTTTCATCAGACCAGAGAATCTTGTTTCTAATGGTCTGAGAGCTTTTGGATGCCTTGTGGCAAACTCCAAGCGGGCTGTCATGTGCCTTTTACTGAGGAGTGGCTTCCGTCTGGCCACTCTACCATAAAGGCTTGATTGGCGGAGTGCTGCAGAGATGGTTGTCTATCTGGAAGGTTCTCCCATCTCCACAGAGGAACCTGACCTAGGCCCTTCTCCCCCGACTACTCAGTTTGGCAGGGCAGCCAGCTCTAGGAAGAGTCTTGGTGCTTCCAAACTTCTTCCATTTAAGAATGATGGAGGCCACTGTGTTCTTGGGGACCTTCAATGCTGCAGACATTTGTTGGTACCCTTCCCCAGATCTGTGCCTCAACACAACCCTGTCTCGGAGCTCTATGGACAATTCATTCTACCTCATTGCTTGTTTTTTTCTCTGACATGCACTGTCAACTGTGGGACCTTATATAGACAGGTGTGTGCCTTTCCAAATAATGTCCAATCGATTAAATGTACCACAGGTGGACTCCAATCAAGTTGTAGAACCATCTCAAGGATGATCAATGGAAGCAGGATGCACCTGAGCTCAATTTCGAGTCTCATAGCAAAGGGTCCGAATACTTATGTAAAGAAGGTATTTCAGTGTTTTATAAATTTGCTAAAATGTTTAAAATCTGGTTTTCGCTTCGTCATTATGGGGTATTGTGTGTAGATTGCTGAGGATTTTTTTTATTTAATCAATTTTATAATAAGGCTGTAACGTAACAAAATGTGGAAAAAGTCAAGGGGTCTGAATACTTTCCAAAGGCACTGTAAATCTTTTGTCTTGCCATTTCACCCTCTGAATGGCACACATACACAATCCATGTCTTAATTGTCTCAATGCTTAAAAATCCTTCTTTAATTAACCTGTCTCCTCCCATGGATTTAACAAGTGATATCAATAAGGGATAATAACTTTCACCTGGATTCACCTGGTCAGTCTATGTCATGGAAAGAGCAGGTGTTCTTAATGTTTTGTATACTCAGTGTTAGTGTTTGTGTGTGTGTGTGTGTCTGTGCGTGCATCTGTGTGTGCCTCTGTGTATGTCTCTCTGTGTGTATAGTGTCATTTTGGCATTCTACATTCATGTCACTTGCCTGGTGCATTTACATAGAGATTGACTCTGCAGCGTTTCACTCTTTCTGTTTAGCTGTGTTATCAGAGGCGTGACCGAATGGGTTAGCGGGCTGTCTGAACAGATTGCCCCAGAGTTGGGTCCTATCTACTCTCTCTGTGTTGCAACGAACTAGCTCTCACAGTCTCATGTCAGAATTAGACATTCGTCCATGTTTCTCAAATGTCCTAATTCCGAAGTTATTCCAAACGTCAAATTTCAAAGTGTTTAAGCTTAACTTTAGACATTAACTCCAAATGTTTGTGGTTATTGTTAAGCTTAGGCATTAACTCCAAAATCTTAAGGTTAGGCATGAACTCCGAGTCTTAATGTAAGGGTTAAGGTTTGGGATAGGCTTAAAAAAATATTATTTAATTTGTTTTTATATTGCTGGATTTGAACTTGCGACCTTTCAAATCAGAGGCAGAGGCAGATGCTTATGCCCATCCACCATCCCCGTCCTCAACACCGAAACCTACTTGAAGGTACCAGCGCTCACTGTTGCCCCCTAGTGGCCGGTTTCCACGTCATCTCCTGACGTCCTCAGACATGAATGGACGTCAAATACTAACTTGTATCACGGGTGACCTGGCTGGTTGCAACACCACTGACACACGAAGGCATGGTGCTCCTGAACGCCCCTCTGGTCCATTGCAAACATGTAGTGGTGATTGTTGTGTCAAGGTTTATTGATACTGTTTTGATGTGTTCACAATATACATCTTTTAATTGACATAATTCCGATCCCAGTTATAAGCATGTGCTGAAACTCAAAGTAATCCAGGACAGCATTGTGGTTCTGCAGGAGAGGGTGTAGAGTTATTTTCCAAGTAAAGACATTGAAGTTAGAAGACAATATCACTGCTACCAAATGAAAAGGGGAAATACGCCAGCATGTCACAGTGATGCAGTGTTGTACTGGAGGGAATAGTAATGTTCTCTACCTTCTCACAGGGCGGGGCAGCAGTACTGAAAATAACCCTCTCCTCTCTCTTGCAAATGCGCGTGTGTTTGTGCGCATGTGTGTGCTGTGTGTGTGTGCACGCCTGGCCTTCAGGGCTGGGGTGTGATTGCTTTTCTAAAGGCTTCCTCTGCATCAGTAGAGAGACCTGTAGAGCCTAGCATCACTCTATCTTCCCAGCATTCATCACCACTCTACCACCAAATGACCTCTCCACTCCCTCAATGTGTGTGTATGTGTGTGTGTGTGTGTTTTCTTTACGTGTATGTGTTTGTGTGTGAGACATTAAACATTTAAAATGAATATTATATCCCTCTCTCATGTAGCCTATTTTTCCGTAGGCTACATGAGAGAGGGAAGACTTCCTGTAAGGAGCAAACAACTCCTTCATTATCTCTGACAGCTTATTGTTGTCAGTCCTACACACACACCAGCTGGTACTATAATGCAGTAATCAGTCAGGGACAAGAGTAGGTAGTCAAAGACAAATGAAACAGGTTTTAGAGGTTTTCTGTTTCAATCACTTGTAGTTGCTGCTGCTGGGGAAGGAGAAAAATGTAAGCTCAAGGAGGAAGGCTGATCAGAAAGGATCTTGTTGTTTGATTGTGGTTCATCATCATGTGAGTGTGTATTGGGTAAGTAGTATGAGGTTTTCCACCAATGCAACGATTGCATTGTTATATAACTTGTGTCCATGTGAAAAAGAGAGAGGAGTGTTAGGGGAGAAAGAGAGTGTGTGTGTGTGTGTGTGTGTGTGAGAGAGAGAGTGCGAGAGGAGCGTAAAGAGAGTGAGAGAGTGAGAGAGAGGAGCGTTAGGGGAGAAATAGAGTGAGAGAGAGAGAGAGAGAGGAGCGTTAGGGGAGAAATAGAGAGAGAGAGAGAGAGGAGCGTTAGGGGAGAAATAGAGAGAGAGAGAGGAGCGTTAGGGGAGAGAGAGAGAGAGAGGAGCGTTAGGGGAGAAATAGTGTGTGAGAGAGAGAGGAGCGTTAGGGGAGAAATAGAGTGAGAGAAAGAGAGAGAGGAGCGTTAGGGGAGAAATAGAGTGAGAGAAAGAAAGAGAGAGAGAGAGGACTGTTGGGGGAGAAATAGTGTGTGAGAGAGAGAGGAACGTTAGGGGAGAAATAGAATGTGAGAGAGAGAGAGAGAGGAGCGTTAGGGGAGAAATAGTGTGTGAGAGAAAGAAAGAGAGAGAAAGAAAGAGAAAGAGGACTGTTGGGGGAGAAAGTGTGTGAGAGAGAGAGGAACGTTAGGGGAGAAATAGAATGTGTGAGAGAGAGAGGAGCGTTAGGGGAGAAATAGTGTGTGAGAGAGAGAGAGGAGCGTTAGGGGAGAAATAGAGTGAGAGAAAGAGAGAGAGGAGCGTTAGGGGAGAAATAGAGTGTGAGAGAAAAAAGAGAGAGAGAGAGAGGAGCGTTAGGGGAGAAATAGAGTGTGAGAGAAAGAGAGGACTGTTGGGGGAGAAATAGTGTGTGAGAGAGAGAGGAACGTTAGGGGAGAAATAGAATGTGAGAGAGAGAAAGAGAGAGGAGCGTTAGGGGAGAAATAGAATGTGAGAGAGAGAAAGAGAGAGGAGCGTTAGGGGAGAAATAGAATGTGAGAGAGAGAAAGAGAGAGAGGAGCGTTAGGGGAGAAATAGAGTGTGAGAGAGAGAAAGAGAGAGCGAGAAAGAGAGAGAGGAGCGTTAGGGGAGAAATAGAGTGAGAGAGAGAGAAAGAGAGAGAGTTGGTCACAGTGTAAGGACACGTAAGTCCCTCCATCTCTCTCACGCCCAGAGGGATGGGAGAACACACGCGTGACAAAATGACACGCATGATGAGGCAGCTGCCACTGGCCCTCTACACTGTCCCATTCTCACTGTGTGTGTGTGTTCATCTGTCACACTGTCCCATTCTCACTGTGTGTGTTCATGTGTGTGTGTTTGTGTGTGTGTGTGTCTGTCACACTGTAATTTCTAAAGCATTAGCCACACCAGCTCTTTCTTTTCTCTTTCTCTTTCTCCTTCTCTGCCTCTTCCCTCATTTATTTTCATCCTCCATTTCACCCTCTTCATCTTTCACCCCAATGTCCTCTTTCACCCTTCTCCCCTCTTCCATCCTCCCCATCTCTCTCAACCTCCATCTCTTCGATATTCCCTCCCTCCCTCTCCCTCTCTCATTTACTTCCGCTCACTTTTTCTTTTCTCATCCCCCTCTTTCTTCGAGGTGTGACATCTCAGCCCAGCCTGCCCGGCAGGTGCCCTGGTTGGAGGCGTAGCTCTTTGCTCACTGGTGACTCCTTTTTGTGACCTCTTTGTACGTTTTCACTTTTAACTGGCCAACACTCAATGCTCATGTCAAAACCAAAATGCTTGGAAACACTGGTGAGCTCAATCTGTTAATTATCTGTTTTCTTCTCCAGGAATGGTAATCAGCTGGAAGTGCAGTACAGTTTGTTTGAAGCTCTACCTGCAGCCGTCGGCAGTGTGGAAGTAAGGCCTGCTGTGTGTCTATCATTAGATGGATCTTCCCCTCTGTCGCTGTGATGTGAGTTGATGTCCCTCCCAGTTTAGAACCACAAAGTCGTTATCTTTACACACACTTCTCTTCTCCGCTCCGGGTGCTCTGCTCTCTCACAATAAAGCTGTTTTTAAAGATATAATTTTCATCGCCAAACATCAACATAGGCTCTATTAAGGATTAAAGATTCTGGCTTTCCATGAGCACTTGGCAGCTAAGTCAAGCCCCTCTAAATGAAGGGAACGTCCTTCATCTAACAGAACATAGGCTATACACACCTCAGCTAAAGTGTTACACAAGACCACAGATGAAAAATGAACACATACACACTGTAGACATGCAGACACACACATGCTCAAGGAAAGCCAGCTGTGCCCATCAACACACACCTACACAAACTCACTACTGTATGTGTTTCCTAGCAAAAACACACAGCTACTAGAAATTGTGTTCACACTATAATTCACAAGCACTTAGAGAAAATCCTTATCAGGTTGGAGAGAGGGAACTTGTGATTAGTTAAGCCAATCAGGTTTGCCTCAAGTGTGTGTGTGTGTGTGTGTGTGTGTGTGCAAGGCTGCATCTGTGGGTTCAAATGCTTGCATAAATCTGTCACTATAGCACCACGCACAGTCGGAGATCAAAGCTGTTCGAAATAATTAAGGGAGAAAACGTAATGTGATTCAATATAGTCCATTTATTCCTATAACATTATAGACGTATGGTAGAAACAGGATATTGTGTTGAAGCAATGAGTGAATGAAGAAGCTTCCTTCACTATTTCACTATGCCCATGTAATGCGTCTGAGTGTAGCTGGGGTAGAGGAGTCAGGCGCAGGACAGCAGATATGAGTAATAATAGCAATTTACTCAACAATAACAACAATACACGTCAAATAATGTCAAGCCCACAATAACGGACCGCAATACAATAAACAATCACTCACAAACAACCATGGGGGAACAGAGGGTTAAATAATGAACAAGTCATTTGTGGGATTGAAACCAGGTGTGTAAAACAAGGAAAAAACAATGGAAAATGAAAATTGGATTGGCGATGGCTAGAAGACCGGTGACGTCGACCGCCGAACGCCGCCCGAACAAGGATCTTCTTTGACAGAAGATGAGCACTCAAACCCTGGGGTTCCAGAGCGCGCGCGCGCGCACACAGACAAACACACACACAGACAAACACACACACAGACAGACACACACACAGACAAACACACACAAACACACACACACACACACACACACGCACACAGACAAACACACACACACACAAACATGAACGCATGCATGTGCACGCACGTACCCTCTCTCCAACCTTCTCTCCTGAAAAGGGTGAAACCGATTTGGGGGAAAAAGATCGTACTTTTTGGAGAAATGTCCACTGGTCTGATGAAACAAAAATATATTGCTGCAGGAGGGACTGGTGCACTTCACAAAATATATGGCATCATGAGGAAGGAAAATTATGTGGATATATTGAAGCAACCTCTCAAGACATCAGTCAGGAAGTTAAAGCTTGGTCGCAAATGGGTCTTCAAATGGACAATGACCCCAAGCATACTTCCAAAGTTGTGGCAAAATGGCTTAAGGACAACAAAAACAAGGTATTGGAGTGGCAATCACAAAGCCCTGACCTCAATCCTATCGAACGTTTTTGGGCAGAACTGAAAAAGCGTGTGTAAGCAAGGAGGCCTACAAATCGGACTCAGTTACACCAGCTCTGTCAGGAGGAATGGGACAAAATTCTCCCAACTTATTGTGGGAAGCTTGTGGAAGGCTACCCGAAGCATTTGACCCAAGTTAAACAAATCGAAGGCAATGCTACCAAATACTAATTGAGTGTGTGTAAACTTCTGACCCACTGGGAATGTGATGAAAGAAATATAAACTGAAATAAATCATTCTCTCTACTATTATTTTGACATTTCACATTCTTAAAATAAAGTGGTGATCCTAACTGACCCAAGACAGGTAATTTCTACTAGGATTAAATGTCAGGAATTGGAAACTGAGTTTAAATGTATTTGGCTAAGGTGTATGTAAACTTCTGACTTCAACTGTATGTAGCGGGTGGTATTTGTACTATACATCTCAGTGCAATAAGCCTGAGTCACTTCATGATCGTTCATGCAGTAAAGAGAGCGAGATAGATAGAGAGAGAGATCCAGAGAGAAAGAGAGAGAGATCCATAGAGAGATCCAGAGAGAGAGAGAGAGAAAGAAAGAGATCCAGAGAGAAAGAGAGCGAGAGGGAGAGATCCAGAGAGAGAGAGACCCGAGCAGCAGCAGTATTAGTATGCATTGCCTAATCGCCAGCCCACACAATTAGTGGTGGGGGACAGCTCCCAGTCCATACGGTCTATAGTCTACGCCGCGCTGCAGACAACTAATGATGTTCATTAGCAGCTCTTACTCGTCAGCTTGGTGAAGGATTTGCCTACTCTCTTTCTCTTTGTGTGTGTGGTCAGCTTAGTAAAGGATTGATGTTTGATTACTGGTAGGCTACATTTGAGCTGGACCTGTCATGTGTGTCTCTCACTGTTAAGAACAGAGAAGGGGGTAATTTGAGTGTCTGTTAGTAAGAGGCAGACATTAGCAGCAGAACAAAAAAAATAGTTTGTTTTGACAGTATAGCTGTCTAGCTAGCAGATTTACATAATGATTCATTATGTTCAGGTGAAAGACATTATTCTCCCGGTGGCACTCATCTCCTCTCTAGTTAATAGCCTACTTACTAGGAGTCACTGGCACTAGCTTGCTTACAACGACTGATGAGTGTGTTGTTGCAGAACATAAATAGGCTAATGCATTGTTTTATTTTAGTTTTTTTGGACAAAGGGAAAGGGGATACCTAGTCAGTTGCACAACTGCATGTATTCAACTGAAATGCCTGCCTTAACCGACGTTGATGTCATCGGCGCCCGGGGAGCAGTTGTTGTTCGGGGTTACCTGCCTTGCTCAAGGGCAGAATGGCAAATTTTTCCACCTTGCCGGCTCAGGGATTTCAACCAGCAACCTTTTGGTTACTGGCCCAAATATGAATATGTCATTTTCAGCACCTGCCCCCCCAAAGATCTGTGTACGGCCCTGCACACACAGCACAGCACACCAGGGCAAAACGAGATTGTACTAACCTGTACAAAATGGAACGGTACTGAGTACTCTGTCGATTTGCTGTCTTGTCTTTAGACCAGTACACTGTGGTCTTCTACACACTTAAACAGAGAGGTTGTGTGTCTGTAAGCATGGCTTTCGTCAGACACAGAGAGGAGTCCTGGTAACAGATAGTAAACATGACAGGGATGGGACCATAATTGGGCAGGTACCCGGACTACAGCCTGTTTTGCTCTGCTCTGTTCTACACCCATTCAGGAATGGGACCAGACACACACAAGCACACACATACACACACGTTAAAGAGTTGCAGTCTGTTCTGGAATGGGTGGCCAGTAATAAACTGATCAAGAACATCTCTAAAACTAAGAGTATTGTATTTGGTACAAATCATTCCCTGTTTTAGACCTCAGCTGAATCTGGTAATGGATGGTGTGGCTACTGAAAAAGTTAAGGAGACTGACAGTTGAAGTCGGAGGTTTACATACACTTAGGCTGGAGTCATTAAAACGTTTTCAACCACTCCACAAATTTCTTGTTAACAAACTATAGTTTTGGCAAGTCGGTTAGGATATCTACTTTGTGCATGACACAAGTACATTTTCCAACAATTGTTTACAGACAGATTATTTCACTTATAATTCACTGTATCACAATTCCAGTGGGTCAGAATTTGACATACACTAAGTTGACTATGCCTTTAAACAACTTGGAAAATTCCAGAAAATGATGTCATGGCTTTAGAAGCTTCTGATAGGCTAATTGACATCATTTGAGTCAATTGGAGGTGTACCTGTGGATGTATTTCAAGGCCTACCTTCAAACTCTGTGCCTCTTTGCTTGACATCACGGGAAAATCAAAAGAAATCAACCAAGATCTCAGAAAAAAATTGTAGACCTCCACAAGCAATTTCCAAATGCCTGAAGGTACCACGTTCATTTGTACAAACAACAGTACGCAAGTATAAACACCATGGGACCACGCAGCCGTCATACCGCTCAGAAAGGAGACGCGTTCTGTCTCCTAGAGATGAACACTTTGGTGTGAAAAGTGCAAATCAATCCCAGAACAACAGCAAAGGACCTTGTGAAGATGCTGGAGGAAACAGGTACAAAAGTATCTATATCCACAGTAAAACGAGTCCTATATCAACATAACCTGAAAGGCCGCTCAACAAGGAAGAAGCCACTTCTCCAAAACCACAAAAGAAAGCCAGACTACGGTTTGCAACTGCACATGGGGACAAAGATCGGACTTTTTGGATAAATGTCCTCTGGTCTGATGAAACAAAAATAGAATAGTTTGGCCATAATAACCATCATTATGTATGGAGGAAAAAGGGGGATGCTTGCAAGCCGAAGAACACCATCCCAACCGTGAAGCACAGGGGTGGCAGCATCATGTTGTGGGGGTGTTTTGCTGCCGGAGGGACTGGTGCAATTCACAAAATAGATGGCATCATTTGGAAGGACAATTATGTGGATATATTGAAGCAACATCTCAAGACATCAGTCAGGAAGTTAAAGCTTGGTCGCAAATGGGTCCTCAAAATGGACAATGACCACAAGCATACATCCAAAGTTGTGGCAAAATGGCTTAAGGACAACAAAGTCAAGGTATTGGAGTGGCCATCACAAAGCCCTGACCTCAATCCCATATAACATTTGTGGGCAGAACAGAAAAAGCGTATGTGAGCAAGGAGGCCTTCAAATCTGACTCAGTTACACCAGCTCTGTCAGGAGGAATGGGCCAAAATTGACCCAACTTATTGTGGGAATCTTGTGGAAGGCTACCCGAAAGGTTTGACCCAAGTTAAACAAATTAAAGACAACTTCTGCCCCACTGGGAATGTGATGAAAGAAATATATGCTGAAATAAATCATGCTTTCTACTAATATTCTGACGTTTCACATTCTTAAAATAATGTGGTGATCCTAACTGACCTAAGACAGGTAATTTTTATTAGGATTAAATGTCAGGAATTGTGAAAAACTGAGTTTAAATGTATTTGGCTAAGGTGTATGTCAACTTCCTGTAGATAGTAAACTGTCATTGTCAAAACATGTAGATTCAATGGTTGTAAAGATGGGGAGAGGTCTGTCCGTAATAAAGAGATGCTCTGCTTTTTGACACCACAGTCCACAAAGCAAGTCCTGCAGGCTCTAGTTTTATCTTATCTTGATTATTGTCCAGTCATATGGTCAGGTACTGCAAAGAAAGACCTAGTTAAGCTGCAGCTGGTCCAGAACAGAGCAGCACATTTTGTTCTTCATTGTAATCAGAGGGCTAATATCAATAATATGCATGCCAGCCTCTCTTGGCTAGGAGTTGAGGAAAGACTGACTGCGTCTCTTCTTGTTTTTATAAGAAACATTAATGTGTTGGAAATTCCAAATTCTTTGTATAGTCAACTTACACACAGCTCTGACACATACACTTACCCCACCAGACATGCCACCAGGGGTATTTTCCCAGTCCCCAGGTCCCAAACAAGTATTATACAGAGCCATGATTGCATGGAACTCCCTTCCATTTTATATACAAATAAAGCAACCCCTCACGACACAACGCCTCTCCCACCTGTGACCTACTTGTTGTGTTTATGTATTGACATGTTTGTGTATCTGATAGATGCACACACACACACACACTACATGTTAATGTTTTTAAATGTATGTAAATTGTAAAGTCTTTGTCTTTTTCGTTATGTGTCGGATCCCAGTAAGACTGGCTGTCACCATTGGCATTGGCTAATGGGGATCCTAATAAATCAAACACAAACCACACACATGCACCAGCACACGCATTGTGGAAGAATGACGCACACAAAGTGTAAATCATCTTGGTACCACTTGACCCGAGGCATTGAGTCTGCTGCATATCATAACTACATACGGTGTATGTAATTGATGATTTCAGTGATTTGAATATCACTTGTTTGATATAGCTCCCTTTTTTCTCTTTGTTCAATCAAATTACACCTCAAAGAAATACATCTACTCTCCACTGCATTTGGTAACGGGAGATGTATTTTCCTCCACTCATCACTTTCTTTCTTTCCTTTTCCCCCTTTCTCTCGATGCCCCACTCCCACTCCATCTATATCCCACCCCTTCTCTCTCTCTGCCTCACATTCTCCCTCACTATTTCTCAGCCCTATCAGAGGGAACCTACTCTTCTCAGATGAGAATTGTGAATAGAATCCAAATCAGTTTTATTTCGCTCTCCACCCCCCCTTTCCCTCCCTCCCTCCCTTGATCTTCTTCCTTTCTCCCTCCCTCTTCCCCCCCCCTCTCTCTTCCCCCCTCCCTCTCTCTTCCCCCCTCCCTCTCTCTCTGTCCACTCCTGTCCTTCGTTATTGATTGTAAATGCGTGTGAACACACCCACGCCACTCATTCTCCCACACAGCTTCCCGCAGTGTAGCAGTCTCATTTTTCCTCCCTCTCCTTCTCTCTCTTTTACTCGCTCTCCCTTTCTCTTTTACTCTCGCTCTTTCCCTCGCTCTCTTTTACTCTGCCTCTCTCTGTTGCTCTCATACCTCATTCCACTCTTTCCTTCTCTTTTCTCCATGCCTATGCCATCACATTTTTATCTCTCTCTCTCTCTCTCTCGGCTGGGGACATACCAGTGAGCACTGCAGCAGAATTAATGTCTATTTTGAAGTTTCATCGTTCGGCATAGCTCTACAATATCAAAGAAAATAACTACACATTCACCCGCTACTCAAGTACATTGGAACATTTCAGTCCCACTATTTATGTGATTTATTTGATGGGAATTGTTGATTAAGGTGATAGAGTTTATACAGTGCAATTCTGTATGCAGGCCTGTGATATGTGCATTTGTGTGTGTGCATATAATGTGATTGTTGCATGTATGTGTATATGTGTGGGAGGCTAGGGGCTAACTTGGCAATGTAATTTTCAGAGGGAGGCTTGACTCAATTATTTGATAGCTCTGAGGCAAGCTGGAGCACAGAAAGGAGGCTGTATACACACACATACGCACACACACGGGCATGCACAAACACATGTACAATTGCAGGACTGCGTATAGCCGTACACCCCCGCACGTTATGCACCTATGCACTGCCATACACGCTCTTGCATATCCATCCTTTCCCCCTCCATCTCTCCCTCCATCATCTCTCTTCCAGAAATGAGTGGGAGGGGAGCCGCCGGGTCCTCCCAGTGCAACGATCGATGGATGAGCAGAGAAAACAAGGTCACCTTCATAAAGAGAGAGACAGAGACAGAGAGAAATGTAAAAGGGTAGAGATGGGGAAGACGGGGAAAGAGGGAGCAAGGAGAGGAGGAGAGATGAGGGCTGTGATAGAGAAAGGGGGGAGGCAGAAAGCGAGAGAACATTTAATTGAGAAACATGAGTCCGGGTTTAAGAGTGAGGGAATTGTTGCTGGTGATACGGAGCTAAAGGAGTGAAGGAAAGAAAAGAAAGAGAGTGGGTGACAGGGAGGGTAGAGGGGAGTGACTGAGGGAGCGTAGAGGGGAGTGACAGAGGGAGGGGAGAGGGGAGTGACAGAGGGAGGGGAGAGGGGAGTGACAGAAGGAGCATAGAGGGGAGTGACAGAGGGAGCATAGAGGGAGAGAGAGAGAGAAAACAGTGGTAGAGGACTGGAGTTGATATTCCTTCAGAAAGCATTGGTAGAGGACTGGAGTTGATATTCCTTTACAAAGCATTGGTAGAGGACTGGAGTTTATATTCCTTCAGAAAGCTTTGGTACAGGACTGGAGTTGATATTCCTTCAGAAAGCATTGGTAGAGGACTGGAGTTGATATTCCTTTACAAAGCAGTGGTAGAGGACTGGAGTTGATATTCCTTTACAAAGCAGTGGTAGAGGACTGGAGTTGATATTCCTTTACAAAGCAGTGGTAGAGGACTGGAGTTGATATTCCTTTACAAAGCAGTGGTAGAGGACTGGAGTTGATATTCCTTTACAAAGCATTGGTAGAGGACTGGAGTTGATATTCCTTTACAAAGCAGTGGTAGAGGACTGGAGTTGATATTCCTTCAGGCTACACAGAAAGACTTGTTTACAGCCCACCTCGTCTTTCTCTAACTCCTACGCTCTTTCACCCCAACTTTTCATGATTCAATTAGTCACTGATGTTTAGGCTTCAAGCACCCCCCATATCCCCCTACCCATACGAGTGTGTGTCAGGAGAAGGGGAAGAGAGAGCGAGGCTTTTTCACACGTTTTTGTTTGTATTCATCATGTGAGTCATGAGCAGCACCTGACAGAGGTTACAGAAGTGTCAAACTGGAGGGGGAGATACAGAAAGATTGAGAGAGGGGAGGAAGGAGAGAGGGAGAGAGGTGGGAGGGGGATATGGGTGATGAGATAAGGAGCGAGGGGGAAGAGAGAGAGGGGAAGGGGTCGAAGAAGGAGAGAGGACATGGGGAGAGAACAAATATTGAATTGAACTGAGAGAAAGGGAGAGGTGAAGGAAGAGAGTGAAAAAGAGAGTGAAAGAGAAAGATGCAGGATGCAATAGTGAGTGTGTGTTTTTGTGGACTTGTTTAATTATACCCCCCCCACACACACACACACACACTGCCGTCGACACTTTCATGGTTTAAACATCAGTACACTTACCCTCCCACACACACCCCACATATTTCCCACTTACGCTTGCACACCCACACTGATACTGTACAAACACTGGCGTGATAAAACAGCGATTTTTTTTAAATTGTGGCTATGACAGTCTATTACAAATCAGTCTGACAGTACTTTTTGCAGTATTTCATTGTGATGAAAGTATGCGTTGAAGTGAGTGAAAAGTATCAGAAAGGTTCAGAAGATCATCAGGCAATACTTTTGTTTGATCTTCTGTGTAGAAAACAATTCCCCCAGTCTGATTTAGTGCCTGGTCTCGTCCACTCTGTTCTAATGAGGTTTGTGGGCATTGTAGAGGGAAACAGAAGACACGTACTGTATGTTTCCTGAGAGTCTTATCTTTTAGTGATGGGGTCATAATATTTTGAAGCTTAAACCGTTCAAAAGATAGAGCCACATTCGTAGGAAGAAAACAGAAACCGCTCTGTTTGTTACAACCTCATCTAACAGAAACCGCTCAGTTTGTTACAACCTCATCTAACAGAAACCGCTCTGTTTATTACAACCTCATCTAACAGAAACCGCTCTGTTTATTACAACCTCATCTAACAGAAACCGCTATGTTTGTTACAACCTCATCTAACAGAAACCGCTATGTTTGTTACAACCTCATCTAACAGAAACCGCTCTGTTTATTACAACCTCATCTAACAGAAACCACTCTGTTTATTACAACCTCATCTAACAGAAACCGCTATGTTTATTACAACCTCATCTAACAGAAACTGCTCTGTTTGTTACAACCTCATCTAGCGTTCTATGAACCAAGTGCAATTTTCTTCGTTTTTTCACAGACTTTCTCTTGTGATCCCATTTTCAAATCAGGCAGGCCCACATGGAGTCGAGAACTCTTGTTTGGGAAACGCTGTTGTAGTTACTCTAACATTTAGAAAAGCATTTTATAGATGTTTCTTAGGTGACATATTGTAGCTTCTCTGCATGGCCAGCTGAGTTATTGGGCAGAGGGAGGAAGAGAGAAAGAAAACAATACATAATAGGAAACAATAGTATTTATAGAGAGGAGGTCAGAATAACATGCCAAGATAGCCTTTTGTCAAGGTTCAGTGTTTATTGTCTAAGCACCAGAGTCTGATGATCAGATGAAGTATAGGCATCCATTAATGAAACATTCCAAATGGTACACCCAATCTGGAGGATAGCCCACACTCAGAACACTGCTTTGAATGGAAATGTATTTTCTAACACACAGTTGTGCAGTTCAGTTGGGTCCCTAGCCAGTAACCACCATTCAGAAAACATGGGGAAAGATCACCTCCGTGTGGTGAGTTAATGCATCTGCACCCAGGCGTTGAAGCCAGTTCACACAATCGCTTAATACCAAATAGCCCTCTACTCATTAAAGATGCCTAAAGGCATGGGGTAGGGGGGGTAAAATAAAGATTAGGTGGGAGGAAGGGGATCCCCTTCTTAGTTCAAACCGAGACAGATGTGAAAAAGAGAAATAAGAATGGAGCTAGAGAAAACATTCTTATCAATGTGGAGGTTATTTGCAAAAGCTCCTGATAGATTAAAACAAGGCTTTCATTTTCCTCACCACTTGGCCCTCTAACATTCAGCAGCATTTGGTCTCCCATCCAGGGACCAACCAGAGCCGACCCTGCTTAGCTTCAAAGGAAAGCCAGCTACAGATGCTGGATGGTATGCATAAGAAAAATTTGAATTGTAATTTGGGTGAACTACCCCTTGCTGTTTAGAGAGGAAGTGACATAGATGACACAGAAATAAGAGGGGGCATGAATGGCAGTTGAGGGAGAAAGGGAGGGAGGAATAGCTGGAGGGTGATATGATAAGAAATTGAAGGACTGTGAGGAAAATAAAATGGAGGTGTGTATTCTGAGTTAGAATTATTATTTTGTTGACTACATGAAAAGGATTAGTAGGATACTGTGGGTATACTGTAATATGACCTAAAACATAGGCTTGGCACAGCACTGTCAAATATGAACCAAGGCCTTCTTACCACATTTAGCTAATATGGAAATCCAGTTACTAGTGAGAGATCCACCACTGTTAAGATCTGATCAACATATAGTTTGCAATTAACTAATACGTATGCCATCAGTCTCTTCGCACAGCTAGCCCCTTGTGCACTATGCACTTGTGGAGCGCTCAGAGGATTGGGGAGGTGAAAGCACTTTGGCAGAAATTCCTAGCCTATCCTATCAGAAGGAAAAGTGGATCTATACCACATTGTCAGATCTCCACACATGCATAGGGGACAGGGGCTAAGGGTCAATATGGGATTGGGAGATGTTTCTCTCTGACCTCACTGGAGTTTTATTCAACACATCCCAGTGATGAGATAATCAATGGAAATCAAATGACAAAAACAACATTGATCTGCTTGGCTACTCATTTGGCTACTTTACCTTACATTTTGTTATATTATATTATTCAGATGTTAGATCTGCAGGATAGATCTCTGTCAGGTACAAGCAGACAGCCCCTCAGTGATAGGACGATCTGCCAATCAATCATTAAGTCAGGACTGAGATTTGTCTCTGGCTGAAGACAGCCTCTTACAGGTGTGACATCACAGGATTCAGTCGGCAGCTAACGTTAAAGAGATAGTGAACCAAAATAGATTTAACAGCGCACCCCTTCCCCATCCTCCCTTCCTTCCTCCATCCCTTACCCTCATCTCTGAGTTGTTTTATAAAATTAATACTTTCTTTCCCCCCTCATTCCCCTCCATTCCTACCTCCATGTCCCCCCATGCCCCCTCAATGCCCCTCAGTGACTCCCGACGGGTCAGGTGAGGCAGGCAGATGTAGGAGGAGGCGTACAGATTGATGTTTACGGGATTTCCGTCCAGCCTGATGTCTTCTAGGGAGTGTTATATACGTGTCCACGGGGAAAGTCTGGATGTTGTTGTTCTGGTGGAGAGAGGAGG
>QNTS01000761.1:90043-147691 GCA_003317085.1 Hucho hucho | reverse complement strand
GCAACGGCAACGGCAACGGCAACGGCAACGGCAACGGCAACGGCAACGGCAACATACACACTAACAGAGTCAACTTCCCACAAAGACTGGAGGGAAAAAGGGCTGCTTAAGTATGGTTCCCAATCAGAGACAACGATAGACAGCTGTCCCTGATTGAGAGCCATACTTAGCCAAAACATAGAAATACAAAAGAACATAGAATGCCCACCCCAACTCACACCCTGACCAAACCAAAATGAGACATAAACAGGCTCATACAGGTCAGGGCGTGACAGTACCCCCCCCCCCAAAGGTGCGGACTCCGGCCGCAAAACCTGAACCTATTGGGGAGGGTCTGGGTGGGCATCTATCCTCTCTGAACTATTTGAGAACATTCCCAATGTCAAACCAGTTGGAGAACATTCCTAGAACATTACCAAAATTGAAATTAAATGTAACCATGTTTGAACTTATTGTAAACGTTCTATTAAAGATTTTAAATACCAATAAAATATATATTTTTTTGTCAAGTTCCTTAAATGTGCTGAGAATGTTCCAAAGCCAAGCAGCTATCTTGCACCATTCCCAGAAAGTTGTGGGAAGGTTCTAAGCAAAAAAACATGCTTACACCAAGCTCTAAGAAACATATGGTTCTCAGAATGCTATGTGCTAGCTGGGACCGTTCAATCTCTAAAGTCCTTCTCTCATCCTGTCTGTCACTGCTCCAATTTGAATGTGTGCCAGTTATGAATCCATTGACTGCGGAGGAGAGGATAGAGAAACCAGGCTATATTGTGGCTACAAAAGTATGGGGGAGAGCCTGAGGATTGGAGTAAAGCTGTGGGGCTGAACAATCAGTCTCCCACATTTGCAGCCCTCATAGAATACTAGGTTTGAGACAGTGCCTTTGATGTGTGCAGGTCCGGTTCTAGGATGATATGTCTGGGCAGGCAGTCAGACACCTTTCGGGCTGTTTCAAAGCTTGCTTGCTGCAACCGTTTAACTCGGACATAATCATTTCGGTAGGCAACATCACATTTCGGATGGGCAATGGACACCCCTGCACCTCACTAGAGCCGGCGAGTCCCACTCCAACTATTTATTTTACTTTCCTGTTGAAAAACGTTGGTGCAGACAGCCCAGTACATCACTGGGGCCGAGCTCCATCCAGGAAGTCTATATCAGGCAGTGTCAGAGGAAGCCACATAGACTGTTCACTCTGCTACCGTCCGTAAAAACGGTACCAGACAGCTTCCAATTGGTTCATTCATCCCCATCCTCTCCCCTGTAGCTATTCCCCAGGTCGTTGATGTAAATGTGTTCTCAGTCAACTTACCTGGAAAAAAAGGGTAAAATAAAAATTCTACCCCTAAGCCATTAGACTGTTAAATAGCCATTAGACTGTTAAATAGCCATAAGACTGTTAAATAGCCATTAGACTGTTAAATAGCCATTAGACTGTTAAATAGCCATAAGACTGTTAAATAGCCATAAGACTGTTAAAAAGCCATTAGACTGTTAAATAGCCATAAGACTGTTAAATAGCCATTAGACTGTTAAATAGCCATTAGACTGTTAAATAGCCATTAGACTGTTAAATAGCCATAAGACTGTTAAATAGCCATTAGACTGTTAAATAGCCATTAGACTGTTAAATAGCCATAAGACTGTTAAATAGCCATAAGACTGTTAAATAGCCATTAGACTGTTAAATAGCCATTTGTTAAATAGCCATTAGACTGTTAAATAGCCATAAGACTGTTAAATAGCCATTAGACTGTTAAATAGCCATTAGACTGTTAAATAGCCATAAGACTGTTAAAAAGCCATTAGACTGTTAAATAGCCATTAGACTGTTAAATAGCCATAAGACTGTTAAATAGCCATTAGACTGTTAAAAATAGCCATTAGACTGTTAAAAATAGCCATTAGACTGTTAAATAGCCATTAGACTGTTAAATAGCCATTAGACTGTTAAATAGCCATAAGACTGTTAAATAGCCATTAGACTGTTAAATAGCCATTAGACTGCTAAGTAGTTCATTAAATGGTTACCCTGGCAATCTGCACTGACCCCTTGCACTGACTCACAAGACTATATACACAATATATACACGCTCACTCACAGACACTACACTGAAACTCTCACACAAAACCCACAAACATTCACATATACTACATATGCACCAGTGGAGGCTCCTCAGAGGAGGAAGGAGAAGACCATCCTCCTCAGTGAATAGTGAAACATTGAAAAGGTTTGCTTTTTGAAAAAAAGTATATTAAATATATTCATGTCACCAAATAATTGATTAAAACTCACTGTATTGCAATGAAGGTCTACAGTAGCCTTAGCAGAAGTCTGTAGGGTAGCACCATGTTGTAGGCTGAGGACAGCTCGTTTCCGTCCTCCTCTGGGTACATTGACTTCAATACAAAACCTAGGAGGCTCATGGTTCTCACCCCGTTCCATAGACTTAAGCAGTAATTATGACAAATTAGGACGTACTTAAACCTATCAGACCTCTTGCAGCATGAACTGACATGTTGTCCACCCAATCAAAGGATCAGAGAATGAATCTACTACTGAAAGCTAGAGCTAGCTAGCACTGCAGTGCATAAAATGTGGTGAGTGGTTGACTCAAAGAGAGAGAAAGACAATTGTTGAACAGTTTTGAACAAATTAATTTCTTTAAAAATGAAGGAGAAGCAAGAGAGAGAGAGAGAGAGAGAGAAAAAAAATACAACTAAATATAGTTAACTTTCACTTAGCTAACGAATGCAGTTAGCTAGTTTAGCCTACTCAAACACCTGGCTTAAACAGAGAGGAATGCTATGTTAGCTAGCTGGCTATCCAACACTGGAACTCTTCCAAGTCAAGGTAAGCTTTTGGTTTTATACATTGATTGCCACCAGGGCCCACGAAAGTGTAACTGCTAAACTGCTTGCTGACTGTACAGTGTACTGCATGATTGTAGCGGTTTTACTAACACATTAGTTCTAGTATTTGCTAACGTTGTTAGCTAATATGGTGACAACAACGTAGGCTGTGTATTTATCGGTTAGAGGTTATGATATGACGGTTTGGCTTGTAAAGTTGTTTTTGCCTGGTCATATACAGCCAATGTGCTATGCACTGAAGTGAAAGGAAAAGGTGAGAGGAGAAGAGTGCGTAGATGCGAGGAGTTATACAACAAGGAAAATGTTCATGCTGTTTGTATGTGGCTGCTATGAAAGTGAACTCTGTTTGCGTGTGCTCAGGGGTGTATTCATTCCGCCATTGTGTTGAAAACCGTTTCTTAAACAGAAGCAAACGGAATGAAATGGGTATAAACATACCAGAATTTGTCCAATAGAAACTCTCCTTGACAAACTGTTGGACTAATGATTACACCCTAGATCAGCTAGATAAAGGCAAGAGTTAGCAAGGTGGTATTGAATATGTCACTGTCTCTCACCTTGATTACTCAAAACATTTTCATCTCAAACTGAGCACCTACGTTGTAAACTTTAGTTCATAGAATAGGTTGTAGCAACCTCATAATGGCTATAGGGACATTTTTAGTATTGTGTAGTATCCTAAACCTATCGATGTTACATTGAGCTGGGTGAATGGAATATGAATGACAGTCATCCAATATGCTCTAATAGAAATAAGGCCAAATCACTCATCATATGCTGCTGCTACTCTGTTCTCTATTTTACTCTTGTTATTATCTATCCTGATGCCTAGTCACTTTACCCTGCCTTCATGTACATATTTACCTCAAATACCTTGGAATCCTGCACATTGATCTGGCACTGGTACTCCCTGTATAAAAATCAAATCAAATTTTATCTGCCACATGCGCCAAATTCAACTGATGTATACTTTACCGTGAAATGCTTGCTTACAGGCCCTTCCCAACGATGCAGAGTTTAATAATACTAATACAAATAATAGTAGTAACAAAAAGGAATAAAATAAAATACACAAGAATGAGCTATATACAGGGAGTACCAGTACCAGATCAATGTGCAATGGTGGAGGTATTTGAGGTAGATATGTACATGAAGGCAGATTAAGTGACTAGGCATCAGGATAGTATTCATACCCCTTGACTTATTCCACATTTTGTTGTGTTACAGCCTGAATTCAGAATGGATTAAAGTGATTATTTTCTCTCCCATCTATACACAATACCCCATAATGAAAACATTAAAACACACTATTAGACATTTTTGCCCATTTATTTAAAAAAAAATACAGAAATATCTAATTTACATACGTTTTCACACCCCTGAGTCAATACATAACAGAATCACATTTGGCAGAGATTACAGCTGTGAGTCTCTGGGTAAGTCTAAGAGCTTTGCACACCTGGATTGTACAGAAATTGCACATTATTCTTTAAAAAAATATTCAAGCTCTGTCAAGTTGGTTGTTGATCATTGCTAGACAGACATGTTCAAGTCTTGCCATAGATTTTAATGCCAATTTAAGTCAAAACGGTAACTAGACCACTCAGGAACATTCAATGTCATCTTGGTAAGAATCTCCAGTGTATATTTGGCCTTGTGTTTTAGGTTATTGTCCTGCTGAAAGGTGAATTCATCTCCCAGTGTCTATTGATCAGCAGACAACCAGGTTTTCCTCTAGGATTTTGCTTGTTCTTAGCTCCATTTCGTTTATTTTTATCCTGAAAACCTCCCCAGTCCTTAATGATTACAAGCATACCCATAACATGATGCAGTCACCACTATGCTTGAGAGAGAGGTACTCAGTAATGTGTTGTGTTGGATTTGCCCCAAACATAACACTTTGTATTCAGGACAAAAAGTGAATTGCTTTGCCACATTCTTTGCAGTATTACTTTATTGCTATGTTACAAACAGGATACATGTTTTGGAATATTTTTTTTCTGTACAGGCTTCCTTTTTTTCATTCTGTCAATTAGGTTAGTATTGTGGAGTAACGACAATGTTGTTGAGCCAATCTCAGTTTTCTCCTAGCACAGTCAATAAACTCTATAACTGTTTTAAAGTCACCATTGGCCTCATGGTGACATCTCTGAGCAGTTGCCTTCCACTCCAGCAACTGCGTTAGAAAGAACGCCTGTATCGTTGTAATGACTGGGTGTTTGATACACCATCCAAAGTGTAACTATAACTTCACAATACTCAAAGGGATATTCAATGTCTGCTTTTTTATTTTTAACCATTTGTTTTAACTACCATTACGTGTCTGACCTTCTTTGTGAGGCATTGAAAAACCTCCCGGGTCTTTGTGGTTGAATCTGTGTTTGAAATTCACTGCTCGATTGAGGGACCTCACAGATAATTGTTTGTGGTACAGAGATGAGGTAGTCATTCTAAAATCATTTTAAACAATATTATTGCACACAGAGTGAGTCCATGCAACTTATTATGTGACTTGATATGCAAATGTTTGCTCCTGAACTTATTTAGTCTTGCCATAACAAAGGTGTTGAATACTTATTGACTCAAGACATTTCAGCTTTCCATTTTCTATTAATTTGTAAAAATGTCAAAAAACACAATTCCACTTTGACATTATGGGATATTGTGTGTTGGCCAGTAACACACCATCTAAATGTAATCAATTTTAAATTCAGGCTGTAACACAATAAAATGTGAAAAAGTCAAGGCACTGAAGGCGCTGTAGATAATAATAATAATAATAATAATAATAATAATAATAATAATAAGAGTAAAATAAAGACAAGAGTAACAGAAGCAAATGTGTAATGTGCATATATATGTGTTTGTGTTGTGTCAATATGTGTGTGTGTGTGTGTGTGCGTATTTAGTGAATGTGTTTTGGTTTTGGTTTTGTGTCAATGTAGTGTGTGTGTGTGTGTGTGTGTGTGTGTGTGTGTGTGTGTGTGTGTGTGTGTGTGTGTGTGTGTGTGTGTGTGTGTGTGTGTGTGTGTCTATACATATATACTGTATAGTCTAGTGTTTGACCCGATACAATCCTATTTGACAGTAAACAAATTGACAACAGACTTTCAGTCAGCATATAGGGAAGGACCCTAACAAGCATGGTACTTACACAAATGCCTGATGATTGGCTGAGAGAAATATATGATAAAATGATTGTGGAGGCTGTCTTGTTAGGCTTCAGTGCAGCTTTTGACATTATCGATCATAGTCTGCTGCTGGAAAAACGTATGTGTTATGGCTTTACACCCCCTGCTATAAGCATAAAGAGTTACTTGTCTAACAGAACACAGAGGGTGTCCTTTAATGGAGGCCTCTCAAACATAATCCAGATAGAAACAGGAATTCCCTAGGGTAGCTGTTTAGGCCCGTTGCTTTTTTCAATCTTTACGAACGACATGCCACTGGCTTTGAGTAAGGCCAGTGTGTCTATGTATGCGGATGACTCAACACTATACACATCAGCTACTACAGCGACAGAAATGACTGCAACACTGAACAAAGAGCTGCAGTTCGTTTCGGAATGGGTAGCAAGGAATAAGTTAGCCCTAAATATTTGTATTGTATTGTATTTGGGACAAATCATTTACTAAATCCTAAACCTCAACTACATATCGTAATGAATAATGTGGAAATTGAGCAAGTTGAGGTGACTAAACTGTTTGGAGTAACCAATGATTGTAAACTGTCATGGTCAAAACATTAATACAACAGTAGCTAAGATGGGGAGAAGTCTGCCCATAATCAGGCACTGCTCTGCATTCTAAACAATACTGTCAACAAGTCAGGTCCTTCTGTCCCTGGTTTTGTCACAAATGGACTACTGTTCAGTTGTGTGGTCAGGTGCCACAAAGAGGGACAAAATTGCAGTTGGCTTAGAACAGGGCAACAAGGCTGGCCCTCAAAAGTACACGGAGAGCTAAACATTAATGACATGCATGTCAATCTCTCATGGCTCAAAGTGGAAGAGAGATTGACTTCCTCATTACTTCCTCGTTTTTGTAAGAGGTGTTGACAAACTGAAGGTACTGAGCTGTCTGTTTAAAATGCTAGCACACAGCTCGGACACCCATGCATACCCCACAAGACATGCCACCAGAGGTCTCTTCACAGTCCCCAAGTCCAGAACATACTATGGGAGGCGCACATGCCTTCATGGAACTCTATTCCACATCAGGTAAATGATGCAAGCAGAATAATCAGATTTAAAAAGCACCTTATGGAACAGCGGGGACTGTGAAGTAACACAAACATAGGCACAGACACATGATAACATACACACTATACACACACGGACACATGGATTTTGCATTGTAGATATGTAGTAGTGGAGTGTGGGCCTGAGGGCACACACTTAGTGTGTTGTGAATTCTGTAATAAATTTATTGTAATGTTTTTTAAATTGTATAACTCCCTTAATTTTGCCAGACTCCAGGAAGAGTAGCTGCTGCTAATGGGGATCCATAATAAATACAAATAGTGAGTGTGCATAGGGTCAGTGCAAGATAGAGTCAGTCCAGATAGTTCTGGTACCGATAATTCTGGTACCATTAATTGACTATTTAGCTGTCTGGCTATTTAGCAGTTTTATGGCTTGGGGGTATAAGCTGTCTCGGAGACAGTACCGTTTGCCAGATTGTAGCAAGGTGAACAAACAGTCTATGGCATGGGTGGCTGGATTGTTTGGCAAATTTTTTGACCTTCCTCTGACACCGCCTGATATAGAGGTCCTGGATGGCAGGCAGCTTGGCACCAGTGATATACTGGGCTGTCCGCACCAACCTCTGTAGCGTTTTGCGGTCAAGGGCGGTGCATTTGCCATAACAAGTGATGATGCAGCCAGTCAAGATGCTTTTGATGATGTAGCTGTATAACTTTTTGCGGATCCGAGGGCCCATGCCAAGTCTCTTCAGCCTCCTGCCGATCTTCACAACTGTACGGATGTGTGTGGACCATGGTAATGTGTGTGGACCATGGTGATGTGGACTCCAAGGAACTTGAAGCTCTACCCTCACCACATGGGGCCAGCCTGTCAGGAAGTCCAGGATCCAGTTGCAGAGGGAGGGGTTCAGTCCCAGGGTCCCTAGCTTGGTGATGAACTTGGAGGGGACTATAGTGTTGAACGCTGAGCTGTAGTCTATGAACAGCATTCTCACATAGTTATTTCCCCTCTTGTCCAGGTGGGAGAGGGCAGTGTGAAGTACAATTGAGATTGCGTCATCTGTGGATCTTTTGGAGCATTATGCGAATTGGAGTGGGTTTAGGGTGTCTGTGGTCATGGTGTTGATGTGTGTTGTGACCAGCCTTTCAAAGCACTTCATCATTAAAGATGTGAGGACTACAGGGCAATTGTCATTTAGGCAGGTTGCCTTGGAGCTTTTGCTTGAAATATTTTGGGATTCCAGGCTGGAACAAGGAGAGATTGAAAATGTCAGTGAAGACACTTGCCAACTGGCCTGAGCATGCTTTGAGAATGCACCCTGGTATTCCGTCTGGCCTGGTGGCCTTGTAATTTTTTATCTGTTTAAACATTTTGCTCACATCGGCCACGGAGAGCGAGATCCCACAGACATCTGGAAAACAGGGGCTTTCACGCAAGGCACAGTGATATATTCCTCGAAGCGAGCATAAAAGGCATTTAGCTTGTTTGGGAGTGCGGCATCGCTGGGCAACTTAATGCTAGCTTTTCTCTTGGTAATCCTTTATCGTCTGCAAGTCCTGCCACATACGACGAGCATTGGAGCTGGTGTAATTCCACCTTCCTCCTATATTGTCCTTTTGCATGTTTAATGTCTCGGAGGCCGTAACGGGCTTTCTTGTACGTCCATGCCCTGTCCCTTGTAAGTGGTAGCTCTAGCCTTTAGCCCAGCGAGGATGTTGCCTGTAATCCATGGTTTTTGGTTTGGATACGTTCTTACAGGGACAATATCGTCTATGCATTTATTGATGAAGCCCGTTACTGTTGTGGTAAACTCCTCCATGCTATCAGATGAATCCCGGAACATATCTGTACTAGCAAAACAGTCTTGTAGCCTTGCGTCTTCTTCATCCGGCCACTTCCGTATTGAGCGTATCACTGCTACTTCCTGTTTGAGCTTTTGCTTGTAAACAGGAGGCAGGAGAATGGAGTCATGGAAAGATTTGCCTTGTATCTTTTTCTGTGGGTAAAATAAAAGTGGTCTAGAGATTTAGCGCCCCTAGTGGCACAGGAGACGAGTTGGTAGGACAGTTTTAAGTCTCCCCGTGTTAAAGTCTCTGCCCACAAGAAACACTGACTCTGAGTGGTTTCTTGTTTGTTTATGGACCCATACAGTTTGTTGCGTGCCAGAGAGGTGTTGGCTTGTGGAGGGATGTAGAAAGCCGTGAAAATTATGGATGAGAATTATCTTGGTAGATTAAAGGGTCTGCAGCTTACCATGAGTTATTCTATATCAGATGATCAAACGCTTGAGATTTCCCTTCGCACTGGAAGCAGAACACAAGTTGTTATTTATGAAAAAACACTCTCCTCCTTTCGACTTCCCCGAATCCTGCAGCTGCATGGATAATCCACTGAGTACTACGTGCATAGCATCATCATCCAACCACGTTTCAGTAAGACATATACTACTGAAGCTTTTCAAGGCTCTCTGCCAATAGAATGGAGGGGAGAACCTTTTGGTTTTCTCTTCACCTTCATTTCAACAGGACTCCTCCTTGTGTCCTGCGTCTACGCCTGCGGCCTTTTGGTAGCCCATGGAACAAAGGAATGGGATATGGCATGAACAACTGAGTGGTGAAGTCGTATTTGAAGTTGAAATCCAGTTTAGTAACTGTGGATCGGAGGTCCTGAAGTGCTTGTCGGTCATGAGTGATAATAGTATGAACTTACTGTACAAAAAAGTGAAGATAAACACTATAAAAGTCACTAAATAGCAAAGTTTGGTTGGTAAGACGTCGCCCTTCTCCGCCGGCTCCATTCTTGTGTATTTCATTCCTCTTGTGTTACTATTTTCTTTTTATTATTATTTTCGGTAAAGCTTTATTTTAAGGGGTAATTATTACAGTGTAATTACACTGTAGCAAGTATTGTAATTAATTGTAAAAGTCATAGTTACACTGTATTCACAACAACAACTGGTGGTAATTGCAGCCTGTAATTACAGAGGTGTAATAGCAAATGTGTGTTACCATGCTTGTTAATAATGGGCAAGTTTCCACTACATTCACCAATTTAGTGTTTAGTTTCTTCCCAGCTGCATTCAATTTAGTAAAAACTGTCTCAAGATTGTCATCTCTTGTGGACAGATGCACCAGGTGTCCAATATTACAAAGGTTGGAGGCTCAATAGGATGTAATTACCTTCCTGTGAATGTGTATTCTTCACAATCTCCACTCAATGCTTTTGCTAGCACTTGCCCCCAAAAAGTGTACCATCTGGGTTAACTTGGTTGACCTTAAAGAAACAGTTCAGATATAGGACAATCTCACGGACTGTGGTTTACCATGTGGGTGTCATTCCAGATTATAATAAAAAAATATATATACATTTCATTCATGTGTATGACATCCTGAACCAAGTGAGAGGATAAACCTACAAGTACACCACTGAGTATATATAATATCTGCATAAGTACAATGTAATTACTAGGGGTTACACTGGATTTAGCCAGTTAAAATTAAGTGTATCTTGAGGGGTACTTGTAATGAATGTGTACTTATATAGTACATTACCCATCCTGGCAACCTGTCCCTGATTTTATTGCTTCTGGAAGTGCCATCCAAGTGGGAGGATAAACACACTAGTATACCACAGAGTATGTGTAATATCTGCTTAAATGTACAAAGTAATTAGACTCCAGAGCCCTTTATTGCAGAGTTATGTCAAGGAGTTGGACACTTTTCAATTGGATAACACTTATCACATGGTTTCTGCAGGTGGAAATATGGTGCGTTGGAATGTATCGGAATGTTTTACATTTGTAACAAGAATAGTAAAAAGTAATTACATACTATAATTACCACCAGTTACATGTTGTTATTAGGCAGCCCTCTCTGCGCCGACAGAGAGGGCTGCCATGCTTCTAGCTCTTAAGAAACTTTGGAGTATTTCGTTTTTTATGTATTATTTCTTACATTATTAGCCCAGAAATTGTTTACAAGCATTTCGCTACACCCGCAACATCTGCTAACCACGTGTATGTGACCAATAAAATTTGATTTGATTTTATACAGGAACTCCAGCTGGCTCATATCCTGTTCAGGCAAGATGGAGAAGAAAACCTCAATAAAGGCCACCAGAGGGAACTCTATCTCTATTCAGTGGTGGAAAAGTACTAAATTCTCATAATTCAGTAAAAGTAAAGGTACCTTAATAGAAAATAAAGGTACCTTAATAAAGGTAGTAAAGGTACCTTAATAGAAAATGACTCAAGAAAAAGTCACCCAGTAAAATATTACTTGAGTAAAAGTATTTGGTTTTAAATATACATAAGTATCAAAAGTAAATGGAATTGCTAAAATGTACAGTGGGGCAAAAAAGTATTTAGTCAGCCACCAATTGTGCAAGTACTCTCACTTAAAAAGATGAGAGAGGCCTGTAATTTTCATCATAGGTACACTTCAACTATGACAGACAAAATGAGGAAAAAAAATCCAGAAAATCACATTGTAGGATTTTTAATGAATTTATTTGCAAATTATGGTGGAAAATAAGTATTTGGTCACATACAAACAAGCAAGATTTCTGGCTCTCACAGACCTGTAACTTCTTCTTTAAGAGGCTCCTCTGTCCTCCACTCGTTACCTGTATTAATGGCACCTGTTTGAACTTGTTATCAGTATAAAAGACACCTGTCCACAACCTCAAACAGTCACACTCCAAACTCCACTATGGCCAANAATGTCATATGGTCAGATGAAACCAAAATAGAACTTTTTGGTAAAAACTCAACTCGTCGTGTTTGGAGGACAAAGAATGCTGAGTTGCATCCAAAGAACACCATACCTACTGTGAAGCATGGGGGTGGAAACATCATGCTTTGGGGCTGTTTTTCTGCAAAGGGACCAGGACGACTGATCCGTGTAAAGGAAAGAATGAATGGGGCCATGTATCGTGAGATTTTGAGTGAAAACCTCCTTCCATCAGCAAGGGCATTGAAGATGAAACGTGGCTGGGTCTTTCAGCATGACAATGATCCCAAACACACCGCCCGGGCAACGAAGGAGTGGCTTCGTAAGAAGCATTTCAAGGTCCTGGAGTGGCCTAGCCAGTCTCCAGATCTCAACCCCATAGAAAATCTTTGGAGGGAGTTGAAAGTCCGTGTTGCCCAGCGACAGCCCCAAAACATCACTGCTCTAGAGGAGATCTGCATGGAGGAATGGGCCAAAATACCAGCAACAGTGTGTGAAAACCTTGTGAAGACTTACAGAAAACGTTTGACCTCTGTCATTGCCAACAAAGGGTATATAACAAAGTATTGAGATAAACTTTTGTTATTGACCAAATACTTATTTTCCACCATAATTTGCAAATAAATAAATTTAAAATCCTACAATGGGATTTTCTGGATTTATTTTTCTCATTTCGTCTGTCATAGTTGAAGTGTACCTATGATGAAAATTACAGGCCTCTCTCATCTTTTTAAGTTGGAGAACTTACACAATTGGTGGCTGACTAAATACTTTTTTGCCCCACTGTAGTTAAATATCAAAGTAAAAGTTAAAGTATAAATCATTTCAAATTCCTTATATTAAGCAAACCTGACAGCACAATTTGCCTTTCCTTTTTTAATGAAGGAAAGCCAGGGGCACACTCTAACACTCAGACGTAATTTACAAACAAAGCATTTGTGTTTAATGAGTCTGCCAGATCAGAGGCATATACCAGAGCTGCGAGAAAAGTTCAACTACCTCCTGGGGATATTTACCATGCTGGATATTTTAAATTATCTACAGTGTTTTTTGGTAACATCTCCAAATGTGTGTGCTCGCCATATGTGACCATGTAGTTTTTTATTTGTATTTTTTATAATTGCCCCTCAAATAAGACGTAAGGTTCACATAAGGGGTCACATCTAGGATCATTGTTGTTGTTGAACCAAGGGAGCATTGTAGAGTTGTTGGTAAGAATGCAGATGGAATGTTTTCTCTGAAATCTGGCATGAGTATGTGAGTCTGGTTCTGGGTTTTTATTTTATTTAACTAGGCAAGTCAGTTAAGAACAAATTCTTATTTACAATGACGGCCTACCCCCCGGCAAACCCTCCTCTAACCCGAACGAAACTGGGCCAATTGTGCGCCGCCTAATGGGTCTCCCCATCACGGCCAGTTGTGACACAGCCTGGGAACGAACCATGGTCTGTAGTAACGCCTCCAGCACTGCAATGCAGTGCCTTAGACCGGTGCCAATAGAACTTAACAGAAGTCACACAAAACAGGATTCGTAGCTAACTTTTAAATAATTCACAGTAGGGATCGAACTTGACCATAACAAACTAATTTTAGAGGCCAAAACGGCCATCTAGATGAGTCTTTTTTTGGTTGTTCTGGTTATTGTAATTTACATAGGCTTTCTAGGGCAGACAGGGGCATTTGGCACTGCTAGGTTGCCACTAAGTAGCCGACCAGATGAGCTTGTGACTTCGCGCTCCAAACCGGACATTGTGGCCTGTGCAGAACAAACAAGGAGTTGGACAGAGCCAAACACGAGCTAACAGCCTCCTTTTGGCACATTCTAGCATGTATTTGCATTTTTCCGTTAGGGAACACCTTGTCTGTGAAGTACGCGTGTGCAATAACTAAATTCAACATTGTGCTCCTTGTAAACAATTTTTTACGACTTTGGCAAAGGGTCACGTCTACCAAACTTAATGCACCCTGTTCATAACAGATTCTAGTTTAGGAACAGGAAACTGTATTGAGATTTGGCCTTTCTTCGATGACAAAATCAGCAGAATCTCGTCCCAGTTCAATCTCGCTCCATGCTCTCCCACTGCCCGCCACTGGGCTTCCTCTCCTCACCATATTTTAACCAGATGCTTCTAATGTATACATCCAGTGAAATGTCTGGCTCCTTGTTCTATCTGTGAAGTAGCTAGCTAGCCATTGTTGGGTTGACGAAATGCCAACATCAACTATCTAGCTAAGTTACTTACTAGAAAAAAATCATAATATAGCTATCATTGTTACTGTAGCCTGCAGATCTTCCTTTTTCACAGCTTTCACAAATCATATTGTGATTTTGTTGTAAAATTCTATTTGCTTTCATTTAGCAACCCAAAGTGTTTTTGGGGTGAAGTTGTTAATAATGTATTTTTTTATATCTGTACGTGGTTCAATTTGTACAACTCTGCAGTTTATTTAATTTCCTTAATACATCTGTGCTCCAATTTGCCAATTTGTCTTGGAGATCCTGAATGGTTTTGTGATACTCTCAACTCTCTGTGTTATTAAGCACATTCATAACTGTTTTGTAACACCAAATGAATGCAACTTCACTTAAGGTGTCTCTGCGCACTCTATAACAGCATATGATATGGTTATGATGCCCATCATTTCATTCACTGTAATAATGTGACACAAAGTTCGGTAAATTACATAACCCCCTGTTAAAGAATATGGTATGTAGACACTTATGTAGCATGCAATAACATATTACATAAGTTGTCATGCAGACTGTGCAATAGCAGTTGTTATTAACAGTTGACATTAAAGCATATGAACAGCAGGATGAACAGTCATTTATAAAACCCATTACAACTAGTTTTATAACATCTTATAAAAATACTTTAAAAATACTTATGACAGCTTATGACAAATATTGTAATGTGTTATAGCTGTTATAAAGGCTTTATGGATGCATGAATAAGGACACCTACAGTAAGGTGTTACCATATTGTTTTGTGGTAGTCCCTCTGATGTAAAAAATCTTATTTTTGTCCCATTTTGCCCGCTAAATATTCCATCTACCCCAAACTTGTTGCAATGGGTTAGAACGTGACATTGTACAACCTCATTGCGGTTTCAAACATATTATTATATGTGACCCCAACGGTTAGGGTAAGGGGATGGTTATGGTTAGACCGCAACACCTGAAACGCCTCATAAACTTGACCCGGGTCACCAGCTTAACCCTGACTCCAGACAGGTGAAACCATTGTCCCCCCAGTGCGACATTTCTCTTTAATTTCATTCTCTTTGAGAAAACCGATGGATGACATTGGATGAGTAGTGGATGGTGGGGCATGAGGTTATTCCCCTCTCTTTCAATATAATGCACTTTAAGCTGTCCTGTGGTCACTGGTCAAAGGTCAGTGCTGAAAGGTCACTGGTCAAAGGGGTCTCCCAATATTTTACTTTTAAGACTTTCCAATGAATCAACTTCACATTATTTTCAACCCACTACATTTAGTTTTATGTTTCAGTTTCTGCTTCAACTGCTCAAAGGAAACAATGTCGCAACACATTCTAATTCCTCTTTGCTTTCCATCTGTTGTGCTGCCGTAATTTGCAATTCACTACCTCTGCATTCCCACATATTCCCAGGTTACCATACAATTATTTAGGAATCCAGTACTCACCTGTCACATTGATTGCTTGAGAATATTCCAGATATTTCTTCCGGTATATATGGCGGGCTTGAGTTCAGAGAGAGAGTGTGTGTGTGTGGCTAGATTAGCCAAAGAATGAACTCAGCACCCTAGCAGCAAAGCACCGTGAAAACAATGTAGAATAAGTGGGCCAACATGGCATTATGAGGAGAGGGAGAACGAGAGAGACTATGTCAAGTCATACACTGATTCATCAAATGTACTGTTACTGAAATTAACTATTTCAAGAGTGTGTCAAATTCATTACTATTACAGTGTATTTGGAAAGTCATATTCTCTCTGTTTACATCATATCTGCATATCTCCTTTTTGTACGTTTTTCCATGCAAGCTGTTATTGTTCCTCACAGACTGTTTAGTTTTCTTTTTATAGTATGTTATTGACTTCTATACTGTGTGTTGACCGAGGTTGAGGATGTGTGTTAAAAAGTTACATTGTTTTTATGGATTGTATTGCCTTTGATGTGATCCCTAAAAAAACAATTGATCCAAAAGAATACTGTGTTTAGTGCCTATATACAGTTGGTCTGTCTACAGGCCAGAGCAGACTGCTTCTGGAGACCAGAAACCTCAGGCCAAAGCTCCAGACTTGACCTCTACATGTGCACACTCTCTCTCTGTTTCTCCCTCTCTCTCCCTCCATGTACCAATTAAATTCAGTTATCCCCGTTCACACATTTCTCTGCTAAGTGTTTTTTTTTTTTTTTTTACAGGCGGCCACAGGCCAACACAAGAGGCATAAGCAGAGGGAGGAATGAAAGGAAAGTAGAGGAGAGAGGTGAAGGAAAGGATTGAGGGATGTTATTGTTTAATAATGCTTGTGCCATGTTGTGTTTTATAAACTGGGTGGTTCGAGCCCTGAATGCTGATTGGCGGACAGCTGTGGTATATGAGACCGTATACCATGGATATGACAAAACAGTTATTTTTACTGCTCGAATTACATTGGTAAACAGTTTATAATAGCAATAAGGCACCTCGGGGGTTTGTGATACTTGGCCAATATACCATGGCTAAGGGCTGTATCCAGGCACTCCGCGTTGCGTCGAGCATAAGAATATACATCTAAAGTTGAAATGTTTTTCCATTGCATTTTCAACTCTACTGATGGTTTTGCCACAAAAATTGTTGCGTTAAATAGCAAAATGTTCCTACTCAGGTCTTTGCACATGCACTCTAGCCAACAGCTCCCAGATACAGTGCGGGTAGGCTAGCCTACATGATGAGCCTATTATGGATAAGAGTATGATTATTTTTATTTGTCAAATGGGAGCCAAGCATCGATCATCGTGTCATCAGAATAAGACCCTCATTATTTATTGTAAAGGAGCATCAAGCTCATCACCGTGCATTTTCACCACCCTGTGAAGATCATCATAACTTATTCCATCTGTAGCCTAATAAACTGCATGCTTTCAACAGTCGTGGAGGGAGGAACACAAAACATATACAATCGCATGACTCCAAGCTTACTTTGATATGATGGTTATTTTATCAATACTTGCACCCAAAGGTGTTTCCACTTACCCTGGTTGACGCGACCCATGTGACTCACAGCGCAGGGAGAGCTGTGACCACACTGGACTGGAAAAGAGGCCATTTGTTGATACAATATTCGCTCAGAAATTGTGCAACGTGTTGATTGGTTTCCCCAAATGTACATTTTTCCCTAGTGGGGTTGAGACCTCTCGTGTTTGGTCTTGAACCCAATTGAAAACCTGTGGCTTGAATTTAAGAGGGCAGTCCATAAACGCAGGATATCAAGGATCTGGAAAGATTCTGTATGGAGGAATGGTCTAAGATCCCTTCCAGTGTGTTCTCCAATCTCATAAAACATTTTAGAAAAAGGATCAGTGTCATTATCCTAGCAAGGGTAGTGTGCTGGAGTACTGAAAACAGGGGTGGCAATAACTAAACAAAATGTTTTTCCTCTGAGAAATTGTATTAGTATAAAATAATAATACATTTAAAAATAGGCACGAAATATAGATCAGTATTTACTATTTATTTTATACAGTCTTTTTTAGCTCATCTTTGTCAAGGGTGCCAATATTTACAGACCAGACTGTCCGTTTACAGTGCCTTCAGAAAGTATTCACACCCCTTGACTTTGTACACATTTTGTTGTTACAGCCTGAATTCAAAATGTATTCAATATTTTTTTTCTCTCACCCATCTAAACACAATAAGCCATAATGACAAAGTGAAAACACATGTTTTTAGAAATATTAGCACATTTATTGAAAATGAAACAGAAATATCTAATTTGCATAAGTAATCACACCCCTGAGTCAATACTTTGTAGAAGCACCTTTGGCAGTGATTACAGCTGTGCATCTATCTGAGTAAATCTCTAAGAGGTTTCTACACCTGGATTGTGCAAAATTTGCCCATTATTCTTTTCAAAATTCTTCAAGCTCTGTCAAATTGGTTGTTAATCATAGCTAGACAACATTTTCAGGTCTTGCCATAGATTTTCAAATAGATTTAAGTCAAAACTGTAACTTCACTGTCTTCTTGGTAAGCAACTCCAGCGTAGATTTGTCCTTGTGTTTTAGGTTATTGTCCTACTGAAAGGTGAATTTATCTCCCAGTGCCTGGTGGAAAGCAGACTGAACCAGGTTTTCCTCTAGGGTTTTGCCTGTTCTTTTTTTATCCTGAAAAACTCTCCAGTCCTTAACAATTACAAGCATACACACACCATGATGTAGCCACCACTATGGATGCAAATATGGAGAGTAGAACTCAGTAATGTGTTGTATTGGATTTGCCACAAGCATAACACTTTGCTGTATTACTTCAGTGCCTTGTTGCAAACAGGTTCCATGTCTTGGGTCAGTTGGTGCAGTTGGTGTTCCTCTCTGGAGACTCTGCCTTCAGCCTCTGGGTCTAACACTTCCAAGAGCCGAGGAGGAACTCTGGGAATCTGAACTGTCACTTGATGTGATTTATTCCCTGCCTCAAACACATGGATATATTTAAGGGCAGTGGGGTGACCGAGAACAACATGTGGGAACACACATGAGAAAAACGGTCCAGACTTTTTTCCCTCCTTAATTCAATGAATTCCCACTGGCTGGTTGAGATGTGTAATGTAGCTCTCGTGTAACGTGATATACAGAACAGCTAGGCTATCGCTAGCACCCGTGGCTAAACTGCCTCTGAGACTCACTGTTTCTCATTGAAGACATGTACTGTTCCTGGATATTTACAGTATATTATCCCCGAGGAGTAATGCTTGGGTTGTTTTTTGAAAAGAACTAAAGGCCCAGTGCAGTCAAAAAAAACGGATTTACTGTGCTTTATATATATTTCCACGCTATGAGGTGGAAAAATACTGTAAAACTTTGAAAACTATGATAATTTGCTTCAGGGCAAAAAAACTGCCTCATTAGACCTTTAAGCTTCAAGTAACACCGTTTTTACATCAGGTTCCTCTTGAGTGTGACTGGATGCAAAGATGACCCCCACTAATATAGACAGGAATAATCCATCGTGATTTAAAAGGAACCTAAATACATGTTCCATTCACCTCTGCATCTGGAGCATGATTAATAACATAATAGCTTACTGGCTACCAGATGTGGCTTTAGCTGATAGTTATGGATGTCCTGTGTCAAACAGAAGATGCAGGTACAGATGTCAGATCTTAATTTGATCACTTTTTGTTTGCAGAGAATTTTCCTGCGCATCAGGAAATTCAAATGAACCTCATTATTTAGATAGAGAAATGTGGGTTTTCATTGAATCTTTCATATTAGTTCATATTAGTTTGTAGCTCAAAAGTTTAGGACGCTAAAGACAGATGCTGACACGAGTCCCGTGAAACATGGGGTCATAAGAGCAAAATGGAAACAACCATCGTATTAGTTTGTAGGCCAAACACTTTGTGAGAAGTTGTAGCTCAGCCACCTTCCTCCTCAGATGCAAAAGGCCGACATAGGCAGATACGGAGGATTGAGACGCAGCCCAATATCCTATACCTCTATCTTAAAGTGATGGATTTTGATGGGGATTTTTATAGGATGTTACTTCGATTGATGCACGGGTGCATCAATCGAAGGATGAACTTGTAGGTTTAATTTATATCTAAATCATTACAAATACATTTTATCAGATGCTGGAACTCCTCCACTCATTCAGTGCATTAATTAAAAGTGAAAGGGGCGAACATGCAATGTATTCATGGCTTAAAGGTCCTCTAAAGTTTTTAATCTCCACCTCAAAATCTCTGACCTCAATCTCATCACATAGAGATTATTTTTTATTTTGTTTGTTTTCTCTTTCAATGGTGTAATCCAAATAGCATAACATATATTTTTGCTTGCTAGGTCTGTCCATGTTCTATGAATTTACCTTGTAAATGCGCTCACAATCTAATTGTTATTTGCCCAATGATTTATTCTGTCTTTACTTTCTGTGAACATAATAAAACAATAAAAAATGTATTTCCCCTAACAAAAAATACCCCCCCCCCCACACACACACACAAATATGTATATTTATTATAATCCAGTATCACATAATTCACACGAGAGATGCTGTAGCTGCATGTAGCCTACAGTATGCTACTAGAAATGGCGCCCAGTGGACCTGCAGTCTAAGGTACAATGTAGGTAGTAGGTAGGCTACGGTACTGTATTGCAGGGATCATCAACTAGATTCAGCCGAGGGCCAATTTTATCTTGAGAGGATGGCCGGGAGAGTGGAACATAATTACAAATAATTTGTAGACTGCAAATTAACCACAAGAAGCCCAAACATATATAATGTTTGACTAAAACATACATCAAATCAAACTTTGTCACATAGACATGGTTAGCAGATGTTAATGCGAGTGTAGCGAAATGCTTGTGCTTCTAGTTCCGACAATGCAGTAATATCTAACAAGTAATCTAACAAATTCACAACGACTACCTTATACACACAAATGTAAAGGGATGAATAAGAATATGTACATATAAATATATGGATGAGCGTTGGCCATGTAGCATAGGCAAGATGCAGTAGATGGTATAGAATACAGCATGCAAACTCAGCAAAAAAAATAAACATCCCTTTATTTGGACACTGTCTTTCAAAGATAATTCTTAAAAATCCAAATAACTTCACAGATCTTCATTGTAAAGGGTTTAAACACTGTTTCCCATGCTTGTTCAATGAACCATAAACAAAATGAACATGCACCTGTGGAACGGTCGTTAAGACACTAACAGCTTACAGACGGTAGGCGATTAAGGTCACAGTTATGAAAACTTAGGACACTAAAGAAGCCTTTCTACTGACTCTGAAAAACACCAAAAGAAAGATGCCCAGGGTCAGTGCTCATCTGCGTGAATGTGCCTTAGGCATGCTGCAAGGAGGCATGAGGTCTGCAGATGTAGCTAGGGCAATAAATTGCAATTTCCGTACTGTGAGATGCCTAAGACAGCGCTACAGGGAGACAGGACGGACAGCTGATCGTCCTTGCAGTGGCAGACCACGTGTAACAACACCTGCACAGGATCGGGATATCCGAACATCACACCATCAGTGGAATCAGTAGTGGAATCAGTGGAACTCTTCCATCAGAGAAACTCTGTGGAAGGGGCGGAGCTAGCATGTTGGAGTAAACAGATGTGTGTGAGAGGCTCCTGCAACTTTTTTGCAAAACAATATAACTTAACCTACTTTACAGCACTTTTTACAACAAACGTCTCTTTCTAATACAATATTGTAACTTTCTATGTGACCATGCCGAGTAATAGGCGACCAAAGGACAATAAATCCTCATCGGAGGCCTCTTCCTCACCAAACAACGAGACAGACGTGGCGGAAGGCACAGGTAACAACGTGACACTTTCAGAACTTACTGGCTCTGGGAGAACTACGTGTTGCTATAGCTGAGGATTTTAACCTATTAGGGAGCAGCAGCAGAGGTGTCGGTTTTGGAGAGTCTGGCGTGCCCAAAGTAAAATGCCTGCCATCAGGCCCAGAAACTAGGATATACACATAATTAGTACTATTGGATAGGAAACACTCTGACGTTTCTAAAACTGTTAAAATAATGTATGTGAGTATAACAGAACTGATATACAGTGAGGGAAAAAAGTATTTGATCCCCTGCTGATTTAGTACGTTTGCCCACTGACAAAAAAATGATCAGTCTATAATTTTAATGGTAGGTTTATTTGAACAGTGAGAGACAGAATAACAACAATAAAATCCAGAAAACACATGTGAAAAATGTATTAAATTGATTTGCATTTTAATTAGGGAAATAAGTATTTGACCCCTTCTCAATCAGAAAGATTTCTGGCTCCCAGGTGTCTTTTATACAGGTAACGAGCTGAGATTAGGAGCACACTCTTAAAGGGAGTGCTCCTAATCTCAGTTTGTTACCTGTATAAAAGACACCTGTCCACAGAAGCAATCAATCAATCAGATTCCAAACTCTCCACCATGGCCAAGACCAAAGACCTCTCCAAGGATGTCAGGGACAAGATTCTAGACCTACACAAGGCTGGAATGGGCTACAAGACCATCGCCAAGCAGCTTGATGAGAAGGTGACAACAGTTGGTGCGATTATTTGCAAATGGAAGAAACACAAAAGAACTGTCAATCTCCCTCGGCCTGGGGCTCCATGCAAGATCTCACCTCGTGGAGTTGCAATGATCATGAGAACGGTGAGGAATCAGCCCAGAACTACACGGGAGGATCTTGTCAATGATCTCAAGGCAGCTGGGACCATAGTCACCAAGAAAACAATTGATAACACACTACGCCGTGAAGGACTGAAATCCTGCAGCGCCCGCAAGGTCCCCCTGCTCAAGAAAGCACATATACATGCCCGTCTGAAGTTTGNCAAGAACACCATCCCCACCGTCAAACATGGAGGTGGAAACATTATGCTTTGGGGGTGTTTTTCTGCTAAGGGGACAGGACAACTTCACCGCATCAAAGGGACGATGGACGGGCCATGTACCGTCAAATCTTGGGTGAGAACCTCCTTCCCTCAGCCAGGGCATTGAAAATGGGTCGTGGATGGGTATTCCAGCATGACAATGACCCAAAACACACGGCCAAGGCAACAAAGGAGTGGCTCAAGAAGAAGCACATTAAGGTCCTGGAGTGGCCTAGCCAGTCTCCAGACCTTAATCCCATAGAAAATCTGTGGAGTGAGCTGAAGGTTCGAGTTGCCAAACATCAGCCTCGAAACCTTAATGACTTGGAGAAGATCTGCAAAGAGGAGTGGAACAAAATCCCTCCTGAGATGTGTGCAAACCTGGTGGACAACTACAAGAAACGTCTGACCTCTGTGATTGCCAACAAGGGTTTTGCCACCAAGTACTAAGTCATGTTTTGCAGAGGGGTCAAATACTTATTTCCCTCATTGAAATGCAAATCAATTTATAACATTTTTCACGTGTTTTTCTGGATTTTTTTGTTGTTATTCTGCCTCTCACTGTTCAAATAAACCTACCATTAAAATTATAGACTGATCATTTCTTTGTCAGTGGGCAAACATACAAAATCAGCAGGGGACCAAATACTTTTTTCCCTCCCTGTACATGGCTGGTCAGATGAGAACCTGTCGTTGGAGTTCAGAGCGATGCCTGTCTGATTGGCCTTCCAGGTTTAGTCATTGACACTATCAGATGTCAATTGTTTTGTTTCGTCATTTATTTCTCAATTCTTACATTATTATTATTATCATACCATTTATTTAATACTTGCAGGGGATTGGGGGTGATGGTTGTGGCGGGGCAGACGCAGACACCTGGATAGCAAGTTGGTGTTTTGTGACGTTCTGCTTCTGTCATAGCCGTGGGCCGCTCTCCCAATTAGATTCCCACTAGCCTTCTGTGGTGCTTGTGTTTATATGTTTAGGTGTGTGTACATATAATTATTATTTGTACTTTACTATTTAAAAAATTATCTTAGCATTTTATTATTATTATGTATGTGTATATTTTAAGTTAGTGTAGATTATTATTTTGGGGTATGAATGTTTGTGTAGATATGTATATGTATGTGCATGTGTACGTATGTATCTGTGTATGTGTGTATGTGTATGTATGTGTGTGTGTGTGTGTGTGGGTATGTATATATATGTGTGTGTGTATGTATGTATATGTGTGTATATGTATATATATATATGTGTATGTATGCATGTATGTGTGTGTGTGTGTATGTGTGTGTGTGTGTTTTGTGTCTGTATATATATGTATGCATGTATGTGTGTATGTATATATGTGTATATGTGTATGCATATAGGTGTACATGTGTGTGTATGTATGTATGTATGTATATGTGTATGTGTATATGTGTGTATGTATATATATATATATATTTATACATATATATGTGTATATATATATATTTTTTTTATATGTGTATATATATATATGTATATATGTGTTTTTTTCTGATTGGGGGGATACGTTTAACTTAGCAAAATCCTTGTTCCGATCTCCTAACCCACAGTATGTAATTGTACTGCTGTCTATGTCGGTTGCTGATGGTTTATGTTTAGACCGACATTGCTTTGCCATTTAACTTGCGATGCTATATCTTGCTTATCTCAGCGATTGACCCAAGATAACACTTAAGTGCGCAATATGTTTAAGTTGCAGCTTATTGTGTTTTGGTTTATTAGATGCTAATTGAACACTTTATTTGCGGGAGCCTCCTCAGTTCATATGTTAGTAGAAGTTCTAGGATAGTGAGAGGTGAACGTATAGTTGAGATTATTTTTTGTTTTACCTCTTGTTCGAGGTTGCGCCGTGCATTTTTGGCATCGGCCAGACAATGTGTTTATTATTTTGATTTTAGATTTTTTTTCTCTCCTATTTGTGTATGCCTGTTAAAGGTGGGTTGAGGGGGAGGGTAAATGTTGGGGAAAGTTGGAGGACAGGGTGGAGAGCAAGGGTGCTTGCCGGGGGGAGGGGTCAGTTGGATACTGTTCGGGTGTAGGTGCTACATATAATGATCGTGATGGTTTGGTCCGCTTTCTTACCTTTTTATTGAGTTACATGTTATGCAGGCCACCATAGGAACTACAAACGAGAGGAAAGCGGGGCTTACATTTACTTCCTGGAATGTCAAGGGTTTAAATTGACCCAGACCCGCTTCTGATAATCCTGGGAGTGTCTGATTCCCTAAACGGATTAACCAACCCCCAAAAACAACTAATCTCTTAGTCTCATTTCGGCAAAAAAATGTATCTTGTTCTTTTGGAAAAGGAAGGAAGCTCCCTCTACCAAATTATGGCTCAGCGAATTGGCAAACACTGCTCACTTATAAAGAATTAGATATATTCTGAAAAGTATCAACATTTGATCAAATCTGGCAGCCTTTCCTCTCTTACTTGTACCAGTCGGTGCTGTGAATTTGTACATTTTATCGGGGTGGGGCGGGAGAATGGGGGGGGGGGTGACATCTACCCTCTTTCTTTCTACCTGTCCTTGTTCTGTATGTCTTATTTTGTATTATTTACTTTGTACCTAGAACTCTGGGTCTTGTTGTTTCTGTCTGCTCTTTTATGTTTAGTAAAGTATTGCACACTTGTCTTTTATACCTATACACCATTCTTGTGTGTTCAATAAAAATATTTGAACAGAGGAACTTTGTGGTAATGTTTTCATATGCCATCGATGCATCGGTGTACACTTTTTACCTGCATAAACAGACATCTGCCCACATGAAGATCATTTAAGCTAATCCACACACACACTCCACTGCTCAATACACAGTGTAGTTTATATAGTTTGGCTGACACCTTGGCTGCGCTCCATCTTAGTATCCAGGTCCTGAAAAGCCACTTGGGGAAGGTACCCAGTCTGCTCTGTTGCTACACTGACTCAATAAACCAGACTCCCTTCTGACATAAAGGAGGCAGCATTCCTCAAAACAGTGGGAGGCCATTCACAAACGGAGCAGAATTCCGGGCCCTCTTCCCTTTTACAGAGACGGACCATTAGGGCAAGGCCAGACTGATCCATGGAGAATGGACACCAAATTAGAACAAATAAATTTTGGTCCGTAGATCATGCACGTGTGGAAAGCGTGACAAGCATTTCGATACACTCGCAATAACATCTGCTTACCATGTGTATGTGACCAATAAAATTCTATTTGATTTTGATTTAACATAATTCCCTCTTTGCTAAACGGATGGTTATGTCACGATCTTCAAGGACGGACCAAGGCGCAGCGTGCCGGGTTGAGTAAAACATATTTATTTGGTTTAACTCACCGAAACAAAAACAATAAACAAAGCTCAGCCATGAACTGTGTAGCACATAGACACATACAAACAATATCCCACACACAGGTGGGGGACTAAACAACCTAAATAGGATTCCCAATTAGAGACAACGACTAACAGCTGCCTCTAATTGGGAACCCAAACCAACCAACATAGAAATTATAACATAGAACAAAAAACACCCCTGATCACATCCTGACCAAAACCACCATAGAGCAGCCAAAAGGGCTATCTATGGCCAGGACGTGACAGGTTACGCATCTGTCAGCCCTTCAAAAGTTCAACTTGTGAACTTTTTGTCCATGAAAATGGATGGAAATTGTATGGATGTGTCATCTTCGCAGACCATAAACCTACGACTCCTATTGAGAAAGCATTGGAAATCACGGATACAGATAAAATCAGCAGGCCAGTCTGGCCTCGCCTTTACACTTCAGAATGTATCCTTGGGATGCTTGACAGGTCTGCGATATTGGTTGGAAGGGAGTGTGTTCCCTGCAGGCTTACTACATCGGTTAAAAATGAATTGATTTCTCCATGTCCCCTAACGATTCATCAGGAAAAGGTCACATTTTTGGGAAATCCTTCTGTCTTTAGATACCCCACTATACAATATAACCAGTGTTGAAAGTGAACCGGTGCGGTCCGGTATGGAGTACAGTACCAGTAATATCAATAGTGGCGGTACACAGTACCAGTAAAAGGTTAATTAGATCATTACTATAATTAGATCAAAGATGTCAACCAAACTTTAGGCTTATACACTGTAATTATCATTAACACATGTCAGCCACAAACATTTTTTAAATGGACTTGAAAAAGGTGATGTGCGTTCCTGAATGCGGTGTGGGTTTCTCTCTAGAACAAGAACACTGAAATTTTGCCAAGGCAGAGATGACATGCCGAGACGAAGGCGCCCGCGGACAAGAGAGGACGCATCAACCTAAACTCAATCCTGTTAAGTGTCTCAATCTCCAAATGTCATTACTCTTTCTGGTTATTTTCTAGCAGATGTCTTTTTCCATTCATCAAATGGCTGGTTCACTGTTGGATGTGGGACATATTTTAGAGTGGATGAACGTGTGCAGGTAGCCTAAGAAGCTTTTGAAGTGTTTTGTTTGACAATCAGAGGAAAACATTATGACTGGTTCTGCTTTCCGGTATGCCACATATTGAAAGGTTATATATTTTAAGCAAAAAGACAAATCTTTACTAATTAAACCCTTAATAAAATGTTTAGTTTCACCCCTGGATAAAACAGCTGATGAACCTTGAGGAATTGCTATTTCTATAGGTTGTTCTCACCTTGAGTGGGACGAGATGATAGGTAGTCGATGGCAAGGAAGTCGTCCAGGAGGTGGAGGACATATGGCAGTTTGTAGTTGTTGGTCAGGATCGGAAAGGGAGCCAAAGAGCCTGGGGATACTCTTGCAGCTGAAGCTGAGGGGGACTGCAAAGCAATACTGGCACTTCCAGCAGACCCCCCAAAAATGCAAGTGTTCTGTGGCCAGAGGAAGGACCTTGAAGGTGCTGATGATGTCAGCTTTGGTAAGCCAAGCATTATGTCCTGCGAGCTTTAACCAGATGGTTTGGTTGACTATGTGGTACTCAACAGAGAAGTCTTAGCTGGGAATGAAGCTGTTAATACTGGGGATGTGGCTGTTGCGAGGGTCAGAGAGGTCAGCGATGATTTGTTTCTTTCCAGAATACTTACATGTAGCTAACCCTATGGGGCTGATCCTGTAGATGGGGAAGGATGGTGATGAGAAGGCCGATCATGAATCTTTCCTTCATCTCCTTGGCAAGAAGGGTTTCCAGTTTCCACTGCTTCCGGTTCTGTGATTGCAGTCTGGAGCTTGGGGTATGTGAAGGATGATTATGGCAGGGTGATGAGGCCGGGGGAGAAACTGTGGGTGAGGCCGTTGAGGAAGAGCTGGACGAAGGGGGTGTTGCGGTGAGATGAGAGTTTGGCTGCCATGGCTGGGATGTTGATGGTGGTAGAGAGGCAGCTCTTCCAGCTGGAGACTGGTGGGTGACGTCACAACGAATGGGATTGTGGGACATGAGGTCATCATCGGAAGTCGGATGTTCGGCTCTGGCAGCAGTGGACGTGCTAGCGGGGCCCTCTCTGCTGAGGGAACTGGTGTAGATCAAAAACACTACAGCTTTGGAATCTACCCAGCGTAAAGGAATTTCCCGCTCGCGGAGGAACTCTGGAGGCTGACCACCAGTGATGGCTAGTGGCTTGGACTTGTTTCTGCTGTAGGCTGTCCGCAGACTCTGTCGGAGTGACGTGGGCAGCGGGGGATTGGTTGAATCTGCTGGCTCGGTCTGATAAAATGCTGTATTGGGGTATCCGGGAACAGGTCTTCATCGGATAAAGAGAACATGAGCTGTCCTTTGGCAGAGGTGGTGAGTGGCAAAACGAATACCCTATCGGTAAAGTGGCTAGTTGGCAATAGCAACAGCAAAGCTGGCGAGCAGACAAGGATAGCGAACTACTAAAGCGTGCTACACTTGGTGTAACACAGAGAGCAAACACTAGGGCTGGAAGATGAACCGAAATGTCATTTTTTGGGGCGGGTTATTAAATAACTGAATAGCCTTCAGTTCAATTACTTCAATTCCATTTAGTTTAGAAATCAAATCATTCACGAGAGAAATGTAGTCAAGAACTATGTGTAACGATGGGCTGTTTGGAAGTTGTAGTTTTCATTAGGCAAATATTCAACCTAGTTCTGCGCAGAAAAGTGGCAATTAACTACAATGACCATAATCCATATCACCTGTTCTTCCCGGCCCCTGGACAGAGGTGTATACACACAGACCATATGAGAGGAATGTACACAACACAACGACAAGTGGGATAGAGACAGTTTGTGAGGTAGCTCTACCCAATTGATAGTTGTAGTAGTTGGTAATAAGCGGTCTTGAAGGTATGCTTTATCTACTTTGAAGAACTAGTATAAATGTTTTCGTCAGCCAGCTAGCTACTAGCCTAGTTAAATAGGATGACTCGTTCAATGAGGAGGACAGAAATAACAGATGGTTGTATGGCTGGCTGCTACTGCCTGAGCAGAGATGAGATGATGACTTTAAAGTAATCAAATAAAAACTAAGTAGTATTAACATCTGAAATATTTTATTAAAGTAAAGTTAGTAATGTGAATAAATGGTTAATACGTGATCACCAGTAATGGGCATTCAACTACCATCATGGTGGCTCTTAATTTATTCTGTTTTGTCACAGTATTCAACCCACTGTCAGTGTCAGGAAAAAGGCAGGTGATGGCTGAGGGAAGCTCTAAAATCATTTTAATGTTATTATTTCATAATGCATTTGTTTAACCCACCCGTGGTCCTCGGGTCAGAGCGACCCAGGCCCTGTGTTTCCTGCGCTCTGCGCTCTGTGCTCGTGGGTCAGAGCGACCCAGGCGCCAGCCACCGTTGAGGTGTACGCTATTGAGCGTACAGAGTCTGCGAGTAGTGTGGCGAGGTTGCGCAAGGCTCCCTGCTCCGCGCTCGCCCTTGGGCCCCGTACTGCCCTTGGGCCCCGTGTGGGTTTGGGTATCGGTTTTAAAAACGCCCCCCCTCCTACACTACTTTCCCCGAGTGGTTGTGGACGTTGTGCTGTTGGGTATGGCTGTTATATATATATTATTATTTTATTACACAAACACATTTCACTGATATTATACAACAGTACAGCCCCTGTTCACTGCTTCTGTGTTTCCAGGGCTCCCGTTCTGCATTCTGCGCTCTGCGCTCGCGGGTCACAGCGACCCAGGCAGCCACTGTGTTCGTTCCCAGGGCTCCTGTTCTGCGCTCTGCGCTCGCGGGTCAAAGAGACCCGGGCAGCCACTACACACGTCCAGACATGCCCCGCTGTTTATTGCACAAACACATTTCACTGATATTGCCCAACTGCGCCCCCGTGTGGACGGCGGCGGGAGGCCCTGCCTGAAAACGCACTTTCGGGGCATGACACAGACAGGCCAGAGTGTGATTTCCAGCACTCTCCCCCCCGTACTGCCCTTGGGCCCCGTGTGGGTTTGGGCATCGGACCCCCCTCCTACACTACTTTCCCCAAGTGGTTGTGGACGTTGTGCTGTTGGGTATGGCTGTTATATATTATTATTTTATTACACAAACACATTTCACTGATATTATACAACAGTACAGCCCCTGTGCACTGCCTCTGTGTTTCCAGGGCTCCCGTTCTGCGCTCTGCGCTCTGCGCTCGCGGGTCACAGCGACCCAGGCAGCCACTGTGTTCGTTCCCAGGGCTCCCGTTCTGTGCTCTGCGCTCTGTGCTCGTGGGTCAGAGCGACCCAGGCCCTGTGTTTCCAGGGCTCCCGTTCTGTGCTTTGCGCTCGTAAGTCAGAGCGTCCCAGGCCCTGTGTTTCCAGGGCTCCTGCTCTGTGCTCTGCGCTCGCGGGTCAGAGCGACCCAGGCGCCAGCCACTGTCGAGGTATACGCTATTGAGTGTAGAGAGTCTGCGTGCAAGTGTCTGTGCTCTGTGCTTGTTGGTCAGAGCGACCCAGGCACCAACCGCTGTCGAGGCGTATTCTATTGAGTGTAGAGAGTCTGCGAGCAAGTGTCTGTGCTCTGCGCTCGTGGGGTCAGAGCGACCCAGGCCCTGTGTTTCCAGGGCTCCCGCTCTGTGCTTTGCACTCGTAAGTCAGAGCGAACCAGGCGCCAGCCACTGTCGAGGCGTACGCTATTGAGTGTAGAGAGTCTGCGAGCAAGTGTCTGTGCTCTGTGCTTGTGGGTCAGAGCGACCCAGGCGCCAACCGCTGTCGAGGCGTACTCTATTGAGTTTAGAGAGTCTGCGAGCAAGTGTCTGTGCTCTGCGCTCTGCGCTCTGCGCTCGTGGGGTCAGAGCGACCCAGGCCCTGTGTTTCCAGGGCTCCCGCTCTCCCGCGCCGAGGAAGCCCCCGAGGACGAGAGCGAGGACCGAGGCGTGGACCAAGACATCTCCTCGGCTGCTCCGGACCGCCAAAGGGAGACGTTGCTGTCGAAAAACGGCAAAATCGAATGGTCCCCGTGGCCTACGGCCCCCGCCACCGCGGGGCCCGTGTGATCCGGCGCGCCGGGCCGGACAAGACTCCGGGCCCCACGGCCTACGCCACGGCCCACGCCCTCGACATCGCGTCCACCTTCAAGCTGTTTGTGACACCGGCGATAGAAAGGATCATTCTGGAAATGACAAACCTGCACGGGGCCAGAAAATACGGCGACGGCCATGGACGCCACGGACCTGCGCGCCTACGTAGGGCTGCTGATCCTGGCGGGCGTCTACAGGTCCCGAGGCGAGGCCGCGGCCAGCCTGTGGGACGCCGAGAGCGGCAGGACCGTGTTCCGAGCCACCATGCCGCTCAAGGTTTTTCACAGGTACTCGAGGATGCTGCGATTCGACGATCGCCAGTCGAGGCCCGCCAGACTCGCCGCGGACAAACTCGCCGCCATACGAGACGTCTGGGACCTTTGGGCTGAGCGGCTGCCAGCCCTCTACAACCCGGGGCCTGACGTGACGGTGGACGAGCAACTGGTCCCGTTCAGAGGTACGGAGTACGTGTGTGCTTGTGTGTGCGTGTGTTTGCGTCTGTGTGTGTGCGTGTGTGTGCGTGTGCGGGCGTGCCTGCGTGCGTGCGTACATGTCTATAGAGAGGTAGTAGCTGTGGCAGCTGTAGCGGCCGACTAGCATCAGCAGCAGTAGCAGCGTGTGTAACATAGAAAAAGGCCCTTGGCCCCAATGAGACAGTGACGACGAGGCTAATCTCTTCTCCCCTTTCCAACAGGCCGCTGTCCTTTCCGTCAGTACATTCCCAGCAAGCCAGCGAAATACGGCATCAAGTCCTGGGTGGCCTGCGACGCCAAGTCCAGCTACGCTTGGAAGATGCAAGTGTACACCGGCAAGGCGGCCAACGGGGGCCCCGAGAAGAACCAGGGGATGCGAGTCGTCCTCGATCTGACAAGGGGACTGAGCGGTCGCAACGTCATCTGTGACAACTTCTTCACCTCCTACGAACTGGGCCAGCGGCTCCTCGAAAGGAACCTCACCGTGGTGGGCACGGTGAGAAAGAATAAGGCCGAGCTGCCGCCCGCGCTGCTCGAGTCCAAGGGCAGACAGGTCCTGTCCTCCAGGTTTGCCTTCACGCCCACCGCCACTCTAGTGTCCTACCTGGCGAAGAAAAACAAGAACGTGCTACTTCTGAGCACGCTGCACACAGAGGCCGAAGTCAGCGATCGCCGCCACAGGAAGCCGGCCGTCATCCTAGACTACAACTGCAACAAGGGCGGCGTGGACAACCTAGACAAGGTGGTCGGCACGTACAGCTGCAGGCGGATGACACACGGTGTGCTGCAGGTGTAAGAAATACATCTGCAAAGGCTGCTCACACGCATACTGTCGCACTTGCTCACATTGTGCCTTTAGTTAGGACGGGACAGGGTGACCCGGAGGACGCGGGCTCTACACACCATACGAGGACGACGGGAGGGTTAAATAGTGGGCACAGTTGCTGATTCATTCAACATATTTGGAGGTGGTATATATATAAAATTAGATTGTGTGTTCTATGGTTGAGGCAGGGGATTAGGATGGCCTTCATAAATTAACTAGGATTATCTGTTCTTCCATAAATCAAATTCACAGAAGACACACTAGAATTCCAGATCAATCCAAGGTCCTCAGAGTAGTTGAAATGCATGTGTTGTTAGGAATCCCAGGCATCCGTCAGGAGAATGGCAATGGGTCAATGAGGACAAGAGCTACCAAAATACACAAAGTATGTAGACACCCCTTCAAATGAGAGGATTCTGCTATTTCAGCCACACCTGTTGCTGACAGGTGTATACAATCAAAAACACAGCCATGCAATCTCCATAGACAAACATTGGCAGTATAATGGCCTTACTGAAGAACTCAATGACTTTCAACACAGCACTGTTATACGGTGGGATGCAACCTTTCCAACAAGACAGTTCGTCAAATTTCTTCCCTGCTAGAGCTGCCCTGGTCAACTGTAAGAGCTGTTATTGTGAAGTGGAAACATCTTAGAGCAACAAGGTTTAGCCACCCATTGGTAGGTCACACAAGCTCACAGAACGGGACCACTGAGTGCTAAAGGGCGTAAAAATCGTCTGTCCTCGGTTGAGACACTCACTATCGAGTTCCAAACTGCCTCTGGAAGCAACGTCAGCACAAGAACCCATTTCATGAGACAAACAGTTTTCATGGCCGAGCAGCCGCACAAGCCTAACATCACCATGAGCAATGCCAAGCATCTGCTGGAGTGGTGTTAAGCTCACCGCCATTGGACTCTGGAGCAGTGGAAATGCATTCTCTGGAGTGATGGATCACTTCACCATCTGGCAGTCCGATGGACGAATCTGGGTTTGGCAGATGCCAGGAGAACGCTACCTGCCCGAATGCATAGTGCTAACTTAAGTTTGGAACATTGGTCTGGGGTTGTTTTTCATGGTTCGCGCTAGGCTCCTTTGCTCCAGTGAAGGGAAATCTTAATGCTACAGCATACAATGACATTCTAGACAATTCTGTTCTTGCAACTTGGTTTGTCGAGATCGGTGTGGAAGAACTTGACTAACCTGCACAGTGCCCTCAACTCAACCCCATCGAACACATTTGGGATGAATTGGAACGCCAACTGCGAGCCAGGCCTAATCGCCCAACATCAGTGCCCAACCTCACTAATGCAAAGTCCCGCAGCAATGTTTCAACATCTAGTGGAAAGCCTTCCCAGAAGAGTGGAGGCTGTTATAGCAGCAAAGAGGGGATTAACTCCATATTAATGCCCATGACTTTGGAAAGAGATGTTCGACAAGCATACTTTTGATCCTGTAGTGTATGTATCTTCTATACTCAGCAGACGGTAGAGGGGTCATGTAGAACCTGTCTGAATTGGGAGTGAGATGCTGCTAAAAGCTATCCATAAGCTCTCCATATTTAGCAGCACCACAACAGACCTAGCCACATGCATTTTGTCAGTGCAACTGAGTGAGATTATGAGAAAAAAATAATCATTCAAACCTTGTTTTACCACCTATGTTCACAGAGAATACAGTCTCACAGTCTCAGGGAAGAGTTGCAGGGAGGAGAGAGGTTAAATTATCCAATTGGAAGCTAGGAATGATTTGGTGGCCATGGTAGCCAGACTAGAAACGATAACTGAATGCCCTTCTGAATGCCAGTAAAGAAATGGAAATGGGGTTGGGCAATGAATTACTGTCGGTCTGGTGTATGTGTAAACATAGTTCCAAACATAGGCCTGGTGTCTGAGAAGGCAGCTGCCAGGCCAGGAAAACAGCATGATCCAATAGAAAAGAGAATACATTTGTAGAAATGTTTTACACAATAAGAGGTTCTCAGTTAAAGTTGCTCAAGTACTCTGGTTGCTATTGCAAAACACAACCACTTACTTTACTTGAAATGTCCCTTTGTACTTTTATTTCAAAGCCCTTTTTTGTGGGGTCTTAAGGAAATATTTATTGGTTTACTAAACGTACAAGTTTATGAGCTGAGAGAAACGTGATATTGCATTTTTAATTGGTGCTGGACTGGAATACTTTTACTAGACTGCAATAAAAATGTGATAAAAAGTAATTTGATTTATTAGTTATACAACTGAAAAACAATCATGTTTGTACTAAGGTATGTTAATTCTCAGCATATTGATAAGAACCTACTCCTGCTCTGCAGATTTTGCTGCGAAGAGAGATCATGAGATCACTTGTTTTGGTACTGCCCATATGTAACTTGTTTTTGGTCACAGGTTCAGGAATGGCTGACAAATTCCAACATTTACTTGTAACTACGTCTGCAAATAGCACCTTTGGGTAATTTGAAAAGTCTTAGTCAATCAATCAATATTTAATTAATATTCTTAGCAAATGTGTTTATCTTTAATTTACAATGTGTAGAAACCATGAGAATAGAAAGTTTCAGAACCTTTGTGAAACATCACAGCACAGTGGAAAAATATATGGCAGCTAGTAATCTAAACTGGAAAATCATCTACTCCTGCCTTCTTTCACATGTGGGCAAGAGCAGCCAGGGTCACAGCAGCTGAAATGTGTTATGTTGTGAGAGAGTTCGTTCTCACATAGCTTAGACACTCTCACTCAACTTACTCATAAATACATAGACACAAATTCTAATGTGTTATAATGCCACTGGAATGACAAAGAGTTTTACAAATCTCCTCTGCAATACATCAATATTTGTAATGTAGTAATTAGGTTAAGGGTAGACAAAAGCACGAGGGACAAAGAAGGGAAAGACAAAAGTACGTCACGACAAGAGGGATATCACAACGCTACAGGATGTGAGACCCACCGCAACACAGGAGCAGTCAACAGCACAAGGGGCAATTAGGAAGAAAGGTATAATGGACAACTTGACAGCAGAGTACAGTGAGTATCAAAAGTATTGGGACAGTGACACATTAAATGTTTGTTGTTTTGGATCTATACTCCAGCCCTTTGGATTTGAAATGATACAACTAAGTGAAGACTGTCAGCTTTAATTTGAAAGTATTTTCATCCATATCATGTGAACCATTTAGAAATTACTGCACGTTTTGTACATATTCCCGACATTTTAGGGGACCAAAAGTATTGGGACAGATAAACGTATGTGTATTAAAGTAGTCAAAAGTTTAGTATTTGGTCCCGTATTTCTAGCACACAATGATTACATCAAACTTGTGACTCTACAAAGTTGTTGGATGCATTGGCTGTTTGTTTTGGTTGTGTTTCAAATTATTTTGTGCCCAGTAGAAATTAATGGTAAATAATGTATTGTGTCAAGTTGGAGTCACTTGTATTTTACATAAGAATATAATATATTTTTCTAAACACTTCTACATTAACTTGGATGCTACCATGATTACAGATAGTCCTGAATGAATCGTGAATAATGAAAGTTATATAGCAGCGGAAACAGTCAGACAGAAAACTGACACCACAGTCAGCGCTACAAATGTCAGTGAAAATGTCCATGACTGAAAAAAAGGGTATAGGTTAAGTGATTTTGGGCGTAGGCTACGTATCATTTTGGTATCATTTACTTCATTAGGGTTGACTGGTGTAACTTGACTCACACAGCAGAAAACAAACCAAGAGACATTGTAATAATAGATACCCTATTGTCCACTGGTTAGAATGGAAATGTGTCTGCCTTTCCCAACAACCCCAGATATTCACACCCACACACGTTGAGAGGCACAGGGTCAGCCACAGTGCAACGCCCTGGATGGAGAGCAATAACAGCAGGAGAAGGTACATGGGATCAGAGATCAACAGCCTTCAAGCTGCCAGTTCAATTGAGTATGTTGGAGATATTTTAATACCATTATGTTACATTTTCTCATTTCTGAACAGAATGCATAGAACACCTTTTAAGTAGAAACATATGTCAAGGGTTGCCTCAGTTGAAAAACCGCACATACTGCACGTAGGCCTCGTACCACACGTTTCACTTTTAAGTGAAAACACATGTCAGAGGCTGCCGATAGGAACACTATATAAGCTGAACTGAGTGCAGTCGGAGCGAGCTGTGATCCGGGTCACGGCTCAACCTTTGATTATTCTGAATTAAAGGTCTTATTGAATTCACAAGTTTATTGTATGAGTGTCATAATTTGAAGATAATTTTTTCCACGACAAGTACAGGCTTAACTGAATCAACAACAAATACGGAATGCAATATTACATTTCATTAAATAGTTTGGGTAATGACCTCGTCAGATGTTGTGATGGCAGGGCTGCTGATTTCAAACCCCCTACATGCGGAGATCATCCGTTCACCCTCACCGCGTCTCACAAAGACTCAGCGGTTGGATCCAAAAACCTCCAATTTGGACTCCAGACCAAAGGACACATTTCCACCTGTCTGTTTCTTGGCCCAAGCAAGTCTCTTCTTATTGGTGCCTTTGAAGGCCTGATTCACACAGTCTCCTCTGAACAGTTGATGTTGAGATGTGTCTGTTACCTGAACTCTTGTCAAGCATTTATTTGGGCTGCAGTTGCTGAGGCTGGTAACTCATCCTCTGCAGCAGAGGTAACTATGGGTCTTCCATTCCTGTGGCGGTCCTCATGAGAGCCAGTTTCATCATAGTGCTTGATGGTTTTTGTGATTGCACAAAAGTTCAGTATTGACTCACCTTCATGTCTTAAAGTAATGATGAACTGACTGTTGTTTCTCTTTGATTATTTGAGCTGTTCTTGCCATAATATGGACATGGTCTTTTACCAAAGGGCTATCTTCTGTATACCACCCCTACCTTGTCACAACACAACTGATTGGCTCAAACACATTAAGGAAAGAAATTCCACAAATTCACTTTTAACTTCTTAGGGAGCGGCTCCCGAGGTGACGGTTTTGGAGAGTCTGGCGTGCCCAAAGTAAAATGCCTCCCACTCAGGCCCAGAAAATAGGATATGCACATAATTAGTACAATTGGATAGGAAACACTCTGAAGTTTCTAAAAGTGTTAACATAATGTCTGTGAGTATAACAGAACGGATATAGCAGGCGATAGCCCGAGGAATTTCTGTCCTGGAAAAAGTGTTTTTGACACATTGCCTCATTTTGAACCCCTCCCTATTGAAAACAGCCATTTCTGGGAGTAAGATTGCAGTACCTATTGCTTCCACTGGATGTCACCAGACTCTAGACAGTGTTTGGTGATGTTATAGTTGCTCTGGATGGTAATAGAAGAAGAATTTCGAACTGGTCATCGGATGTAAACAGAAGAGGATGCGCGTTCACGGGCTCGCGCGCGCTGTGGTTTTTTCCTTTCCTATCGTCCAGTTTATAATCCGGTTGAAATATTATAGTAAATATACATAAAAGTGTTCCTAAGGATACATTATCAATGATGTTTGATTGTTCTTGGACAAGTGTATAGGTATAGGTTGAACGCGTTCTCTTCACGGTTCAATGGGCGAGTGGACGCTGTATTTTATGATTATAACGCGCCAACCAAACAGAGATTTATGGATATAATAAATGACTTTTTCTAACAAAAGAACCATGGATTGTCTTCATTGGACACTTGGGAAGCCCTCAGCAGAAGTTCTTCAAAAGGTAATTGATTTGTTTTCGCTGTGAAATGTGTTTTCTGTGAACCGTAAAGGCTTATGAATTCATGCTAATGGAAAAATATGTGGGGTGCTATCCTCAAACAATCAAATGTGGTGCTTTCGCTGTAAAGCCTTTTTGAAATCTGACAACACTGTGATATTGCCAAGAAGCAGAGCTTTTGATGACTATGAAACACTTGTATATTGATGCATGTTTGATAATTCAACTTTTGGATTTTGAATTTGGCGCCTTGCATTTCACCTGGTAGTGTCGGGAGTGGGGCGCTAGCGCCCCAGCGCACCTTGCTGCTCCTTAAGAAGTTAAGACACTAACAGCTTACAGACGGTAGGGAATTAAGTTCACAGTTATGAAAACGTAGGACACTAAAGAGGCATTTCTACTGACTCTGAAAAACACCAGGGTCCCTGCTCATCTGTGTGAACGTGCCTTAGGCATGCTGCAAGGAGGCATGAGGACAGCAGATGTGGCCAGGGCAATAAATTGCAATGTCCGTACTGTGAGACGCCTAAGACAGCGCTACAGGGAGAAAGGACGGACAGCTGATCGTCCTCGCAGTGGAAGACCATGTGTAACAACACCTGCACCGGATCGGTACATCCGAACATCACACCTGCGGGACAGGTACAGGATGGCAACAACAACTGCCCGAGTTACACCAGGAACACACAATCCCTCCATCAGTGCTCAGACTGTCCGCAATCGGCTGAGAGAGGCTGGACTGTCGGCTTGTAGGCCCGTTGTAAGGCAGGTCCTCACCAGACATCACCGGCAACAACGTCGCCTATGGGCACAAACCCACCATCGCTGGACCAGACAGGACTGGAAAAAAGTGCTCTTCACTGACGAGTCGTGGGTTTTGTCTCACCAGGGGTGATGGTCAGATTCGCGTTTATCGTCAAAAGAATGAGCGTTACACCGAGGCCTGTACTCTGGAGCGGGATCGATTTGGAGGTGGAGGGTCCGTCATGGTCTGTCACAGCATCATTGGACTGAGCTTGCTGTAATTGCTGGCAATCTCAACGATGTGTGTTACAGGGAAGACATCCTCCTCCCTCATGTGGTACCCTTCCTGCAGGCTCATTCTGACATGACCCTCCAGCATGACAATGCCACCAGCCATACTACTTGTTCTGTGCGTGATTTCCTGCAAGACAGGAATGTCAGTGTTCTGCCATGGCCAGTGAAGAGCCCAGATCTCAATCCCATTGAGCACGTCTGGGACCTTCTGGATCGGAGAGTGAGGGCTAGGGCCATTCCCCCCAGAAATGTCAGGGAACTTGCAGGTGCCTTGGTGGAAGAGTGGGGTAACACCTCACAGCAAGAACTGGCAAATCTGGTGCAGTCCATGAGGAGGAGATGCACTGCGGTACTTAATGCAGCTGTTGGCCACACCAGATACTGACTGTTACTTTGATTTTGACCCCCCCTTTGTTCAGGGACACATTATTCAATTTCTGTTAGTCACATGTCTGTGGAACTTGTTCAGTTTATGTCTCAGTTGTTGAATCTTGTTATGTTCATACAAATATGTACTGAAAATTTGCTGAAGATGGCTGAAAATAAACGCAGTTGACAGTGACAAGACGCTTCTTTTTTGGTGAGTTTATAAACAATCTCAAAGATATTACTGAGTTACAGTTCATATAAGGATCTCGTCACGGTATCTCTGTGCATTCAAATAGCCATCGATAAAATGCAACTGTGTTCATTGTCCGTAGCTTATGCCCGCCCATACCATAACCCCACCGCCATCATCTGGCACTCTGTTCACATCGTTGACATCAGCAAACAGACAGCCATTCACGCTGTCTGCCATCTGCCCCATTATAGTTGAAACAGGGATTCATCCTTGAAGAGCACACTTCTCCAGCGTTTCAGTCACCATCGAAGGTGAGTATTTGCCCACTGAAGTCGGTTACAATGCAGTCAGGTCAAGACCCCGGTGAGGACGACGAGCATGCAGTTGAGCTTCCCTGAGACGGTTTCTGACAGATGGTGCAGAAATTCTTCAGATGTTGCAAACCTACAGTTTCATCAGCTGTCCAGTGGCTGGATGTGGAGGTCCTGGACTGGAGTGTTTACAAGTTGTAGCGGTATTGTTAGAGAGGGGTAAAGATAAAGATTTTGTTCGGTTGCCAGGCAGGTAATAACCCTGTCGAAAGGAAAAGAGTAGGATAAAGATGGTACCACTACCAGACTCACACACATCAGCAGAAGAGACTGCCTAGAGTGTAGCCTGTTTGCCAGATAGCCAGTGGAGAGAAAAAATAAAGACACACCATATAAAACACACACATCACAGCACAGGGGTAACCCAACCAATAATAACTCATACAACAATAATGGCAGAGCATTTTATCGGCAACTTCATAGAAACAATTGATAAGAAGAACCCAGTCATCAACATTAGAGGATTTGCAATAAGCTGTATTACCTCCCAGGAGGGGAGTGCAGGTGATATGAATGGGTGTCTATGTGTTCATTCTCGGCCAAATGTAAATAGTCCCACACAAAATCAGTACAGTTCAAACAACAATAAACAATACTCTCACGCAAACTCCCTTAACTAAAATATCACACAAAATACAACTTTCAGGGAACTAATAGTCTAACGACACTAAACATCAAAGGGAGCGTACTGACAAAAAAATAAAGTCTGCTGCAGTGTAAAGCGCTATAGTGATAGTGGGGAAATGAGAGAGAGAGAGAGGCTGTTGACTTCAGGCGTGCAGTTACACTGTCTGTCAGTCTGACGGTTTGTTGGTTTGTATGTCAAAGCTTCGCAGCAATGTTGCTACTAATCCATGCGATCAATGACCGGTCCCGACCAAAAAGATACAACACGACCTAGAGTGGTAACACCGGCGATCGAGTTAAACACTTTACAAACTAAGCACGCTGAAAATAAACAAGACTTCTGCAGAGTTGCACACACAATCAAACTGCCGCGCAAACCGAGAGCTTCCCACAGAGAGTCGGAAGAGCTATCTTTATTTACAGGGAAGACATCTAAAACGATGATGGAGGCGGCTTATGATAGAGAAATTAACATTAAATTCTCTGGCACCAGCTCTGGTGGACATTCCTGCAGTCAGAGTGCCAAATGCACACTCTCTCAAAACTTGAGACATCTGTGGCATTGTTTTTTATTACAAAACTGCACATTTTAGAATGGCCTTTTATTGTCCCCAGTAAAAGGTGCACCTATGTAATGATCATGCTGTTTAATCAGCTTCTTGATATGCCACACCTGTTAAGTGGATAGATTGTCTAGCCAAAGGAGAAATGCTCACTAACAGGGATGTAAACTAATGTGTGCACAATATTTGAGAGAAGAAAATTTGTTTTGTGCATATGGAACATCTCTGGGATCTCATGAAACATGGGACCAACATTTTACTTTGTTGTGTTTATATTTTTGTTCAGCAAAATAACTCAAAAACAATATTAAGGAGAGGGATGTAATTATATATATATTTTTAAAGTGAACTCATTTAAGTTTCGACCTCAATCGTTTTTTGGCAAGCTTGCTATTTTGGTGGGTGTGGCACCTTGCTTTATTGACATGTACAGTAGGCCTCTCATCGTCACATTGGCACAGGACGTAAGGACGTAAGCTGTCCAGTTCGACATGTCTTCAGTATAAATCTTAACTTAGGGAGAAGTGGCTCACAGGCTCCCCACCTGCGACAACTTCCGCAAAAATGCAGAGCGCCAAATTCTAATTACAAAAGTAGTAATATAAAACATTCATGAAAATACAAGTGTTGCATAGTGTTCAGAAGCTTAGAATCTTGGCAATCTCACAGCGTTGTCAGATTTCAAAAAGGCTTTACGGCGAAAGCATAACATTTGATTGCCTGAGGACAGCGCTCTGCATATTTTATACATTAGCATAATAACATAACCAGCACGGGTGTCACAAAACTCAGAAGAAGCGATAAAATAAATCGCTTACCTTTGAAGATCTTCTTCTGATGGCAAACCGAAGGGTCCCAGCAACACAATAAATGTTCCTTTTGTTCGAAAAAGTCCCTCTTTATATCCATAAAGCTCCGTTTGGTTGGCGCATTTCGTTCAGAAATCCACCGTCCACTCGTCCAATATAGAAGACATGGAGACCGTTAAAAATATACCTATAAACTTTTTCCAAACAACTCAACCAATGTTTCTAATCGATCCTTAGGTATACTAACATGTATATAAATGATAATATTTCACACGGATAATATCCTAGGCGATAGAAAAGGAAAAAACAGAGGCGCACGCTCACGGTCCCAAGTGTCAAAGAGAGAAGTCACTTCCTCACTCCACTTTCCAAATCTTGTCTTACTCCTCGATTTTTTAATAGAAACGCATGAAACCTTGTCTAAAGACTGTTGCCATCTAGTGTAAGCCATAGGTACTGCAACCTGGGAGCTGGATTACAGTATTTCCTATACCAAGTCAATGGGAAAAGAGGCACCTCACAGAATCAAATTTTTCCAGATGGATTTTCCTCAGGTTTTTGCCTGCAACATCAGTTCTGTTATACTCACAGACATCATTTTAACAGTTTTAGAAACTTCAGAGTGTTTTCTATCCAATACTACTAATTATGTGCATATCCTAGTTTATGGGCCTGAGTACTAGGCATTTTACTTTGGGCACGCCAGACTCTCCAAAACTCCGAACACTGCTACCGCTCCCTAATAGGTTGAACAAGTTTTTAAAAACATTTCAGGGTTGAGCAGTCACTAGACAGGTTTAGACCAAGGCCATGGCTACAGGGCTAAAAAAGGAGTCTTGGAGAGTGCAGAGTTGTCTTTGTCTTGGCTCAGTTGGTAGAGCATGGCACTTGCAACACCAGGATTGTGGGTTTGTTTCCCACTGGGGACCAGTACAAAAAAAGTTTACACTTGCTATTTACTGTAAGTCACTCTGGATAAGAACGTCTGCTAAATGACTGAAATTTAAATGTACAATTCAGGAGACCTCCTTTACCATCTGCACTTCTACCCTATGCCATGTAATGTATCTCCAACCATCGAACACAATAGCAGAAAACCAGCCTTTTGACAAAAAACTTTTTTTTTTAATGTAATTTACTTATTTGATGAACGCATTGTTTGTCACTGCTGTCCGTACACATTTCACCTTATACTCATAACTGCGTCTAACCCTCAAATTTACTCTTCAGTAGATCACACAACCCTGTGCAATGCAATACTCTTTGTCATATCTATGTATTGTCTTCCGTGTCTTACTTTGTTGAAATGTCTATTTGTATAAAGGATTCTGTTGCCAGGAAGAAAAAAAAAATCCCCCTTAAGGAAATAATAATGTTTCAATTGAATTTGAAAGTGTTTTTACAACTGAAGCATTTTTTAGTCAATATTTTGTAGTGCCAGCAAGACAAGCTTGCAATATGCCATTTACAATGCTCCTGAATGGTTTTAGACCCCTGATCATTTCCATTGTTTTCCCAGTTGTTTATTTAAGGTTATGTTGAACAAAAACACAAATGGTTGGAAATATTTCTGAAAGTAAGATTTTGGATGGTAAGATGCAGAACCCTAACATTGTGTGGGCTCACTGAGTGATTAACATATAACAGGAGTATGCATATATAACGAAATCTAAAGAAGAGATGCAGTGGGATGTGGAGATTGAATGGAACGCAAACTTAGCTTTGGAACACTTTTGAGGGATGAAAGTGTATGGGAAAGTTTGAAGCTGGTGTGAATTACTCTGTTATCATAACAGTTTGAAGGTCTCGACTCGAAAGCCACTGACACACACCATGGGGGTCTCGCTCTCTCTCTCGCTCTCATTCTTTAAGTTTTTCAGATATGCCAGCAGGCTTCATAGTTTGATGCATTCTGACTAAATCATGAACACATTGGTGCATAGCTCAGAGCATCCTAATGCTTTCAATGTCAGTACCAGAGCAAAACATCTACAGTTGAAGTCGGAAGTTTACATACACACAAAGGGTAGCCTAGTGGTTAGAGTGTTGGACTTGTAACCGGAGGGTTGCAAGTTCGAATCGTTCTGCCCCTGAACAAGGCAGTTAACCCACTGTTCCCCGGGCGCTGAAGACGTGGATGTTGATTTAAGGCAGCCCCCCTGCACCTCACTGATTCAGAGGGGTCGGGTTAAATGCGGAAGACACATTTCGGTTGAAGGCATTTGGTTGTACAAATTAAAAACTTGTTTTTCAACCACTCTACAAATTTCTTGTTAACAAACTATAGTTTTGGCAAGTCGGTTAGGACATCTACTTTGTGCATAACACAAGTCATTTTTCCAACAATTGTTTACAGACCGATTATTCACTTATAATTCACTGTATCACAATTCCAGTGGGTCAGAAGTTTACATACACTACGTTGACTGCACCTTTAAACAGCTTGGAAAATTCCCGAAAATTATGTTATGGCTTTAGAAGCTTCTGATAGGCTAATTGACATAATTTGAGTCAATTGGAGGTGTACCTGTGGATGTATTTCAAGGCCCACCTTCAAACTCAGTGCCTCTTTGCTTGACATCACGGGGAAATCAAAAGAAATCACCCAAGACCTCAGAAAAAAATTGTAGACCTCCAGAAGTCTGGTTCATCATTAGGAGCAATTTCCAAATGCCTGAAGGTACAACGTTCATCTGTACAAACAATAGTACGCAAGTATAAACACCATGGGACCGCGCAGCTGTCATACTGCTCAGGAAGGAGACGCGTTCTGTCTCCAAGAGATGAACGTACTTTGGTGCAAAAAGTGCAAATCAATCCCAGAACAAATGCATGATGGGCAATGATGTTCTACACTGCCTTTTTTTGTGTCCCACATTTATTTATATATATATATAAATAAATAAAAAAATAACAACCCAATATTGTTAATCAACCAGGTTGTCACCCAAATAATTATAATATAATAGAAGCTTTACATTGTTTTTATTTTATTAAGCCAATACTGTTTTCTATGCTTGTTTTAGCTTAATACTTTGGGATACTGGTGCACTTGTAGTCAGAAAGGCACTTTTCTCATGTAGGCAACCGTAGGCCCGACAAGATTTTCTTCATAACGCATTTCATATTTTGTGGAGCCTACATTACACCATTTTCTTCATAATGCATTTAATACAAGGCTCCACTTTTCGTTTACATGTCAAGGCTGTGTGTAGCTGGCAAAAAGGAGTCAGGCGCAGGAGTTGAGATGCGTGGAAACAAGGTATTTAATAACGCCACCAGTACACACAGAGTACATAGGTGCAGGCAAGATACCAACCACAAAAAATACACGGGCGTAAAATCCACAACCCGGAGAAAACACAATAATATCCGTTAGCATACAGACTGAGAACAATCGAAACAATCACGCACAAAACATGAGGGGGGACAGAGGATTACATGCATACAGCGTGATTAGGGGAATGAGCAACAGGTGTGAAAATGGCACAAGACAAACTAATAGATAACGAAAAAAAAAGAGTGGTGATGGTTAGAAAGCCGGTGACGTCGACCGCCGAACACCGCCCGAACAAGGAGAGGGGCCGACTTCGGCTGAAGTCGTGACATTACATTACATCATTTCTTTCATAATGCATTTCATGCAAGGCTTGTTGAATTTTATGAGGGTTGCCAGATTGGAGAAAAAAATACAGATTTTTTTGTTTTTGGTATCGATGAAGGTATTTGATCAGGGAATGGTGATACATTTTTATGATGGGTGAGTGTGTCTGTATTTTTATAATACAGACACACTCACAAACACTTACACAGATATAGCCAACTGTTGACTATTGTATGAATTATTTGTATCTAGTTGTCATGTATTCATTATCTTTAACTGGTTAAATGTTTGAAGTCAGTAATGATTAACATGGTTAATAGTCGTAAATCTCTGCTTGATTTAGCTTTTCTATAAATGCACACATTCTGTATTTCACTGAAGAAAGCAATAATTAATCAACACACCACTGTAGATAAATGGAAACTACCTGCTATAAAACAGAAATTGCTCTCTGTAAATAAATGGTGAGAAATGCTCAGTCTGAAGCCATTCGGCTATGGGTTTCACACCCCTATAATATTGATGCAAGTTACATCACCTTAAAAAGGGTTTATTTACATCCTCTGCGGTATAACATGTTGGGCAAAGTGGTATAGGAAGGTCTGACATATAACCCCTAACTTGAGTTCAGTCTTTGCCAATGAGAACAAAGAGGGGCCTAGCTTCGTCCTTCATGACTGGGAAAGCCCTCGATTCTAGGCTGTATAAAATCCTTCATTCATCTCATTAGATCAGAACAGGATGGATCAAAAGTGATTCACTTTACTGCTTTGCATCCTAAAAAAAGATAGCTGTGTTTTGCTGCATCACACACTTACATTTTTTGTCTACCCATATGATGTGGATCATTGTCAGGTTATTTTATATATAAGCTTAAGTAACAAATGAACACCATGGTTGTAATAACACTTTAAAAAGGATGTTTTTAAATGTGTAGAATGTGTTTGTTCTGAGTCCACACTGGTAAGTTAACTTACGTAAATGAGACAGTCACAGAGGATTTTCTTCTGAATAACTGGTCAGGGCATAGCACTTTCCATTCAGCTTCAGGAAACTTTGATGTAAGGCATGATCACAACTGTAGTGACTACTTCTATCCGTCACGCCCATTGTTGCTTATTCATTGTTCACAAGATATATCAATGTAATTACACCCAACACAATGTTGAAAAACAGAATGCTTCCCACCACTAGACGTGAGCTGGATGTGATCCCAACACTGCCACCAAAAAAAGCGGAAGAAAGTGAAAAATGCAACAGGGACTCTAACCAGGGCTCTTACGTGGCAGTGAGCTCTAACGGCCGTTGCGATGAAAGTGTAGTAGGCCTCAGGACAGAGGCAGTAGGTCTTCTGGCTGGCATTTGCCTTGTTACAATAGCCTAAGTATAAAACATGATTGACACAACCATAATAATCATCATGAAACGGCTTTGGAAGTGCCAGAAGTGTAAGCCAACATAATTCATTATTTTTACATGAACCTGTTTAACTGTATTGATATGGCTAAATTGATCGTAGTCCAGACTCGTTATTGTTGCAAATACCAAGCAGTTGGTATAAAACCATACAGATTTTTTTGGCAGGTCTTCTGTTTCCCGACATTTATTGATTAATTAATTTCCAATAATTAAAATGTATCTCCATTCCCCTTTCAAATACCTTCATCAATACCACAAAAAAAAGATAAATAAAGCTTTTTATTCCAATCTGGCAACACTCATAAAATCCGACATAGCACCGGTATGACAAAGTATTAAGGGAAAACAAGCATAGAAAGCAGCATTGGCATTAATAAAAAAAGAAAAAAGTAAGGCTAGTATTATATTATAAGTATTTTGTTGACAACCAGGTTGATTAACAATATTGGGTTGTTAACATATTTTTTTATATATATACTGTACCAGTCAAAAGTACTAATTCCAGGGTTTTTCTTTTCTTTTTACTATTTTCTACATTGTAGAATAATAGTGAAGACATCAAAACAATGAAATAGCACATATGGAATCATGTAGTAACCAAAAAAGTGTTAAACAAATCAAAATATATTTTATATTTGAGATTCTTCATAGTAGCCACCCTTTGCTTGATGACAGCTTTGCACATGGCATTCTCTCAACCAGCTTCATGAGGTAGTCACCTGGAATGCATTTCAATTAACAGGTGTGCCTTGTTAAAAGTACATTTGTGGAATTTCTTTCCTTCTGTAGCGGATGCGTAACTGGTTTGCAGAGAAGTCAGGCGCAGGAGAGCAAAACTGGGTAAACTTAGTCGTTTAATAAACAACCCCAAAACGGTTCAAACAAACACGGGAGTACATGGGCACAAAAATAGCCCGTAACGCACCAGTATACAAATGTGCACAAGCACTACACAGAAACAATCCCACACAAAGGCATGGGGGGAAACAGAGGGTTATATACAAAACATGTAATTGAGGGAATTGAAACCAGGTGTGGAAAACAGACAAAACAAATGGAAAATGAAAAGTGGATTGCTAGAAGACCGGTGATGTTGACCGCTGAACACCACCCGAACAAGGAGAGGCACCAACTTCGGCGGAAGTCGTGACACCTTCTTAATGGGTTTGAGCCAATCAGTTGCATTGTGACAAGGTAGGGTTGGTATACAGAAGATAGCCCTATTTGGTAAAAGACCAAGGCCATATTATGGCAAGAACAGCTCAAATAAGCAAAGAGAAACGACATTACTTTAAGACATGAAGGTCAGTCAATCTGGAAAATGTCAAGAACTTTGAAAGTTTCTTCAAGTGCAGTTACAAAAACCATCAAGCACTGTGATGAAACTGGCTCTCATGAGGACTGCCACAGTAATGGAAGACCCAGAGTTACCTCTGCTGCGGAGGGTAAGTTCATTAGTTACTAGCCTCGTTTCTCTTTGCTTATTTGAGCTGTTCTTGCCATAATATGGACATGGTCTTTAACCAAATGGGGCTATCTTCTGTATACCATGCCTACCTTGTCACAACACAACCGATTGGCTCAAATGCATTAAGAAAGAAAGAAATTCCATAAATGTACTTTTTTGATATCATGGATTGTCAGTCCTTCCATTCACAGCTCTGTCTATTAGTCTGAGAGTGGTTAATTTTCTCAATGCACATCCCTCAGCTTTTTTACCAAAACAGAGGCGGGGCACACATTTTGTTATCGTCTCATCTGTGGATTTGCCCTTTAAACAGCTGCATATTATCGAGATATCAAAGTGTCACCAACAAAAAGGTAAACAATGGGCCTGTAGCAAATGCAGCATATGGCATTCATTTTTCACATGTAAATAGCACTTTTCAGTAGTGCTCAAAGCATGCCATTCCATGAGCGCAGCATTTACTTTTCAACTCAAATAAATGAGCCCAATCAGTCCTCCATGACAACAAAATCATAAACAACAGAGTAGGGCTGGCTAATAAATCCTTAGTTTTTACTCAGGTAAAACAATTTGGCTAATCTATGCTTCCATATTTTCAAGTCCTATTCTTGAAGATCAAGGGGTATAACATTTATTGGAATTCTGATAAACTTTGGTTTTTAATGTAAAGATAACTAATAACTTATTATATGTAGTAGAAGGCGATGGGTTAGAAGAAGCCTACATAATCAATCCATGAAGTAAAATGTAACATCCATTTATGGCCAGCTATGTAAACATTGACATTGATTTATCCTGCAATAGATGTCGTTCAACTGGTGACTTACATTTTTGTCTACTTCTAATGCCTCTTAAGGGGAAAGTCATCTAAAAGTAACTGAATGCAATCAGATTACATTACTGAGTTTGGGTAATCCAAAGGATATGTTACTGATTACAATTTTGGACGGGTAACTCATAACCTACCCAACCATACCTATTTGGTAAAAGAGAACAGCTCAAATAAGCAAAGAGAAATGACAGTCCATCATTACTTTAAGTCATGAAGGTCAGATAATCCGGAAAAAATCCCAAACTCTGAAAGTTTCTTCAAGTGCAGTCGCAAAAACCCTCAAGCGCTATGATGAAACTGGCTCTCATGAGGACCGCTATAGGAAAAGAAGACCCAGAGTTACCTCTGCTGCAGAGGATAAGTTCATTCGAGTTAACTGCTCCTCTGATTGCAAACCAAATAAATGCTTCAGAGTTCATGTAACAGACACATCTCAACATCAACTGTTCAGAGAAACCACTACTAAAGGATACCAATAAGAATAAGATACTAGCTTGGGCCAAGAAACATGAGCAATGAACATTAGACCGGTGGAAATCTGTCCTTTGGTCTGATGTGTCCAAATTTGAGATTTCTGGTTCCAACCGCCATGTCTTTGTGAGACGCAGAGTAAGTGAACAGATGATCTCTGCATGTGTAGTTCCCACCGTGAAGCATGGAGGAAGAGGTGATGGTGTGGGGGTGCTTTGCTGGTGACATTGTCTGTGATTTATTTAGAATTCAAGGCACACTTAACCAGCATGGCTACCACAGTCCAACCAGCTGTGGGATGTTGACCCCTGTCACAGTGCTGTCCTTCACAACACTAGCAATCTCAGACAAAGTGTTCACTCTGGTCTTTCTGAAGCACTGCTTGATGAGGCCGAAGCACCAGTCCGGGGCAAACTTGGTGTGGCCTGTGATCTCCTGTGAAACTTGTTCTTGTTTTGGCTAATGTAGTTATCACAATTCAGGTCCACACTTGTTTCCGCAACTCTGTAGTTGCTGAAGAAATGGTGCATGTAGTTGATGACTGCGCTGCTGCATTTGCTGGATGACATGCCTTCATCAATCAAGTCGTTGACTTGTTGTGGTATTCCTTCACAGCAGACACCAAACAAGCCACACTTGCGAGGAGTTAAAAAGTAGATGGGACCTGGCTGCATAGGGTTAGAAGGATAGTGCGCCTGCAAACAACAAAATAACATTAAGATAAGTTAATGAAAAGAAAATGTAACAAGGGAAGATAGACTAAACACTTACGCTACAAACCCAAACAATAACCCACAAAACCCTAGTGAAAACCACAAACATATATATGGTTCCCAATTAGAGGTAACGACACTCAGCTGCCTCTAATTGGGAACCATTAACCCAACATAGAAAATCACACCTAGAACCAAAAACCCTACACCAAAAACGAAACTAAACATGCCAGCCTGTAAAACTCAGGCCTGGACGTGACAATTGGAGACAGTAGCATAATGTTTTTTTAGACCACAAAAAGACCGAAATGACAGGCTACTTTGATATTGACAAACTGAAAACAATAAAAACGATCTCCTCTTGAATGCAACCAATAGCGTAGGTGTACAAAAGGGAGACACATAGATTGTACAATATGATGTCAATCTAGTCTAATTATGAATTGCAGGCTTTGGTTTCAGCCTACAACTAACTAAAAACACATTGCCCATATTACAAGGAGAAGGATGAGAAGATAAAAAATCCCATATAATGTCTGTGTAAACTAATAAGGATGATCATAAAAAACGGTGTCACCAGTCCTCTAGGTATGAGGTCATTTCCCTTTCTTTGTTAGTCAACCCCCTGATTTGATTGGAGACAGCATCTGGATATAGCCATTGGCCATTGCCCAAAAAAGGGCAAGGTAAATATAACGTGAACCCATCTTTTTCAGACCCTCAGCATTTCAATTAAATTCAATGAGTGAAATCATTTTGATTTCAGTCATTGTAAAAATGCAATCATTTTGATTTCACTCATTGTAAAAATGCACCACATACTGCCACAATGTTCACAATGGTCAACTATTGCTATCAGGATTCAGCCTGATCTTGTGATCTTTAATGAGACATTATTGAAACACAAAAGGTCTGTCTTGTTTGTAGAGTTGAATTAGAAAATAACCTGTGTTCACAGAGCTGCTCAAAGTGTCTTCACATACAGAGTCTTGAAGATATTACGGGCCAGTTACAAAAGGTCGTACAAGACAAATAACTAGTGGTCATACTGTGCCAAAGAGTTGGACTAAGACAGGACATCTGATAGGACTCTTACTGCATTGGGTTTCATGAGTGCTCAACGGGGGCACCGCTCCATGTGTCAAGGAAAGTATGACTTGAGAAAGAGAGATTGATACAGTATACTTTGACAGCAAGTTACAAAGAGAAGAGATTGAGAATGAGAGAGCAAGTAAGAGGAACAAGATAGAGAGAGAGGGTGGCTGGGGGAGGGACAAAGACAGAGAGAAATAGGAGGGGTTTTAATACTGCCTCTCAAAAAAAATGTAAAAAATGTAATGAGGTACCAGTGAGGAGAGGCGGTCACACCCACACCCACAACCCAATCCACACTCAGACTCGTTCAGTCAGTCAGACAGTGAAGACAGATATGGCTAAGCAGAGCTGAACTTCTTGTCGGTCAACATCCGAACATTGATCTTTCCCTCATTCGATGTCACTCCTTTCCTTCTCTTTTCTCCTCATCGTTATGCACTTCAAGTGGGAAATAATTGAATCTTCACCAGAGACAGGAACTCTGCTCCAATGACTCTAAAAGTGGACTCTACTCTTTTCTACTTGCCTAGGTCAGCCAGATGAACACACACAAACCAGCCCCCAAAGCCAAGGTAGGTCCCCCACTCTGGAACCTTGGCATTTTGGGCATCTTATTCTGATGTCAACTTGTATCATTCCAAGCTTTCTTTGTTGAGGGCAAAAATAATGAGCTGGAAATAGTAATCACCTGAATGCTGAATGCGAGATATTTTGTTATCGACATTTGTAATGACATGTATTTATTTGTTTTAAATTATGTATTCATCATGGCTGTGGATTTTATTTAGAGTATAGGTCTAAGTTTGCAATTCACACAGAGAGTGATGCTTTGACTAAATTGAAGGCAAGTTTATTTTATTAAGCCACATACGCATGTGTGAATTTGACAAGACAGTTATTGAGTTGTAATTAACTGCATTTACTGTTGTAGCCTAGGCAATGCACTGAGAGTGGTTACTGTTACTGTGAAGAAGATCGATGGTTCCAGTCTGTACTCTGAAACACACCCAGTGTAGCCAATGGATCTCAGGGAGTGAAAATAAATATTGGAAGCATTTTTTTGTTGCTTATGAAATGAGCTTGGGACGCGTCACAGGTTTATGAAACAACTTCTGTGGACCAGCTAAAACACATAGTACCACACTGAAAAGTTAACATCAAGGATGACATAAGAACACTGTCTTTTTTAAAATGTCTCTTCTTGAACTTATTTGCTAAGCTCAACAGAGATCTCTCTCTCCTGTGGTTCTTGTTGGTTCTTTGAGCTTCTAGTTTGTGTAACCATTGTAATGCCAGAAAGGCAATCCTGTAGGTGTATTCATAGCCACAGGAAGTAGTTTGGGGGTGGGGGTGCTGCGTTTTCCCCGACAGGCAGGCTATGGGTGTATCATACATGTATATGACTGTAGTGAATGGGCTGGATGGGGAGATGTGTTGTGAAGTGATTGAAGCAGACAAAAAGCCACATCAATGGAATTAGTCAATTTCCTGCACAAAGACTTCACAAGTTTAAACCCCGTAAGGTCAATTTTCGTGCCCCCCGTGGAAATGTAATTAGCATAAAAATAAATATATTAGTTCAAGTTAGAGATATCTGCTGATATCTGTTTTGCATTGGATGCATCTCAATCCACCACATCTGGCTACGTCTCACTTCCGCATCGTGTTGAAAGGTGACAGAGCTAGAGCAGTGTTTGTCAGACCATGAGACATCCCTAAAATTGGTCTTCTCACAAAATAGTCTCCATCTTTCGAACGGTTTGGCCTACAAAAGACAGGCGAGTCTCTCACGAACACGTAGATGTCGGTTGTTTTGCTCTAGAACACCCACAGGCTTCACAAGACTCGTCTGAAGGTCCCTGGGTATCAGTTGAAAAAATTCATGGAAGTATACTGATCAAAAATATAAACGCAACATGGAACAATTTCAAAGATTTCATTGAGTTACATTTCATATAAGGAAATCAGTCAATTTAAATGAATTCCTTAGGCCATAATCTATTGATTTCCCATAACTGGGAATACGGATATGCATCTGTTGGTCACAGATACCTTAAAATTGGCCTCACAATGTGCCTCAGGATCTCATCACGGTATCTCTGTGCATTCAAATCAAATCAAATCAAAATGTATTTGTCACGTGCGCCGAACACAACAGGTGTAGACCTTACAGTGAAACGCTTACTTACAAGCCATTAACCAACAGTGCAGTTTTTAAGTAAAAAATAGGTATTAGGTAAACAATAAATAAGTAAAGAAATAAAAACAAACTGTCAAAAATAACAGTAGCGAGGCTATATACAGATGGTAGCGGTACAGAGTCAATGTGCGGGTGCACCGGTTAGTCGGTGGGGTGGAGGGGTTGGGGGTGGGGGTGGGGGTAGCCATTTGTTCAGGAGTCTTAGGGCTTGGGGGTAAAAGCTGTTGAGAAGCCTTTTGGACCTAGACTTGGCGCTCTGGTACCACTAGTCTATGACTAGGGTGGCTGGAGTCTTTGACAATTTTTAGGGCCTTCCTCTGACACCGCCTGGTGTAGAGGTCCTGGATGGCAGGCAGCTTAACCCCAGTGATGTACTGGGCCGTACGCACTACCCTCTGTAGTGTCATGCGGTCGGAGGCTGAGCAGTTGCCATACCTGGCAGTGATGCAACCAGTCAGGATGCTCTCGATGTTGCAGTTGTAGAACCTTTTGAGGATCTGAGGACCCATGCCAAATCTTTTTAGTTTCCTGAAGAGGAACAGGCTTTGTCGTGCCCTCTTCATGACTGTCTTGGTGTGTTTGGACCATTCTAGTTTGTTGGTGATGTGGACACCAAGGAACTTGAATCTCTCAACCTGCTCCACTACAGCCCTGCCGATGCTCAGTCCTCCTTTTCCAGTAGTCCACAATCATCTCCTTTGTCTTGATTACGTTGAGGGATATGTTGTTATTCATATACCCTGATGAAGACAGCTTGCCTGTCGAAACTTTGGACATTAAATTTTTGCATCTGAGCTCCTAGAGTGTGCGGCTCTTCTTTATTTTCAAGTTTTCCACTCCGCTAGCCAGCACCTCGCCTAAATAGGTGTGCATTTATTTTTCCTCTAGGTTATTCTGGCACCACTTGGCCAGGTCTCTGACGTCCTCCCTATAGGCTGTCTCGTCGTTGTCAGTGATCAGGCCTACCACTGTTGTGTCGGCTGCAAACTTAATGATGGTGTTGGAGTCGTGCCTAGCCATGCAGTCATGGGTGAACAGGGAGTACAGGAGGGGACTGAGCACACACCCCTGAGGGGTTCGAGTGTTGAAGATCAGCTGGCAGATGTGTTGTTACCTACCCTTACCACCTGGGTGTGGCCTGTCAGGAAGTCCAGGATCCAGTTGCAGAGGGAGCCATCGATAAAATGCAATTGTGTTTGTTGTCCGTAGCTTATGCCTGCCTATACCATAACCCCACCGCCACAATGGGGCACTCTGTTTACGACATAAGCAAACCACTCGCTCACACAATGCCACACACGTGGTCTGCGGTTGTGAGGCCGGTTGGACGTACTGCCAATTCTCTGGCAACAGCTTTGGTGGACATTCCTGCAGTCAGCATGCCAATTGCACAATCTCTCAAAACTTGAGACATCTGTGGCATTGTATTGTGTGACAAAACTGAACATTTTAGAGTGGCCTTTTATTGTCAAAATGCACCTGTGTAATGATCATGCTGTTTAATCAGCTTCTTGATATGTCACATCTGTCAGGTCGATGTATTATCTTGGCAAATAAGAAATGCTCACTAACAGGGATGTAAACAAATTTGTGGACAAAATTTGAGAGATATACGTTTTTTGTGTGTGTGGAACATGTAAAGTGTATGGAAATATATATGGGATATTTCATTTCAGCTCATGAAACATGGGACAAACATCATTTTGCGTATATATTTTTGATCAGTGTATATATGGAAACTGTTTAGTGACAACAATGAGGGGTTAAATAGACTATATATACAGAAGTATATGGACATCCCTTTAGTGGATTTGGCTATTTCAGCCACATCCTTTGCTGACAGGTGTATAAAATCGCACACACAGTAATGCAATCTCCATAGACAAACATTGGCAGTAGAAAAGCTCAGTAACCTTCAACGTGGCACCATTATAGCATGCCACCTTTCCAACAAGTCAGTTCGTCAAATATCTGCTGTTATTGGGAAGTGGAAAATGCTAGGAGCAACAAAGGCTCAGCCGCAAAGTGGTAGGCCACACAAGCTCACAGAACGGGACCGGCGAGTGCTGAAGCCCGTAGCTCGTAATAATTGTCTGTCCTCGGTTGCAACACTCAGTACCGAGTTCCAAACTGCCTCTGGAAGCAACGTCAGCACAAGAACTGTTCGTTGGCAGCTTCATGAAATGGGTTTCCATGGCTGAGCAGCCACACACAAGCCTAAGATCACCATATGCAATGCCAAGTGTCGGCTGGAATGGTGTAAAGCTAGCCTCTATTGGACTCTGGATCAGTGTAAAAGCATTCTCTGAAGTGATGAATCGAGTTCACCATCTGGCAGTCCGATGAACGAATCTGGGTTTTGGTGATGCCAGTAGAACTCTACCTGCCCGAATGCATAGTGCCAACTGTAAAGTTTGGTGGAGGAGGAATAATGGTCTGGGGCAGGTTTTCATGGTTTGTGCTAGGCCCCTAAGTTCCAGTGAATGGCACTTTTAATGCTATGGCATAAATTACATTCAAGACAATTCTATGCTTCCAACTTTGTGGCAATAGATTGGGGAAGGCCCTTTCCTAGAAGAGGGAGGATGTTACAGTAGCAAAGGGGGAACCAACTCCATGTTAATGCCCATGATTCTGGAATCAGATGTTCAACAACCAGGTGTCCACATACTTTTGGTCAAGTAGTGTCTGTCCTATATCTCAGATGTAGGACAGACACTAAAGAACAAACTTCAGTTAGATTTCTTGGGGTGACCAACTGTTATTCCATGTAGTGAATCTGTTAAGCAATGCATTTGTATGGGCTAATAGCAGTAAGGCCAAGACAACATTTTCATCAAATAATTTGTTTGATACTTCAAAGGGTCTTAAAATTCTAAATCAAATAGAGGTTTCAAGTTACATCCCAGAGATATAAAGTTGTTTTTGAGATTTTAATGCCTAAACTCAAAATGTGACTTTTGCAATAACTTCTAAATGTTACATTTGAGAAAATGGATGAACGTCTAATTTTGACGTGAAACTATGAGAGCTAGTTGGAATATAGGGCCTGCTGATACTAAAGGTGTCCTATTTCAGATACCAGACACGAATATGATCATTCCAATGGCATGACTACATCTATGGGATCAATGATTCGCATGAAAAGTTCAACAATTTGCCACAATCTGGTGTCTGTTACTATGACTGAAGATGTGAATTATGTCTGAATCCTTAAAAGTAAAGCATTTTTTGCTAACGTTTTCACAGAGAAGATGATTGATAAGCATTATAATAAACTGAATAATCTCCTCCTTTACTTATTTTCCTTCTTTCCCTTCCAGTACTATTGGGTGGAATACCCTGGCACCTTGGTATGGAACCTGGTTCAAACTGCTCAGACACAGGGTATTCTGCAACATGCAACAGTGGTAACCCCAGTAGAAGGGTGTCGTACAGAGTTGAGACAGTCACATTTTCTGATGCAACATTATTCAACTATTCAAATTGAAGAAATCATGAATGATTGTATTGTCCTAGGTGCTGTCCTATGATTCTAAATATTCTGTGTTCAAAATATGATCCACTCCCTCAAACAGTGCTTTTGTCGCAAATGTCAGAAAATGCACCCAAACCTTTGACCTATTTCACATGTTGTGTAACAGCCTGAATTCAAAATGGATTTCAAAAATAATACTTCTCACTCATCTGCACAAAATACCCCATGTTGACAAAATGAAAACATGTTTTTACACATTTTTGCAAATGTGTTGAAAATGAATACAGAAATATCTCATTTACATAAGTATTAAAACCCCTGAGTCAATATACAGTGGGGAAAAAAAGTATTTAGTCAGCCACCAATTGTGCAAGTTCTCTCACTTAAAAAGATGAGAGAGGCCTGTAATTTTCATCATAGGTACACTTCAACTATGACAGACGAAATGAGGAAAAAAAATCTAGAAAATCACATTGTAGGATTTTTAATGAATTTATTTGCAAATTATGGTGGAAAATAAGTATTTGGTCA
>QNTS01000761.1:50241-83372 GCA_003317085.1 Hucho hucho | reverse complement strand
CCCATCCACGACCCATTTTCAATGCCCTGGCTGAGGGAAAGAGGTTCTCACCCAAGATTTGACAGTACATGACCCCGTCCATCGTCCCTTTGATGCGGTGAAGTTGTCCTGTCCCCTTAGCAGAAAAACACCCCCAAAGCATAATGTTTCCACCTCCATGTTTGACGGTGGGGATGGTGTTCTTGGGGTCATAGGCAGCATTCCTCCTCCTCCAAACACAGTGAGTTGAGTTGATGCTAAAGAGCTCCATTTTGGTCTCATCTGACCACAACACTTTCACCCAGTTGTCCTCTGAATCATTCAGATGTTCATTGGCAAACTTCAGACAGGCATGTATATGTGCTTTCTTGATCAGGGGGACCTTGCGGGCGCTGCAGGATTTCAGTCCTTCACGGCGTAGTGTGTTACCAATTGTTTTCTTGGTGACTATGGTCCCAGCTGCCTTGAGATCATTGACAAGATCCTCCCGTGTAGTTCTGGGCTGATTCGTCACCGCTCTCATGATCATTGCAACTCCACGAGGTGAGATCTTGTATGGAGCCCCAGGCCGAGGGAGATTGACAGTTCTTTTGTGTTTCTTCCATTTGCAAAAAATTGCACCAACTGTTGTCACCTTCTCACCAAGCTGCTTGGCAATGGTCTTGTAGCCCATTCCAGCCTTGTGTAGGTCTACAATCTTGTCCCTGACATCCTTGGAGAGCTCTTTGGTCTTGGCCATGGTGGAGAGTTTGGAAACTGATTGATTGATTGCTTCTGTGGACAGGTGTCTTTTATACAGGTAACAAGCTGAGATTAGGAACACTCCCTTTAAGAGTGTGCTCCTAATCTCAGCACGTTACCTGTATAAAAGACACCTGGGAGCCAGAAATCTTTCTGATTGAGAGGGGGTCAAATACTTATTTCCCTCATTAAAATGCAAATGAATTTATAACATTATTCACATGCGTTTTTCTGGATGTTTTTGTTGTTATTCTGTCTCTCACTGTTCAAATAAACCTACCATTAAAATTATAGACTGATAATTTCTTTGTCAGTGGGCAAACGTACAAAAACAGCAGGGGATCAAATACTTTTTTCCCTCACTGTATATATTATGTTCTCTAAACATTTTAAGCTGTTCAGTGGTCATGGTGGTTAGAAAGAGCAAATAGATAAAGTAGGGATACAATCAATCAATCAATCCAGCTTCCTCAGACTTCAAATCAATTCAATTTACAGAGTACAGAGGAACAGCCACCAATATTCATTGTAGCATTGAATTCTTTCTTCAAGGAGATTGTGACCCCTGATATGGCAGGGTTAATAGAATATGTTTAACAGCATGGGAAAAAAATGTGATCTCTATTAAGTTGGCTTGGGGAGGTAGCATGGAGACATAACGGGGCACACTTCAAAATGCCAGTAAGTCTGGGCACTTTAGAATGCCAGAAAGTCTGGGCAAATCATCTTCTGTCTATATTAGATTAGTGTTAGATTAAGGTCAAACATGAGACTGGTGCCCCGGTATGTCTCTGTGTACCCTGTGATGATGGTATCAGACAATGGTCCCTCTTCAGGTGACCCCTGTCTCTTAAGGGAATGCTTGTCCAACATCTACACTGTGAAGTTTGGGCTAGCTAAACCTGTCTGTTTTGTGAATGGCTGTACTCTTACCCAGTATCAAATATTAAATGAACCCCTATACAAAACAAATTACCCAATCAGAGTGATTGATTGTGTAATTTCTCAGTTGATTTTCTTCAAACAAAATAAACAATTGTACTATTTTGAAATACTTTTACTTTCAAGTAATTTGTTTTATAGTTCTTCACAAAACCCTTTTAAACTATGAAATACTGAAGACTTAAGCCAAGATGGCCAATAGCCAATTAAGTGGCGTTGGAAATAGACACTTTCATTTTGTTTCTAAAAATGATCTAGATTAGCCTGCTCCTCTTGCAACTCCCTTCACAGGGATCTGAGTTTTCATTATTAGAGTTGATGAAACATTCATTAGGCATGAGGCATTAACTGAGTGCCATTAAAAACAACTTGAAATTATTTCAGGATGTTTTGAATTGTTAGCAGAGAATGTGACCCATCCCGTCACCACTCTGCCTCTCTCCTCTTGTCTCTGTCACAGGACAACCCAGTGAAGTTTGTGAGGGTGCACAGCACCTCGCCCAGAGAAGCTCTGAGGAAAGCCCGCGGGGTCATTGAGATGTACATGACCCTGATGACCAAGAGCAACGGGCCTGTTGACTGGAACTGTGAGGAAGAGTACGCAGAGGATTACCCAGAATTTGCCACTGCTCTCCCCACTCCAACCAAAGGTATAGGGAGATTAATGATACTATCCATTAATATCTATTCTAAGAGACAGTTGAAGTCATTGTGAATTGTTTTACTGGGGTTTTAGTCTCCCATAACTACCACAGATTTTATAGATTATTATTGCTGTTTGTCCCCCGTAGTGGAAACTTTTATGAGCATAGGCTGTAAGGATTATCTTTCATTTGGAAGTGCTGGCATACACGTTATGAGGACAATATAACATTATAGTCCATATAAAACCAGTGAAGGCCTAAATTATCAACAGAAAATCTGGGAAACACGCACATTAACAATGCTTCCTTTTCAAAAGCCAGCAAAGCTCCCAGCAATGATTTAGAGATTTTGTGTACGTGTTTACTTTGCTGTTTAGGAACCAAACATTTTTGCGACACATGATTACTCCAAGCTGTTTCTCCTAGACCTATTTATCATGACCATGTTGGGGACAGTTCTTTAGGCCTACATAACAATCAGAGCCGGCTGCAGACAATGATGAGCTTGGGGGAAATCAGATTTTCACAATTTTGATGCCATATTTATAAATGTATAAAATACAGTTGAAGTCAGAAATTTACATACACCTTAGCCAAATATATTTAAACTCAGTTTTTCACAATACCTGACATTTAATCCTAGTAAAAATTCCCTGTTTTAGGTCAGTTAGGATCACCACTTTATTTTAAGAATGTGAAATGTCAGAATAATAGTAGAGAGAATGATTTATTTCAGCTCACATTCCCAGTAGGTCAGAAGTGTATATACGCTCAATTAGTACTTGGTAGCATTGCCTTTAAATTGTTTAACTTGAAGTCTAATGTTTCGGGTAGCCTTCCAAAAGCTTCCCACAATAAGTTGGGTGAATTTTGTCCCATTCCTCCTGACAGAGCTGGTGTAACTGAGTCAGGTTTGTAGGCCTCCTTGCTCGCACATGGTTTTTCAGTTCAACCTACACATTTTCTATAGGATTGAGGTCAGGGCTTTGTGATGATACCTTGACTTTGTTGTCCTTAAGACGTTTTGCCACAACTTTGGATGTATACTTGTGGTCATTGTCCATTTGGAAGACTCATTTGCAACCAAGCTTTAACTTCCTGACTGATGTCTTGAGATGTTGCTTCAATATATCCACATAATTTTCCATCCTCATGATGCCATCTATTTTGTGAAGTGCATTAGTCCCTCCTGCTGCAAAGCACCCCCACAACATGATGCTGCCTCCCCCGTGCTTCACGGTTGGGATGGTGTTCTTCAGCTTGCAAGCCTCCCCCTTTTTCTTCCAAACATTACGATGGTCATTATGGCCAAACAATTCAATTTTTGTTTCATCAGACCAGAGAACATTTCTCCAAAATGTACAATATTTGTCCCCATGTGCAGTTGCAAACCGTAGTCTGGCTTTTTATGGCGGTTTTGGAGCAGTGGCTTCTTCCTTGCTGAACGGTCAAAGAACTCAGAACTCCAAGTCAGGAACTCGGGCCTCTTTCTAGAGCTCCGACATGAAGATCACTGATGTCATGATTCAACCTTGTTTTTTTTCTTTTTCGAGTTCCAAGTTGTCTTGAAAGCACCATCAATCCAGAGAAAGACAGATTTTGATGACAAAGTTTGATGACAACATTTTCCAACAAGAAGGACCGCCGCGCCACCTTCCTGTTCATGGTGAGACAAAAAATGTCTTAGGGAGATATGTATACAGTAGCAAAGAAAGTAATACTAAGAGTATGTTGTGTAGTAATCTGTTAGTAGCCCATGTGCCTCACCCTAATCAATTGGACCCTTTCCCCCTCATAACTCAGCCTACTGTTCTGAGTTGGTGGTGCACGTAGCCTGGTTTAGAGAAATGTAATCATCAAATATTGTAAGAGCTTTCATTGTCTGTTTATATGCCCCGTTTATTTATCCTACGGTTCTGGCTTGGTGTACAGGGAAATTACTGTAAGAATGACCCATGTTCTGAGCTCTGTCGCTATACATTTCAAAAGTGCTGAACAAATAGTTTTATTGACTATGTCAGTCTTAGCTTGCTCATTAATGTCTTAATAGAAATTAGGGATTGTCTCTTATCAGCTCATCGTTCCGTTATGCCTTAGTTTGTACATATCATATCATATCATATCATATTTGCAGGTGCACGTCTTCGTTGCGCACGCACAGACTGATTTCCAAGTCTGTATCCCAGTACTAAAACTCATAATTCTTCCTCGTTTGGGAGAAACAAGTCTGAAACCTTGAACAAAGACTACTGACATCTAGTGGAAGCCATAGGAATTGCATACTGGGAGCTGGATTTCATTTCTTCCCTATACGTTCTATTGGAAGAGCATGGGCTCTCAACAAAACAAATTCTGGTTGGTTTTTCTTTGGATTTTCTCCTACCATATCTATTGTGTTATAGTCTCCTACATTATTTTAACATTTCTACAAACTTCAGAGTGTTTTCTTTCCAATGGTACCAATTATATGCATATCCTGGCTTCAGGGCCTGAGCAACAGCCAGTTTACTTTGAGCACGTCAGTCAGGGGGAAATGGAGAAAAATAGACCCTAGCCTGAAGAAGATAATTATGCAAGTCAGCCATATCAACTATGTTTTTTAAAAAGGCAGTAAATGAGGCTGAATGAACTTTCATTGCCAGACAAGGCTCCGCTGATAGTGAGGTGTAGAGGTGGTAAGGATTCACTACATGGTGCTGAAAAGAAAACTCTGCTGTTGGGACAGCTTTATGTAAGCCCTAACAGTTCATGGGCACCGTTTATCACTGTTATAGTGCAATTATTTAGTGGCATAGCTGGCATGCGTCTTAATTATATATTTTTTGTTTTCCCCACAAAGATTTACATGCTAAAATCGCCACTGACAACAAACTAGCTATGTTTTTGTTATTTTGGAGTTCTTACATACCTTTTGATTAGGGTCGTAGCATATTATGCGCATCTGCAGGCATAGCAGCAAAGGCTGGACAAATATTATTTATCTCTTCTTTTGTTTTAATATGTTTACAAATTGCTACATACACAGCATCCTTTGTACATAAGTGGACATTATGAAGGCCATATTTTTTATAATAAAACAATGGCCAGTTTGGGTCGCAGATGTATGCAATAAAAACAAACATGATAGTGTATGTCAGAACTGCAAATGTGTTGTTAAGGGTGTCTGTAGCTAGGTTACCATCCAGTTGACAATGAGATTATTATGGACAAATCTGTGGACTGCATGCTTTCCAATGATGTTGTGACTTTTTTTATCCGACATGTACTTTACTTTGAGGATGCTGGAATTATATTTGCGACAAACGCATGTATGCTTACAGGGAACTTTTGAAGTAGCCTAATCCGATTAAAACATTGTGACTGGTTGTGTTTAAGACACTAATAAAAGCCAATACATTTTAAAAGTTAAATGACACATATTTAAGCTATATTGAAGTGTTAGGTTCTAGGTGCGTGAGCTTCTCAGATTGGAGAGGAGGCAGAGTGTACACTAAGATTTCCTGAATAATTGGGCCTGCGGGGAGCGTATGTGGCTACGGCAGGAAGCCTAGTGGCTAGAGCGTTGGGCCAGTAACCGAAAGGTTGCTGGATCGAATCCCCGAGTTGACAAGGTAAATCTGTCATTCTGCCCCTGAGTAAGGCAGTTAACCCACTGTTCCCTGGGTGCCAAAGATGTGGATGTTGATTAAGGCAGCCCCCCCGCACCTCTCTGATTCAGAGGGGTTGGGTTAAATGCGGAAGACACATTTCAGTTGAAGGCATTCAGTTGTACAACTGACTAGGTATCCCCCTTTCCCTCTTATAGGATGACTTGGGAGAATAATGATCTGCAACAGACACCCCATCTCAGTATCAGAAGTACAAATACAGCCAGACTGGCCTGCTACTGTGCCTTTCTAGACCTTTTAAACTGTGGAGAGTAGACTCACAACCAATCCAAATGGAATTAAACATTCAAATCACATAGCTTCTGCGGTGTTATTCAAATGATGTTTTCACTGCAGCCTAAGAGTAGAATTTTGTACTTATTTGAAAACAATACTGCAATTATTCTTTGCATTGTGTTGTTGTAGGCTTGTCTAGGTAGGATAATTGGATTGTCCCTTAACAAGATCAATAGGGGAGCTTTTTGAGCTGCGTGTCTCATGTCTTCACTGTTCTTTCATGCGCAGTGATGCACCTGGCTTCTCCGCTGCCTATCAGCTATTCCTATTTGTTCATGTGGATTCATATAGAAAATATATGCAGCTTTGAAGGCTTTTATGTGTGGTATGATTGCTAGTTAGCCTATTGCAGATCTGGACAAACAGTCCACCTACCACTATTGTTGCTATGAATGGTGGATAGAGAGCAGGATAGACAGTTAGATTGGTAGACTATACTGACCTGTGGTATAGTAATAGTTAGTGTGTTGAAAAGCGTAGGTCATAAGGGAGTACCAAAACACCTTGATATAGGGGAGGAGCATGCAAGCAGATGAGGACATTTGGCTAGGATGGAAGAAATTATGTAGTAAAACCTGCAAAAGAATGAATGTAAACCAAACCTCTTACATCGTCCTCTCATCTGCCCCTAGCTGAACCTGAACCAGAACACCAGTGTGCATGTCCAACAGTGGGTCTGGTGGCCCCTGATGTCTCCCTGGTCTCCCACAGTGTATGGAGCAGTCCCCCACAGCCCACCCTCTCCCAACCCACCTCAGCCATGCAACCCAGGCCTCCTCGCCCACCCTTGGGTACACACAGCGCTGACCCTGGGGTGTTCCTAGGGAGCCCTGGTACCATAGGATCCCCCTCCCTTAGGGAGCTGCAGGTGACTGTCCCCGATGGACATTCACTTGGAGAGGGCACAGAGGAGGAGTTACACTGGGACTCTCGTCCACCTCCACCCAGTGGAACTGAGTCAGACTCTGCACTCTATAAAACAGGCTCTGACACCCCTTCTGCCACAGACCACCCTTTACTGTCTTCCCCTCCCAGCCTAGTTCTCCTAGGGACTGTTGGCTCCAAGGACAAGGCTTTTTACTACCCCCAGACTGAAAGGACGATAGAGGCTTCTGCAGACAAACCAGCAGGGAGAGGAGCAGCAGGTTCACCCCACGATCTCTTAGCTGTCCCTGGGGTCAAGCTGGTCACACCTGTCCCTTTCCTGTACAAGGTGATGGGCATCACCCTCAGTAGTGATGAGAGCACTGCCTATGTGTTGGCCAAGAGGTCACTGGACGCCAGGAACTATGGAATATTTCAGGATGGAGTTTCAACAGAGACCCCTCAACTAGAGGACACTACAAAAACATACCCAAGCACAGAGAGATATTCACATGACTGGAATCATCCGATTGGGAGCACTACAACTGAAGCATCTCCAAATTTGAAGATGACAGAGGAGGAGCCAGACAAACTACACACCACTACAAAGGTCCTGGGCCAAATCACAAAGACTGAGTCAAAAGATACTAGGGCATACTCTGAGGAAGTCATGAGCACAGGTAAATACTGTGGCATAGCACCCTGTTTGAACTACTTTATGTGTCCTCCTCCTGATTCAAAATACACAAATTCACTTGCATAGAGATTTGGCTGTTTTCTCTGGTATGTACCTGATATTTACATGATACTTTAAAAAAAGTATTGGTAAGTACGTGGTACTACCAAATTATGCTTGTTTTAATTAATTTTAAGGAAACAATAAAGTAATGCTTGTAATACCATTTCACCATGTAGAATAATCTTAAATACCATGCCATTTAAATACCATGCCATCATCCCTCAGATATCCTGTCAGAGAAGACAGATGTGGATGATGCTCCTATTTCAGAAAGGCCCAGTGAAGGCTCAGAGAAGAAATTCCAGAATGGGAAAACTGGTAATTCCGATTCAAGCACCTCCTACCAGACAGCCTTTATCATTGCAGCCGTGTGCGGCGGACTTCTCCTCATCACAACCCTATTCAGTGAGAAGAAGGTAAGAGGGAACACATACTGAACAAACAATTGTAGTGCCCAACTAAGCTGTCAGAGACAACTAGTTTACATCTGCCTCCACATCTGGGGATTAACCCTGCTAACAAATCCCACTCTAATTCCTACATAGAAGTCTAATTGAATCTTTTTCTCATTTCTCAGAAACTCCGAGCCCTTCTCCACAGTGCCAACATAATTGAAAACCAGAGGTAAAAAAAGTATATTTAATATTATCCTTAAATGTCTTGATGGTAAAAACAGAAAACTGAAAAGACAGTGTAGTCCTTTGACGGCTATTTACATTAATCAGGGTGGCACTATTGCTAGGCAACAACCACAACACGAACATTCAGACATGGCGATGGTGCAGTCAACAGTGACAGAAATCATCAGGCAATGAACTCATGGTTTTGGCTCAAGATGATCATCTGCAACTTCTATTCAACTCCAACTCAGAGTCATATTGATTTTTACTCAAACGTTCTCTGGAAATCCACGTTAGTTGGTACGTTCTGTCCTAGTGATCTGATGTCTTTCCACATGTTCAGATTAATTCATTAATTTAAATAAATGTATTGTTGATTAATTTATTAATATAAAACTGCAGCGACTGTCTGTTCTGTTTTAACTTAAGTAGCCTATATTTACACAATGATCACATGCTACCTCACCCTCACAATGCCATTGACTAGTCTTCACTAAAACCTAACCCATTTTGTTGTGTTACAGCCTGAATTCAAAATGGATTACATAGATTTGTTTTCTCACACATCTACTCACAATACCCCATAAAGACAAAGTGAACATGTGGGAAAATGAAGTACAGAAATATCTAATTTACAGAAGTATTCACACCCTTGAGTCAATACATGTTAGAATCACCTTTAGCAGTGATTACAGCTGTGAGTCTTCCTGGGTAAGTCTCTAAGAGCTTTGCACACCTGGATTGTACAATATTTGCACATTATTCTTTTAAAAAATTCTTCAACCTCTATCAAGTTGGTTGTTTCTTGCCATGGATTTTCAAGCTGATCTAGGCCACTCAGGAACATTCAATGTCATCTTGTTAAGCAACTCAAGTGTATATTTGGCCTTGTGCTTTAGGTTATTGTTCTACTGAAAGGTGAATTTGTATCACAGTGCCTGTTGGAAAGCAGACTGAACCAGGTTTTCTTCTAGGATTTTGCCTGTGCTTAGCACAATTCCTTCATTTTTTAATTAAAACTCCAGGACACCGCTTTGTATTCAGAACATAAAGTTTATTTCTTTGCCACATTTTTTGCTGTTTTACTTAAAATATTCAAAAACATGCATCTTGTTTGCAATAAGGCACTATTCTGTACAGGTTTCCTTTTTTTCACTTTGTAATTTAGGTTAGTATTGTGGAGTAACTACAATGTTGTTGATCCATCCTCGGTTTTCTCCCATCACAGCCATTAAACTCTGTAATTGTTTTAAGGTCAACATTGGCCTCATGGTGAAATCACTGAGCGGTTTCCTTCCTCTTCTCAACTGAATTAGAAAGGACGCTTGTATCTTTATAGTGACTGGGTGTATTGATCCATCATCCAAAGTGTAATTAATAATTTCACCATGCTCAAAGGGATATTCACTGTCAGATTTTTTTGTTGTCAACCCATCTACCAATACAGTAGGTGCCCGTCTTTATGAGGCATTGGAAAACATCCCTGGTCTTTGTGGTTGAATCTGTGCTTGAAATTCACTGCTCGACTGAGCAACTTTACAGTTAATTGTATGTGGGGTACAGAGATGAGGTAGTCATTGTTAAACACTATTATTCATCTAAGAGTCCATGCAACTTCTTATGTGACTTGGTAAGCACATTTTTACTCCTGAACTTATTTAGGCTTGCCATTACAAAGGGGTTTCATACTTATAGACTCAAGACATTTCAGCTTTTTATTTTTTATTCATTTGTAAAAAACATAATTCCACTTTGACATTATGGGGTATTTTGTATAGACCAGTGACTCAAAATATCAATTTAATCCATTTAAATTCAGGCTGTAACACAACAAAATGTGGAAAAAGTAAACGGGTGTGAATAATATCTGAAGGCACTGTAACATGTTCCACAGGGCATGCTGCAGCATTAAGGACATTGAGCTGCAGTATTATTAAGCCAAGGATTGAGAGATCTGGTAAGAGCCATTAGCATTCCTTTCCACGTCGGATGGATGCTAAATTATTTATGGAGTCATTAGAAAACATCCTTCATTCCTATCAATCACTTCAGATGGCCAGGGTTTGGTTTCGCTTTGAGCATTTCTAAAATGGTATGTTCTTTTCAATGCCCCATATGTGGAATTGGCTGGGACTAATGCACCCCTATTGAGATCTGAGGGAAACTGTTTAAGATGCTTGAATTCCTGTGGAGTATACTGCTGCCCTCAAATCATGACACAGTATATAATTCACACAATGACTAAGAAGTTCTCTCTGTCTCTGTCTCTGTCTCTGTCTCTGTCTCTGTCTCTGTCTCTGTCTCTGTCTCTGTCTCTGTCTCTGTCTCTGTCTCTCGGATTGGTTTAAACTGCCAGTAAGAGACCAATAACCACGTAATTTGTCAAACAAGTGGAAGACATGGACATTTGGCAGAACAACTATTTTAGTCATGTCAAAGTGTCACTCTTTTGTATATAAATATCTAAGAATATCTAAAGTAATCTATTTTTATACAAATTAAGTTTATTATTGCTTGAAATATTGCTGGATTTCTTTTACAGAGAATCTTATGCTATCAAAGTTATACAATATTGGCATGCTTCCATTTTTTTTGTTAAAAAGGTTTGAGTGAATTTGTCACTCATAGACTATTCAGACGGTGTCATGTACAACAGAATTTGTATCTTCCATGAAATTGTGTGGACCAATCAATCCTCCAAGGACTCTCTGTCACGGCAGGGGTTAGTGACTTCACCTAACCCTGATGCTTTTTCACTGACACTCCCCTACCATCAAACATCTTCAAGCGTGACGGATAGATCCTCACAGTGAAATACACAGTTCAAGAGGGGAAGAACCTCGTTCTTTATTACATCGGCATCTGTGTTTGGACCTGCATGTGTCTGCCAAGTCAACATCAAACTTAAGGAAGTCAGTGTGACTGAAGTACTCCCATGATATTGTTGAATGGAGTTGGGTTCTTGAGCCAAAGTAATACCAGGTGCCATTTCCTCAAGTGGACAGAGGATGTATCTTTGGGGATAAATAAATTAAATAGAAAAAAAAACAATGTTTTTAGTGAACTCCATAAATGCAATGATGCATCATACTGGATTAATTTGCATTTTAACATTACTCTGTTTTGTCCCTTTCACATTATGTCAATGATTTAAACCTGTCTCTCATGCCATGTTGTGCTGATACCAATGACAATGTATGACAATCTCCAGCAGTTGGTATACCTATTAGAGCGCTCCATTCCATGCAGTGAATCATGTCCATATACAAAGGATTGTGTTGTAGTCACGTGGCGTGAGGGTTTTTAAAAATCACAAAAGTTGAACATGTTGAACATTTGTGTGTTGGTCCTTTGACCCTTTCAATTGCTTAATTGTGAAGTAAAAGAATACAATTGAAGTGCTGCTAATTGATGACTGTGCCTAGAACCTTCAACTAGCACTACACAATTAATAGAAACTGCAATTCAATTTTCAGTTTGTTACCCAAATTATGAAATGTTTCAAAATGACTTGTGCCCTGTAATAAGTGCAATTGAACATCTTGACAGTGATAACCCATGTGAGTCACCCTTGGATTATGCTGTATTTCGGATAAATTGTGTTGATTCAATGCAATGTATTAGATAATGTTTCGGATCCCCAGGATCATTTATGTATTACTTTAATACTGTATACAATAATAATAATAATAATAATAATAATAATATTACAAATAATAATAATGAAGATTGACATGGAACTGTTAAATATTTTAACTCTTATGTACAATTGCAGTAAATAGAAGTTGAGGTGTTGTCTGTTCATATTGGTGCTTGCTTAGGCCACGATTCAATCCAAAAAGGTGTTAGAGCCGTGTTATAGTGCGTTTGACGTAAAGGTAATATCCGATTGAGCTGACATCTGCAGCGTTTACCGTCAATGCAATCCCAGCAAAAGTGGGGACATTGCCTTTAAAAGCTGCATTGTCTTTAGATTTAGAAACTTAATTTGATCACCCTGTTGTCGAATAATTGTCCTGCAATGCAGGAAATGTAAAACTTGTAGTGTATTTGTGGTTTAAAAAGGTTTCCAAAGTTTGTAATTTCAACTTTGAATTGATAGACTTGATTTTCCCCTAAGAAAAATGTATCAACCCCTACATAAAATGTCCAATCCACATTATAATTTACATGTCCTGTTGCTGTAGCAAACTGACTCATCTGTACATGCGTGATCGGCTTGAAGCCTTAGTGTCTGAATGCAGAAAGAACAATATATTAAAGGAATCCTCAATAAAAATTGGAGTGGAATGAATCCCTGGTTTTGCCTGTTATTGTGACGATTCTGTTCAGTTCGTTATTGCTTTGATGCCTTGGATCCTATGAAAATGTCAGCAAGGTGTAAGATGACTTCAGTAGAAAAAAAAAAAAGCAAATATAGTAAGTACCATTTTTGGAGCAGACGTTGGCTGAAATAGATGTGTATTTAGGTATTTGTATTTGAAAATCATCTTTTCTGTGTATTTGAAGATTTTCAAATAAACAAGCCAATACAACGACTTCTTTAAGAAGTATTTCGTCCAATGCATACTTTAAACCAAATATTCTACCAGATTCATAAAACAAAGATCCATGTGACTCAGACTCCTCTTTTACATAATAATAGATGGTTTAACTAAAACAGTATTTGACTTCACATCACATTAAATTGACTATGAGATTGCCCTGGGGTGTGTTTCACAGGTGTTATTTGGCAGTAGTTCTGGGAAAGGATAAGTTTATGTGATATCTCCCCAGGCATGTTCATGACGATGCCAGTTTGTGTCAGTTTGAGGTGTTTGGTGCAGAGTGACAGTAGAGAATTAAGATGGCGTCTCACTGCCCTTGTAGCTGATGTACAGAAGAGCCAAATAATCTCTCCATATCTGACAGGGTAGGATCTACTGTACACAGCAGTTCTTCTCTCCATGATCAGCCTCTAAAACGCTCCAACACTCCTAAACACCCCTGACTAATCCCTTACCAACCCAACCAGCACAGACTAAAGGGGCAGTGCAGTCAAAAACTAGATTTTCAATGTTTTTACTGACATTTCCACTCTATGTGGTCGAAATAACACTGAAATAATAACAAGTATGATAATGAACTGTCTGAAAGAAAATGCCTGGAATTTCAGCCTGTTCATGTGGGATGGATTTTTTGGCCCAGATCATGACATCCCGATCTGATCTGATTGAAATAATCATCATTTATTTGCATATTTATCCTCCTATTTTGAAGGGGTAAGCGGGGTAGACTCTCAAGTCTAGACGATCCTATCCGCCAACCAGGGCTGTGGATGTAAATATATTCAACTGTATATCAATATGCCCACATTATTAAGTTTCAAGGTAAGACCCAGGTGCAGATGTGTCGAAGTAACAAAAGTTGATTAATTAGAACACGGGCAGTCAAAGGTACAGGACGGCAGGCAGGTTCAGTGTCAGGTCAGGCAGAGGTCGGTAATCCAGAGTAGTGGGCCAAAGGTACGGGACAATAGGCAGGCTCAGGGTCAGGGCAGGCAGAAAGGTCAAAACAGGCACTATCGACAGGACAGGAGCAAGGGGAAACCTGCTGGTTGGTATGACTGAACAAAATGAACTGGCAACAAACAAACAGAGAACACAGGTATAAATACACAGGGGATAATGGGGAAGATGGATGACACCTGGAGGGGGTGGAGACAATCACAAAGACAGGTGAAACAGATGAGCATTTCTGAGCATTTCATTGGCAAAAGGAGGCTCAGGTAAATAAATGATGACAAATTTGTTTGGAGTTATTTTCATAAAATAAACCCAATGATTTTTTAGGCATACTCTCCAGTGATGACATAAAATTAAAAAGACAGCATGGGGGCTTTAAAGGAAAAGTTTACCCAAAACACAGAAACTCACAAATGAATCAATACATTGAGGGAAAAAAGTATTTGATCCCCTGCTGATGTTGTACTTTTGCCCACTGACAAAGTAATGATCAGTCTATAATTTTAAATGTAGGTTTATTTGAACAGTGAGAGACAAAAAAATCCTGAAAAACGCATGTGAAAAATTGTATAAATTGATTTGCATTTTAATGAGGGAAATACGTATTTGACCCCTCTGCAAAACATGACTTAGTTCTTGGTGGCAAAACCCTTGTTGGCAATCACAGAGGTCAGACGTTTCTTGTAGTTGTCCACCAGGTTTGCACACATCCACCAGGTTTGCACACATCTCAGGAGGGATTTTGTTCCACTCCTCTTTGCAGATCTTCTCCAAGTCATTACGGTTTTGAGGCTGATATTTGGCAACTCGAACCTTCAGCTCCCTCCACAGATTTTCTATGGGATTAAGGTCTGGAGACTGGCTAGGCCACTCCAGGACCTTAATGTGCTTCTTCTTGAGCCACTCCTTTGTTGCCTTGGCCGTGTGTTTTGGGTCATTGTCATGCTGGAATACCCATCCACGACCCATTTTCAATGCCCTGGCTGAGGGAAGGAGGTTCTCACCCAAGATTTGACGGTATATGACCCCGTCCATTGTCTCTTTGATGCGGTGAAGTTGTCTTGTCCCCTTAGCAGAAAAACACCCCCAAAGCATAATGTTTCCACCTCCATGNGTTACCAATTGTTTTCTTGGTGACTATGGTCCCAGCTGCCTTGAGATCATTGACAAGATCCTCCCGTGTAGTTCTGGGCTGATTCGTCACCGCTCTCATGATCATTGCAACTCCACGAGGTGAGATCTTGTATGGAGCCCCAGGCCGAGGGAGATTGACAGTTCTTTTGTGTTTCTTCCATTTGCGAATAATCGCACCAACTGTTGTCACCTTCTCACCAAGCTGCTTGGCGATGGTCTTGTAGCCCATTCCAGCCTTGTGTAGGTCTACAATCTTGTCCCTGACATCCTTGGAGAGCTCTTTGGTCTTGGCCATGGTGGAGAGTTTGGAAACTGATTGATTGATTGCTTCTGTGGACAGATGTCTTTTATACAAGTAACAAGCTGAGATTAGGAGCACTGCCTTTAAGAGTGTGCTCCTAATCTCAGCTCGTTACCTGTATAAAAGACACCTGGGAGCCAGAAATCTTTCTGATTGAGAGGGGGTCAAATACTTATTTCCCTCATTAAAATGCTAATCAATTTATAACATTTTCCACAGGTTTTCTGGATTTTTTTGTTGTTATTCTGTCTCTCACTGTTCAAATACACCTACCATTAAAATTATAGACTGATCATTTCTTTGTCAGTGGGCAAACGTACAAAATCAGCAGGGGATCAAATACTTTTTTCCCTCACTGTACATTGAAACTAGTTCTGTGGAGTTTGCCCTCTGCCCTCCTCTCCCTTTCTCTTCTCTCTTCCTCTTCTCTCTCTCAACTCAATTCAATTCAAGGGCTTTATTGGCATGGGAAACACACGTTACCATTGTCAAAGCAAGTGAACTAGATAGCAAACAAACGTGAAATAAACAATAAAATTTAACAGTACTCACCAAATTACACTCACAAAATTTCCAAAAGAATAAAGACATTACAATAGTTAAAGTACAAAAGGGAAAATTCATAAACATAAATATGGGTTGTATTTACAATGGTGTTTGATTTCCCTTTTCATGTGGCAACAGGTCACAAATATTGCCGCTGTGGTAAGAGTTAATCAAAATTGGGTATTTTGTGTATCTGTGTAATCTTCGGGAAATATGTGTCTCTAATATAGTCATACATTTTGCAGGAGGTTAGGAAGTGTAGCTCAGTTTCCACGTCATTTTGTGGGCAGTGTGCACATAGCCTGTCTTCTCTTGAGAGCCAGGTCTGCCTACGGCGGCCTTTCTCAATAGCAAGGCTATGCTCACTGAGTCAAAGGACCAGCTTGCTTAGGGGACTCTTCTCCAGGTTCATCTCTCTGTAGGTGATGTCTTTGTTATGGAAGGTTGGGAATCGCTTACTTTTAGGTGGTTGTAGAATTTAACGTCTCTTTTCTGGATTTTGATAGTTAGCGGGTATCGGCTTAATTCTGCTCTGCATGCATTATTTGGTGTTTTACGTTGTACACAGACCTCACAACCATAAAGGACAATGGGTTCTATAACTGATTCAAGTATTTTTTGCCAGATCCTAATTGGTATGTCGAATTTTATGTTCCTTTTGATGGCGTAGAAGGCACTTCTTGCCTTGTCTCTCAGCTCGTTCACAGCTTTGTGGAAGTTACCTGTGCCGCTAATGTTTAGGCCAAGGTATATATAGTTTTTTGTGTGCTCTAGGGCAATGGTGTCTACATGGAATTTGTATTTGTGGTCCTGGCAACTGAACAGCTGTTAAAACAGGTCATGTGACTCATTACGTTGCTGGATGCAGGCTTCACTCTGCTCCTATGTCAGTGAATGCATAGTTCACAAATCCGCGAACATTGGACAAATTCATTGTTTTATTCAAATCAAATAAAAAATGTTGGTCACATACACGTGATTAGCAGATGTTATTGCGGGTGTAGCGAAATGCTTGTGCTTCAAGCTCTGACAGTGCAGTAATAGCTAACAAGTAAAATCTATTAAATTACAAAACATATACCCAATGCACACAAATCTAAGTAGGAATGAATTAAGACTATATACATACGGACGAGCGATGTCAGAGCGGAACGGACTAAGATACAGTAGAATAGTATAGAATACAGTATATACATATGAAATGAGTAATGCAAGATATGTACACATTATTAGGTGGATGAGATACCGTAGAATAGTATAGAAAACAGTATTTACATATGAGATGAGTAATGCAAGACATGTAAACATTAAGTGACTAAGATATCGTAGAATAGTATAGAATTCAGAATATACATATGAGATGAGTAATACCAGAAATGTAAACATTATTAAAGTAATAGTTCCATTCCTTAAAGTGGCCAGTGATTTCTAGTATATGCATATAGGCAGTAGCTGCTAGTGATGGCTGTTTAACAATCTGATGGCCTTGAGGTAGTTCGCCCCCGGTAAGTTCGCAATACCCTCTGGAGAGCCTTGCGGTTGCGGGTGTTGCAGTTGACGTACCAGGCGGTGATACAGCCTTACAGGATGCCTTCAATTGTGCATCTGTAAAAGTTTCTGAGTATTTTAGGTGTCAAGACACACCTAAAATAGGATCATCGGATTGGAGGGGATGTTTCCTACCTTCACCACCTGGGGGCGGCCATCAGGAAGTCCAGGACCCAGTTGCACAGGGCGGGGTTCAGACCCATGGCCTTGAGATTAATGATTAGCTTGGAGGGTACTATGGTGTTGAATGCTGAGCTATAGTCAATAAACAGCATTCTTACATAGGTATTCGTCTTGTCCAGATGGGATAGGGCAGTGTGCAGAGTGATGGCGATTGCATTGTCTGTGGATCTATTAGGGCAGTACGCAAATTGAAGTGGGTCTAGGATGGCAGGAAAGGTAGAGGTGATATGATCCTTGACTAGTCTCTCAAAGCACTTCATGATGACAGAGGTGAGTATTACAGGGTGATAGTCATTAAGTTCAGTTACCTTTTCTTTATTGGATTCAGGAACAATGGTGGCCATCTTGAAGCATGTGGGGACAGCAGACTGGGAATGGAAAGATATGCCCGTAAACACACCAGCCAGCTGGTCTGAGCTTGCTCTGAGGATGCAGCTAGGGATGCCGTCTACGCCGGCAGCCTTGCGAGGGTTAACATGTTTAAATGTTTTACTCACGGAGAAGGAGAGCCCACAGTCCTTGATAGCAGGCCGCGTTGGTGGCACTGTGTTATCCTCAAAAGCATGCAAATAATGTGTTTAGCCAGTCCGGAAGCAAGACGTCGGTCTCGACGACGTGGCTGGTTTTCCTTTTGTAGTCCATGAGTGTCTGTAGTCCCTGCCACATACGTCTTGTGTCTGAGCCGTTGAATTGCGACTCGACTTTATCTCTATACTGACGTTTAGCTTGTTTGATTGCCTTGCAGAGTGAATAACTACACTAGTTATATTCTGCCATATTACCAGTCACCTTGCCATGGTTAAATGCGATGGTTTGCGCTTTCAGTTTTGCGCGAATGCTACCATCTATCCACGGTTTCTGGTTAAGGTAGGTTTTAATAGTCACAGTGGGTACTACATCTCCTATACACTTCTTTATAAACTCAGTCACTGTATCCGTGTATGCGTCTAGATTATTTTTGCAAGCTACCCGGAACATATCCCAGTTCACATAATCAAAACAATCGTGAAGCGTGGATTCCAATTGGTCAGACCAGCGTTGAACAGTTTGAAGCACGGGTACTTCCTGTTTGAGTTTCTGCCTATAGGGCGGGAGGAGCAAGATGGAGTTGTGGTCAGATTTGCCGAAAGGAGAGCGGGGGAGGGCCTTGTAAGCATTCCGAAAGTTTGAATAGCAATGGTCGAGAGTCTTAGCAGCGCGAGTAGTACAGTCGATATGTTGATAGAACTTCGGCAGCCTAGTCCTCAGATTTGTTTTGTAAAAATCCCCAGCTACAATAAATGTAGCCTCAGGAAATGTGGTTTCCAGTTTGCATAGAGTCCAGTGAAGTTCTTGAGGTGGGGTGTAAATGGCCATGGCATTGACGGAGGATAATTATCTTGGGAGATAATATGGTCTGCATTAAATTGTGAGGTATTCTAGGTCGGTGAACAAAAGGACTTGAGTTCCTGTATGTTCCTAGACTTACACCATGAGTCGTTAATCATGAAACACTCCCCTCTGCTTCCCGGAGAGATATGTTTTCCTGTCAGTGCGATGTACTGAGATTCCTGCTGGCTTTACCGACTGACAGAGTATCCCGAGAGAGCGATGTTTCCGTTAAACAAAGTATGTTACAGGCCCCGATGTCTCTCTGGAAAGAAATCCTTGCTCTAAGCTCATCAACTTTGCTATCTAAAGACTGAACATTAATGAGTAATATACTCAGAAGCGGTGGGTGTTGTACACGCCTCCTCAAGTTTCATTTTTGGGTGTTCTTTCGGTTTTGTACACCAGCTTCAAACAGCTGAAAACACAATATTTTGAGTTATTGAAAATGGGGTGGCAGGGTAGCCTAGTGGTTAGAGTGTTGGACTAGTAACTGAAAGGTTGCAAGTTCAATTCCCTGAGCTGACAAGGTACAAATCTGTCATTCTGCCCCTGAACAGGCAGTTAACCCACTGTTCCTAGGCTGTCATTGAAAATAAGAATTTGTTCTTCACTGACTTGCCTAGTAAAATAAAGGTGAAAAAAAAAATTATAATAATATCTCACAGTGGTTTAGATGGTACAATGGTTCTCTACACTATACCCATATTGCAGATGATTCCGGGCCACTTATGACAACTATTTGGCGCTATGGCCAGTGCTATGTGGGCCAAAAGTGGGCCGAGCACAGCATACGATTCTGTATTCATTATTGCATGCCAATTGTGGCTTGAGAAAGTATTCAACCCCCTTAGTATTTTTCCTATTTTGTTGCCTTACAACCTGGAATTAAAATAGATTTTGGGGGTGTTTGTATCATTTGATTTACACAACATGCCTAACACTTTGAAGATGCAAAATATTTTTTATTGTGAAACAAACAAAAAACAGAAAACTTGAGCGTGCATAACTATTCACCCCCCCCAAAGTCAATACTTTGCAGCAATTTACAGCTGCAAGTCTCTTGGGGTATGTCTTTATAAGCTTGGCACATCTAGCCCCTGGGATTTTTGCCCATTCTTCAAGGCAAAACTGCTCCAGCTCCTTCAAGTTGGATGGGTTCTTCTGGTGTACAGCAATCTTTAAGTCATATCACAGATTCTCAATTGGATTGAGGTCTGGGCTTTGACTAGGCCATTCCAAGACATTTAAATGTTTCCCCTTAAACCACTCGAGTGTTGCTTTAGCAGTATGCTTAGGGTCATTGTCCTGCTGGAAGGTGAACCTCTGGAAGATTTGGAAGACTGACGCAGGTTTCCCTCAAGAATTTCCCTGTATTTAGCGCCATCCATCATTCCTTCAATTCTGACCAGTTTCCCAGTCCCTGCTGATGAAAAACATCCCCACAGCATGATGCTGCCACCACCATGTTTCACTGTGGGGATGGTGTTCTGTGGGTGATGGGAGGTGTTGGGTTAGCGCCAGACATAGCGTTTTCCTTGATGGACAAAAAGCTAAATTTTAGTCTCATCTGACCAGAGTACCTTCTTCCATATGTTTGGGGAGTCTCCCACATGCCTTTTGGTGAACACCAGACGTGTTTGCTTATTTTTTTCTTGAAGCAATGGCTTTTTTCTGGCCACTCTTCCGTAAAGCCCAGCTCTGTGGAGTGTATGGCTTAAAGTGGTCCTATGGACAGATACTCCAATCTCTGATTGATTAGAGGTGTTATGTTAGCAGCATGCCAAGCCAACAGGTTCTGGTTAAGATCTTAAAACACATCCGTTTTCACTATCTGAACCCCTGAGTCACATTACATGGGTTAGGGTTGAATATACTCATCAGGAAACTTTGGAAACAGTTTGATTGTACTACTAGACACTTGAAAAAAAAATATTTTACACAAAGATCGCCATTTTTCCATTCACTATAATGGGGGATACTACGTATTTTCTCAAAGCATTGCCTGCATTCGACCTTGAACGTCCATGGATTACATTTTTGTAATTTAGCAGATGCACTTATACAGAGCAATTTACAGTAGCGAGTGCATACATTTTCACACTGGTCCCCCACAGAAATCAAACCCACAACCCTGGCGTTGCAAGCAATATGCTCTACCAACTGAGCTACATGGGACGCATTGAATGAGAGGGGGCAGTCGTTTTCTCCTGCTCCAACACTATTAAATTCAACCAAGGTAAAGTTAGTTAGGATATTAGGTTCTCTCATCAATAGCTATTGAACCAAGCATGACATGACTATGAAAAAGTGTATATTCTGAATCAGGGGAGGATAGAGAACAAGACACACCTTTTATTTTTTTGAGTTTATTTTATTTGCTAACTTTCGTTTGGGTCGTTGCGTGTCAAAAAAGATACAGTAGCACTGTCAAAGCTGTACAAGAAAGTCTGCAAACAAGCAAACACCTGCCACGAACGATGTGTTTACAATAGAGCATTGGTAATGAAGCATAATTTGTTCGACCTCAACTTCTGGGGTAGCTAGCTAGCTTTAGCTTGGTACCTAGTTAGCACCAATATAACCAGCCTGAAAACAATGACCAGTAGAAACTGCAGTCATTTTCATTATTCTTAGAAATGATTTAGGAATCCTCGTGAGTAAGTATCAGCTAGGTTGCCACTTGTTGTTCGCCTATTGAAATTGAACTTCAGTTCGTGAAAATAAATAGCTAGCCAGCTACTTAACCCTGTTGCCCAAAGCTAACGTTGTAATCAGCCAGCTATCTTCATCTGACTAGTGAGGCTCGGCCGGACCGGGTAATGTGTTGTGAAGCTAGCCACAATAAGGTTTAGGCACAATAGTGGAATTTGCGGTTTGCCTTCAAGATAAAGGTTTGTCATTGACAGTGGTGCAAATGAATACAAATAGTAGAATTATGCCATTCTTTTACTTTGAAGGCTAACCGCAAAGTCCAGTATTGTGGCTCATCCTTATTGTGGCTAGCTTAACATAGATGGGTCCTACCACCATTAATCAAATAAGAACTGTCTTATAAATTAGGGTTATTTTAGATGATGACACCTAGCTATATAGATAGCTAGCTATCTAGCTTTATTTATGACCAGTACTGTAGGTGCGTGAGACAACTTTACCAGCATCATAGCATACGTATTGTAATGACCTGACTAGATCACAAAAGGAACAATTGTCTAGACAGAGGTTTGAGTTACGAATTTACAGTTTATTAACCCAACTTCAACACAGGCTACTGTTTGGCCCTAGCCCACGCCAAATAAATGAAAGATACCCCACAAACCAACTGTGACCTTCTCTTGTTAAGGCCAGATGTAAGAGAGAGAACAATGGCTAAACCTGGTCTTAACTTCCATTGCTCCGTCCCCCTGCCCACCCCCCCTCCACGCCACTCCGCCAACCACCAGGATGCCCGGCATCAGAACATTCCAGGCATTCCCGTGATTGGCAGATAGCAGGTTGATTGGCATGTCGGACCCCGCGAACACTGGGTACTGGTAAGTACAACACAACCAACTAATAGCCTAACACATAACACACAGCTGTCTGCGCGGGTCGCTACACAGCCCCCCCACCACAAAATCCCTCGTCCCCGAGGGAACAAACAAAGTCTCTGAAGCGACCTGGAGGTCTCCTTTGCCTGCGTGGCCGTGATGGTCGCAGAGTGTCCCAATGAGAAACAGGGGATGAGGGGCTACCCGTCTGGGACCCAGGGGATGAAGGCAGGGATATGGGGGACAAGGATGCGGGAACGGGGAATACAGTCCGTGGCGCCGGGGAACCATGCAGTGACACAGGGAGGCAGACAGGGGAAGTGGGCTGTCTGGAGCCTTGTCTGCGGCACCTGGGGGTGGGTGCCTGGAGAATGTCATTGCCAGAGAGGGGAATTGTGGGGGTCCCTGAGGTTTGGGGAGAAGAGGCCCCTCTGTATGGGGCTAACCGGTCCCGGTGCAGTGCCACCTTTCTCCCCCTGGGAGGAAGCTGCACCCGGTAAACAACCTCCCCTACCCTCTCCAGGATGCTGCAGGGTCCCACCCAGTGACTGTCCAACTTGGGGCATCTGCCTTTTTTCCTTTGGGGGCTGTAGACCCAGACCAGCTCCCCAGCCACAAAGTTCCTTCCCCGGGTGTGCACGTCATAGTTGTGCCATGAAATACGAGTGATTGTGCAAACAATGTGTAATAATAACTATGTAACGATGTAATAACTATGTAATTTATGAACACGTTCAATTATTATGTGACTTGCAGTCATATTCAGGTCCTGATTGGTCAACAAGCTTATTTGAAACGTCAAATAGTGTTATTTGACACGTCAAATAGTGTTAAATAGTATATTTGTTGACACGCAAAGACCCAAACGTTGTTCCATAGAAATCCTGGTTGAGAATGAAACGACTGAACAAATGAACAACGAAACAGCACAGTAAGTAAGTGAAAGAAATAGGTTTTAATTATGTTTTACTGGTAATGGGGACGTATGTAAATGCCAACAAAATAACTTTTTGGTCAGTGTGGTGTGTGTGTAACCTTAATTTTACTAGGCAAGTCAGTTAAGACCAAACTCTTATTTACAATGACGGCCTACCCCGGCCAAACCCGGACGACGCTGGGCCAATTGTGCGCCACCCTATGGGACTCCCAATCACGGCCGGATGTGATACAGCCTGGATTCGAACCAGGGACTGTAGTGACACCTCTTGTTCTAATATGTATTGCCTTAGACCTCTGCGTCCATGTGTGTGTGTTAACTATTTAACTGTACTAGAATGCTTAAAAAGCCGCATAAATGTTAAATATCGGTTATCGGTATCGTTTTTTTTGGGGCAAGGACAATATTGGACATCAGTATCGGACAAAAATGTAATATCGGTGCATCACTAATTGAAATGTCATTGGATCTGTCATTCTCATTGAACGCAAGTCTGACAAGCGGTTGATTTATTTTATTCATTCTACTATTTCTATGCTTCCTGTCGTTAAGTTTTGTTTTTGCATCTTTTCACTTTCAGTTTTGTACACCAGTTTCAAACAGCTGAAAATACTATAATTTTGGTTATTGAAAAGACATTTCATAGCTGTTTAGATGATACAATGAATCTCTACATTTCTTGTTTTGTCACATAAACTGAAATAAATCAAACAGTTAATCATTTTAAACCAGGTAATGGCGGAGTGATTTCTACATACTGCACCTTTACAACCATACTTTTGGTACAAGGTGACACTATGCTGACAGACAGTGTCTGGTAGATTCCCTCTTCAGGCTCATTTGATATTGTTTCTGGGTTTGAACACCACAGTGCTGTAGTTCAGAGTCATCATTGTCATCACTGTCCTCCCCAACCTTCATGTCCTCCTTCTCATCTCCTTTGTCTGTTTCACCCCCTCTCTGTCTTCTGTTGGGCTACATATCCTGGCAGAGGCCTCTTCTGTCTTCACCTCATCGTAATAGTCATACTTCTCCTCTTCCTCTCTTAGCTATTCCTCTACGTTCTCGTAGTCATCTCCAGGGCGGATCGTCCATCGACCATGGTACCTTCCTCCCAGGACAGACGCCACGTTCTCATAGTCCCCCCCTCAAAGACGCTTCAGGGGAAACGTTGATGTAATCCTTGTCTTGGCCGAATGCTCTGCACTGGGATTAATGCAGGGGTCAAAGGTGAAATCATCACAGGGAAAATGTCAACTTTACACACAGTTTTTCATATAGACTACTGCAATGCTTTACTTTCCGGCTACCCGGATAAAGCACTAAATAAACTTCAGTTAGTGCTAAACACGGCTGCTAGAATCTTGACTAGAACCAAAACAATTATCATATTACTCCAGTGCTAGCCTCTCTACACTGGCTTCCTGTTAAGGCAAGGGCTGATTTCAAGGTTTTACTGCTAACCTACAAAGAATTACATGGGCTTGCTCCTACCTATCTTTCCGATTTGGTCCTGCCGTACATACCTACACGTATGCTACGGTCACAAGACGCAGGCCTCTTTACTGTCCCTAGAATTTCTAAGCAAACAGCTGGAGGCAGGGCTTTCTCCTATAGAGCTCAATTTTTATTGAATGGTCTGCCTATCCATGTGAGAGACGCAGACTCGGTCTCAACCTTTAAGTCTTTATTGAAGACTCATCTCTTCAGTAGGTCCTATGATTGAGTGTAGTCTGGCCCGGGAGTGTGAAGGTGAACGGAAAGGCACTGGAGCAACGAACCACCCTTGCTGTCTCTGCCTGGCCATTTCTCTTCTCCACTGGGATTCTCTGCCTCTAACCCTATTACAGGGGCTGAGTCACTGGTTTACTGGTGCTCTTCCATGCCGTCCCTGGGGGGGGTGCGTCGCTTGAGTGGGTTGTGTCACTGACGTGATCTTCCTGTCCGGGTTGGCCCCCCTTGGGTTGTGCCGTGGCGGAGAACTTGTGGGCTATACTCGGCCTTGTCTCAGGATGGTAAGTTGGTGGTTGGAGATATCCCTCTAGTAGTGTGGGGGCTGTGCTTCGGCAGAGTGGGTGGGGTTATATCCTGCCTGTTTGGCCCTGTCCGGTGGTATCGTCGGACGGGGCCACAGTGTCTCCCGACCCCTCCTGTCTCAGCCTCCAGTATTTATGCTGCAGTAGTTTATGTGTCGGGGGGCTAGGGTCCGTCTGTTATATCTGGAGTATTTCTCCTCTCTTATCCGGTGTCCTGTGTGAATTTAAGTATGCTCTCTCTTCCTAGGTTTTGGCCCCTGTACAGCACTCTGTGACATCAGCTGATGTAAGGGCTTTATAAATACATTTGATTTGATATAGGACTTATTCTGTATTTTATAGAACTCAACCGTTGTCAGGACTGTGCACATCTCAAGAGCCTAACATAATGTTCTTGAATTTACAATAACTCTAAAGTTAGATTATGTTATTTTTCGCTTCATGTTGTTATGGCAATAATCGAACAGAGGTTTTAGAGGGTTCCTGCTTCCTGTGAGGTCAATCACAGCGGCATCAGATCTCGTTGAGGAAGTCTTGTCGTCAAAAAAATGTAGACATCCGTATTGAATTTAGTTTAGAAAGTCTGTATATACTTAAATAATGTCTGGTCTACATTGGTTAATCGTAAAACAAACATAGCATGAGAATGTACATAATGATTGGCATACCAAGTGGGAATTGTTACATATGTACAGGAGAGAGACATGTTTACCTGTAGCCTCTTCAATGACTCCGGTGAGATGATGGTGTTGGTAGTACATAATAAATGCAGTCTCCCAGTCATAAGCATTGCCATGAGCCGTATTTGTTGGGGTAGTCCTGGAGAATCCTACCCTGATTTTGCCTCCACCTTGGTTGGATTTGGCTGGATTTAGTGAAAGACAAAAAAAAATATGTTGATTTCTGAGTGGATGTAATGGATAAGATAGCTGCTCAGATTTACCTAACAGATAATGCCCTGTAAGTTACAGACATCTAGCTAATGTTCCCCAAAAGGGACGAAGAGCATTAACTTCTTAATAAGGAGCAGCAAGGTGCGCTGGGGCGCTAGCGCCCCACTCCCGACACTACCAGGTGAAATGCAAGGCGCCAAATTCAAAATCCAAAAGTTGAATTATTAAACATGCATCAATATACAAGTGTTTCATAGTCATCAAAAGCTCTGCTTCTTGGCAATATCACAGCATTGTCAGATTTCAAAAAGGCTTTATGGCGAAAGCACCACATTTGATTGTTTGAGGGTAGCACCTAACATATTTTTGCCATTACCATAATTTCATAAGCCTCCACGGTTCACAGAAAACACATTTCACAGCGAAAACAAATCAATGACCTTTTGAAGAACTTCTGCTGAGGGCTTCCAAAGTGTCCAACGAAGACAATCCATGGTTCTTTTGTTAGAAAAAGTAATGTATTATATCCATAAATCTCCGTTTGGTTGGCGTGTTATAATCAGAAAAAACAGTGTCGACTCCTCCATTGAAACGTGAAGAGAACTCGATCAACTTATACCTATAAACTTGTCCAAGAACAATCAAACATCATTGTAAATGTATCCTTAGGAACACTTTTATGTATAAATAGCATAATATTTCAACCGGAATATAAACTGGGCGATAAGAAAGGAAAAAACAAAAGAACGTGCCTGCCGGGAGCGCGCATTTACTTGTAAAAGACATCTGTGGGGGCACTTCCTTATTCCTCTTCTTCTCTGCTCTAAAGCATCTAAAATGAATCAGAACACTTTCTCGAGACTGTTGACATCCAGAGGAATTGATAGGTACTGCATTCATATGCCCTTATAAGGGCATTTTCATAAGGGAGGGGTTCCAAATGAGGCAATGTGTCAAAACCACTTTTTCCAGGACAGAAATTCCTCGGGTTTCCGCCTGCCATATCCGTTCTGTTTTACTCACAGACAAAATGTTAACACTTTTAGAAAATTTCAGAGTGTTTCCTATCCAATGGTACTAAATATGTGCATATCCTATTTTCTGGGCCTGAATGGGAGGCATTTTACTTTGGGCACGCCAGGGTCTCCAAAACAGTCACCTCGTGCGCTGCTCCCTAAGAAGTTTTAATAAAGTTAGGGAAGAGACCTAGTTTATGCATGCCATGTAGCTGATTTTTTGTATGGGTGGCCCCAGCGGGAATTAAACCCGTTATTGTGCCAGAGGACCACATCTATCTTGAGATGCAGCCATTGTGTTTAACTTAAACTTCGGTGTATGTCATGCATTACAGGATGTCAACTTCATTTACTCAAAAAGATTTCAAGTGAAAATGTGTGTTTATGTAAGTAAATTATTCACACCAGTGAGATTCTGATGTAACAGGGCTAGGGTCAATTCAAATTGAATGTAGTCAATTCAGGAAGTGATTCCAATTTAAAATTAAAACATTTAATTCAAACAAACATTTGCCTTCTTCTTTTCAGTTTATTGAAAATCATTGAAATTTAAAAAATTATAAAATTTCTGTACTTCCGGAATTGATTTCCTTCAATTCAAATGTACCCCAACCTTGTTATGTAAGGAACAACGTTATTGACACGTGAGATTATGATGACATCTGATCAATTAACCATTGTTTTAAGTTAAAATTATAGCCACTCAACAAAATCTATGGGCTTTTAACAATGTTGTCCGCCCTTTAGTCAATAAAACCAAATGTTTTCATGTTTGGTTAACTACCTAATTCAGTTTATGAATTGACTTTATTTAGTTACTTTAATACCCCCCATTTCACTCAATGCATTGTGGTCTGTTCTGTTGAACCTTACCTTCCAACCTGGTAAGCAGAAGCATCCCGATAAGAAAACTGTAGACTCTCTTCATGTTCATGTACTGTATTAAAGTCCTACTACTCTAGGCCTAAGGTCTCTGACCCGGTAAAGGTGCTGTTGTCTCTGGGTGTCTACATGCTTTGGCTACTTGATTCTAAAACATTATCCACTCTACATCGTGGATAATATCGTGGATAATAATAATAGTTAGTTCATCTTATGCTTGAGCAGTTTATAGACCAATAGATCAGACAAATAAGCCAACCCCCAGTGAAAACTTGTTGACCACAACCGCTCTGTAGAGAGGAAACCCTGTTGATGTTGAACTGATAACACATGAGGTGGAGTTGCTTGAAAGTATTGCTGAAAATAAATTACATTTCAGTCTGCTGGATTACAGTGACCATTTATTGAATGGTGTCATCTTATTGAATGGTGTCATGATTTCCAGTCGCAGTCATAAAACTATCACAGATATCAATACAGAAATATGTTGCAAAACATAGGGTTCACACACAAACACATATGGGTAACACATGACAGTGGCTATTGTAAACGAGAAATGATAAAGTCATTATAAAGTAATTTCATCAATAGCTGTCGTGAATCGTCATAGATGATATAGTAATATTTCAAGTGTAGGCCTTGGAATTTTGTATGCTTTTTACACATAAATATATCTACCTACATTATATTGTCAGACACTGTTCAAAATATAATCAAATACATAACTGAGAGACGTAGAGCCCCTCCTAATAACTATCATTTCCCGTAACGTAGGCCGAAGGAGTTATGGTTGTATGAGGACCTCCATGCTCGATTCTGTCGAATCCTGTTTTGTGGGTGGGGCTTCGCTGGGTACCACCACCACCACACCCTTCTGGGTAGTTCCGCCTCTAGCAGTGGATTGTCTACGTCATTGGGTAGAAGAGCAGGAAGTTTGTCAGGGGGTGGGCCCTCTGTTGATGCAGTGGATAAATCTCTCAAGACTTTGAGCATTGCATTGTCTGGACTCTCCCCTGTGGAAACAAAGTTTATATTGCATTGTAGATCCAAATATGAGCCTAAACAGTCACAGCAAAAACAACACATGTCTCAGTCACCCTTCATATGTCTGTTATAATACTGTCATGTCATAGTAAAAATTATGATTTTAAGACTAACACTCAGCATGACCTTCATGCTTTCTATCTCATCTCATTTGATCTAAACCACTGATAATTTGTCCTCTTAAGGCACATACATACTGTATTTACAGACACTATTTAATTTACATGAGTGACTGTACCTTGGGTATAGTGGGAGTATCTGAGGCTGCTAGCGGGGAAAGCCTCTGTTAGTGAAGCGATTAACATCAGAACCACGGTGAGCTGCAGCATGGTTGGTGGTGTTAGCCTAGAACCCACTGCTTGGCTTAATGTATCTGTAAGGAGAAACACAGGAGAGAAGTCCAGTACATTAAAGGTGCAGTAATGACCAACATTTTAAAAGTGCTTAGGGTAGTAGGAAGGCCTTATAAGTGAATTATCTAGCCAAAGTGAAACATGTTAAAAAAACAAACTGTATATGTATATAACTGTATATTGTCCACCTGCTCACCCCTTTAGATCAACATGGATTCTGTAAATCCCCCCTTAACATGTATTTTTAACCTCACGCTTGATGTTAAGGAAATCCCCAAGTTATGGAAATCTGCTTTTATACTGCCTCTCCTGAAAGGTGGAGATCCTTCGCTACTTGACAACTATCGACCCATGTCAAAATTGTCTGTACTGTCAAAGGTACTGGAGTCTTTAGTCAGTAGGCAGCTAAATGCCTACTTCCATGAAAACAACATCTTAAATGGAATGCAATCAGGTTTTAGGTCTGGCCACAGCACTGTTTCAGCAACATTGAAGGTTTTAAATGACATTCACTGTGCTCTTGATAAGAAGTTACATTGTGTGTCTGTTTTTATTGATTTGACGAAGGCTTTTGACACCGTGGACCATGCTGTGTTATTGCAAAGGTTAAAATGTTGTGGAATTACTGGTCATGCTCTAGATTGGTTTATAAATTACCTATCAAATCGTACACAATGTGTAATGGCGGATGGTTGTAAACCTGAGTCCATAGAGGTGTGCTCAGGTGTTCCGCAAGGTTCTATTTTGAGCCCACTGTTGTTCATTTTGTATATCAACAACATTGGGGATCTTATTGAAACAGCGGATGTTCATTTTTATGCAGATGATACTGTTCTTTATTCAAGTGGTAGTAGTTTATCTTTAGCTTTTGAAAATGTCCAAAGAGCATTTAATATCATACAACAGAATCTGTATGATTTAAAGCTGGTTCTAAATTCGGGTAAAACAAAATGCATGGTATTTTCAAATATTTGGGTGTGTGGGTTGATGATAAGCTGAGCTCCACTGTGCATGTAGAGAACATGATAAGGAAGCTCAAGCTGAAAATAGGTTTTTATTACCGGCATAAGGCTTGTTTTTCTTTTGAGGCCAGGAAGGAGCTAGTACGATGTACATTATTGGCGGTTTTAGATTTTAGTGATGTTATATATATGCAGGCCTCAGCCACTACCCTGAGAGCACTTGATTCAGTGTATCATGCAGCCCTCAGGTTCATTACAAATCAAAAACGTCTAACACATCATTGTGAACTCTACAGCGCTGTTGGCTGGTCGTCATTGACCTTGCGTAGGCTTAAACACTGGTATACACTGATTTATAAGGCCATATTGGGTAAAATGCCATTTTATCTCTGTTCTTTTTTAGTCAGGTCAGTAAATAAAATATCAATTACGGTCCCATTCTCATTTGCTTCTAACAGTACCAAAAATTAGAACAGGGCATGGTAGAAATAGTTTTAGTTACTTAGCTCCGTGGTCCTGGAATTCTGTCCTGAACATTTTAAAATTTGATGATCTAGTTTTGTTGGTGGATTTTAAACGCTTGATCGATGTATATATCATAGAAAAGTGTAATTGTTTTTAGGCCAGCTGTTTTTAGTCAAGACGTAAAATGTTTTTTTTGTACTGTATGTGTGTTTATAGTTGTATTTAATGTTGTGTTAGTGTATGTAAGTTGTTTTGTCTGAAACGTTGTTCCCCTTGCTGCTGTTGGACCAGGTCTCTCTTGGAAAAGAGATGTTATCTCAATGAGAAAAACCTGTATAAATAAAGGTTAAATAAAGAAATATATAACAAAAAATTGATACAGTGCATCTTAGCAGGGGTGGTTTTAGTGTGAAATGCAGTTTGATGTATTGTGGATGTGTGTAAAAGGCAGTTTGATGTATTGTGGATGTGTGTAAAAGGCAGTTTGATGTATTGTGGATGTGTGTAAAAGGCAGTTTGATGTATTGTGGATGTGTATAAAAGGCAGTTTGATGTATTGTGGATGTGTGTAAAAGGCAGTTTGATGTATTGTGGATGTGTGTAAAACACACTTTGATGTATTTGGGATGTATGTAAAAGGCAGTTTGATGTATTGTGGATGTGTATAAAAGGCAGTTGATGTATTTGGGAGATGTGTAAAAGGCAGTTGATGTGTAAAAGGAAGTTTATGTATTGGAGATGGGTGTATAAGGCAGTTTGATGTATTGGGGATGGGTGTAAAAGACAGTTTAATGTATTGGGGATGGGTGTAAAAGACAGTTTAATGTATCGGGGATGGGTGTATAAGGCAGTTTGATGTATTGGGGATGGGTGTAAAAGACAGTTTAATGTATTGGGGATGGGTGTAAAAGACAGTTTAATGTATTGGGGATGGGTGTAAATGACAGTTTAATGTATTGGGGATGGGTGTATAAGGCAGTTTGATGTATTGGGGATGGTGTAAAAGGCAGTTTGATGTATCGGGGATGGTGTAAAAGGCAGTTTGATGTATCGGGATGGTGTAAAAGGCAGTTTGATGTATCGGGATGGGTGTAAAAGGCAGTTTGATGTATCGGGGATGGGTGTAAACGGCAGTTTGATGTATTGGGGATGGGTGTGAAAGGCAATTGATGTGTCAGGGATGTGTGTGGTTGCTGGGCAACTTTCCAATGTGACCTCAGTGTTAACTCATATCACCTGCTCTGTGGAGATGAAAGCAACTCACCCTGCAGAGCACACAGGAGGAACACAAGGGAAAGGTTGGGGTATTTACCTCCCACAGCTGACTGAATACTCCCAGAGCTGCTCATACTCTTCTCAACAAAGACATAAACTCACTCTTTCAGACACACACATAGATTATCATGCATGCACGCATGGACATGCACACACACAAAACAGACTGATCTCCTCCTACCCCCCTACATTCCCTCACATACACACACGCACACACGCACACACGCATACACGCACACACACTCTCAAAAACTCAACAGTTGACTTCAAACAGGAGCATCAAAGGTCTGTGACATCATTACCAACCACTACTTCCTCAGTTATCTCTGGCTGACTGAAGGGGTGCGCTTGATATTCAAGTGTCCTGTTTACTCACTGCTAGAGTCCAATTTCTGCCCAAACACCATATTCAAGGAGCTTTCCAGGGATCCCTGAATCACTTTTTATTGGCTAATTATTTTGATTCCTGGGAACACCTATACAGTGGGGCAAAAAAGTATTTAGTCAGCCACCAATTGTGCAAGTTCTCTCACTTAAAAAGATGAGAGAGGCCTGTAATTTTCATCATAGGTACACTTCAACTATGACAGACAAAATGAGGAAAAAAAATCCAGAAAATCACATTGTAGGATTTTTAATGAATTTATTTGCAAATTATGGTGGAAAATAAGTATTTGGTCA
>QNTS01000761.1:19294-49515 GCA_003317085.1 Hucho hucho | reverse complement strand
TGACCAAATACTTATTTTCCACCATAATTTGCAAATAAATAAATTAAAAATCCTACAATGTGATTTTCTGGATTTTTTTTCCTCATTTTGTCTGTCATAGTTGAAGTGTACCTATGATGAAAATTACAGGCCTCTCTCATCTTTTTAAGTTGGAGAACTTGCACAATTGGTGGCTGACTAAATACTTTTTTGCCCCACTGTATATGTAAAAAAGGTATGCACGGATGACTGTAAGTCACTTTGGATAAAAGTGTCTGTTAAATGCCATAAAAAAAACAAATAGAATAGCCCAACAATAATATTATCTTCAGAAACCTCCAGATTGTGGCTTTGATGGAGGGGAACCTTGACTCAAGCCTTGACTCCTCTGGCTCATTAAACACTAAAGAGGCCTGTAACCCAGTAGTTTATCTGCTTTCCATTTTACGCTCCAGTCAAAGACACTGATCCTGCAGTGCAGATCTCGGTTAACAAAGGGATACTGATCACTGCCTGCCTCAGCTGTGGATCTGGTTAACCTGGCACTCCTCTGGTGCATTCCAGTACTGTACACCACACTAACCACAACCTTTACTATGTTCCTGAAAACCTTGACAAGGCATATGTACTTGACAAGGCATATGTACAGTACATTGAATGTAAATAAAGAGAACGATAGACTGACAAAAATAGGTGATTCTTGAACTTCCTAGAAACCCAGTTTTTTTCTTGAATACTACTTGCTGAAATTTAGGCCAAATACCTTGTTTGTTTAGAACCAGGAGCAATCAATGTGGATGATTTTAACACCAAGTTGACAAACCACTCAGATTCAAGGCAATGGCATACATATTGTGTTCACCATAAAAAAAATCTACCATGGAAGGAACAACATTGGCTTACCTGTTTCCCTGTTTCCCTGTGGAGCCGCCTGAAGAGGAAAGATATGTAGACCACTCCGACTGTGTCCTCACTACCCACCCCAAAGGGGCTTTTGTAGGGTGAACACTTGCGTCATCATCTCTGTGTTGTAACCTGGTGTGCTTGGACCCCCTCCCTTCTTTCTATCTCTTCTTTCATCCCGCTGTTCTCTCTTCTGTTTGGTGATTGCCAGAATATCTCAGAAGTGAATTCCCTGAATTTGACCCAATTAAGTTTTATTTAGACCCATCCAGCACACAATGCAGGGTAATTGAGTTTTATGTCAAGATCATCCACACAATAAACAAAATAATGGAACATTACAAAGGAGAAGTGGTTTGATGAATATGTAGCCTCATACCCAATGTCTTCTTGATGTTGTTCCTTGTATTTAAACTACACAAAAGGGGTTGGGATGTTACAAAATAGCACTGGCTACAGTTGCTAGTCCATTTCCCCAAAAAAGGAGTGGAAAAAGTAATTCACTAGACATTTTGAATAATCAAAGGCATATCTATTATTATACAATGGGAGGCCTAATCCTGAAGGGTGATTGGTTAAAACTGCATTCCAGCCGGGGGTCTATTCCACAAGTTACCACCGGCTAAATCTATGATGTTAAAATTCCTATTTACTCTGTTCCATCTGACTGCGCAACCCATTGTCTTATTATCCCAGCCAGGCAATTTATCAACTTGATCTTCACAATCAAAAGCATCTAGACATTATCTCCCATTCTTTTTAGACTAACATTTCGTTTTCAACAGTGGATATTTTTTATAAACCTTGCTGTCTGTCTCTCCGACACCTGCAAAATTGTTTCAATACTTCAATAATTCGATTTCCAGCTGTCCCATAGTAATGAACGTGTCGGGAGTTAGGATGAGACAGACAGGTAGGCAGCATGAATCAGCATCAATTGAATGGATATATATACAAAGAACTAAGTGCAGCTAGTTTTTGTGATTGTGTTAGCTGTGTTGTTGGCTTGCTCCTCTGAACAAAAGTGTCCTGACGAGAGAACACGTTTTCTAAGCCAGGCGAAATCGCACATCATTAGCTCATTGTTGTGGATGTATCCAAATAAATATCACTAGAAAACAGCTTAAACAAATGCAAATGCAGCTACTTTGTTGTTGATCTGGATGCACTGTTTGACGTGACTGTAATTTAGCCGTATTTGGCTACCTAGCAAGCAAGGGATAAGAACGAATGTTCCATTACCAGCCAGTATGGTAATGGAACATTTAGAACGAATGTCTGGGTTGCGTCTCTGGCAACCAAATTGATAGAACGAATAACCAGCCGGCTTGGGTAGCAACCATAGATTTGTGCCGAGACTATATATTGTGGAAGGATGAAATAGTATGAATACATTAATCAAAATAACGTTTTGAAATAACTTCGTCTTGGGCCTAACAACACCCGTGCCAGTACAGTACCAGTCAAAAGTTTGGACACACTTACTCATTCAAGGGATTTTCTTTATTTTGACTATTTTCTACAATGTAGAATAGTAGTGAAGACATCAAAACTCTGAAATAACACATGGAATCATGTAGTAACCAAAGTGTAAAACAAATAAAAATATATTTTAGATTTAATATTCTTCAAAGTAACCACCCTTTGCCTTAATGACAGCCTTGCACACTCTTAGGATTCTCTCAATCAGCTTCACCTGGAAAGCTTTTCAAACAGTCTTGTAGGAGTTTTCACATATGTTGAGCACTTGTTGGCTGCTTTTCCATCACTCTGCGGTCCAACTCATCCCAAACCATCTCAATTGGGTTGAGGTTGGGTGATTGTGGAGGCCAGGTCATCGGATGCAGCGCTCCATCACCCTCCTTCTTGGTCAAATAGCCCTTACACAGTCTGGAGGAGTGTTTTGGGTCATTGTCCTGTTGAAAAACAAATGATAGTCCCACTAAGTGCAAACCAGATGGGATGGTCTATCGCTGCACAATGCTGTGGTAGCCATGCTGGTTAAGTGTGCCTTGAATTCTAAATAAATCACTGACAGTGTCACCAGCAAAGCACACCCACACCATCACACCTCCTCCTCCATGCTTCACAGTGGAAAACACACATGCGGAGATCATCCGTTCACCTACTCTGCGTCTCACAAAAATCTCATATTTGGACTCAAAGAACATATTTCCACCGGTCTAATGTCCATTGCTCGTGTTTCTTGGCCCTAGCAAGTTTCTTCTTATTATTGGTGTCCTTTAGTAGTGGTTTCTTTTCAACAATTTGACCATGAAGGCCTGATTCACACAGTCTCCTCTAAACAGCTAATGTTGAGATGTGTCTGTTACTTGAACTCTGTGAAACATTTATTTGGGCTGCAATTTCTTAGGCTGGTAACTCTAATGAAGTTATCCTCTGCAGCAGAAGTAACTCTGGCTCTTCCTTTCCTGTGGCGGTGCTCATGAGAGCCAGTTTCATCATAGCGTTTGATGGTTTTTGCAACTGCACTTGAAGTTCTTGCAATGTTCAGCATTGACTGACCTTCATGTCTTTGCTTTGCTTATTTGAGCTGTTCTTGCCATAATATGGACTTGGTCTTTTCCAAATATACCACCCCTACCTTTTCACAACACAACTGACTGGCTCAAACGTATTAAGAAGTACATCAATTATACAAATTAACTCTTAACAAGGCACACTTGAAATTAATTTCAGGTGACTACCTCATGAAGATGGTTGAGAGAATGCCAGGAGTGTTCAAAGCTGTCATCAAGGCAAAGGGTGGCTACTTTGAAGAATCTCAAATATAAAATATATTTGTTTAACACCTTTTTAGTTACTAAATGATTCCATATGTGTTATTTCACTATTATTCTACAATGTAGAAAATAGTAAAAATAAAACCCTGGAATGAGTAGGTTTGTCCAAACCTTTGACAGGTACTGTATATCCTCAAAACACCGGCTTCTCGGGCATTATCACTTAAGTAAATGTTATACAGGTAACACACAACACTTTCTAAATGTACAACATACCATGGAAATACAGTTCATTCTGAAACGATTCAGACCCCTTGGCTTTTTCCAAGTTTTGTTATGTTACAGCCTTATTCTAAAATGGATTAAAAAATATATATATATATATTATACATATACCTTGGGCGGCAGGTAGCCTAGTGGTTAGAATGTTGGGCCAGTAACCGAAAGGTTGCTAGATCGAATCCCCGAGCTGACAAGGTAATAATCTGTCGTTCTGCCCCTGAAGAAGGCAGTTAACCCACTGTTCCTAGGCCGTCATTGTAAACAAGAATTTGTTCTTAACTGACTTGCCTAGTTAAATAAAGGTAAAAAAAGTCATCAATCTACTCACAATGACTCTATAAGCTTGGCACACCTGTATTTGGGGAGTTTCTCACATTCTTCTCTGTAGATCCTTTCAAGCTATGTCAGGTTGGATGGGGAGTGTCGCTGCACAGCTATCTCTCTCCAGAGATGTTAGATCGGGTTCAAGTCTGGACTCTGGCTGGGCCACTCAAGGACATTCAGAGACTTGTCCTGAAGCCACTCCTGCGTTGTCTTGTTTGTGTGCTTAGGGTCATTGTCCTGTTGGATGGTGAACCTTGGCCCAGTCTGAAGTCCTGAGTGCTCTGGAGCAGGTTTTCATCAAGGATCTCTCTGTAGTTTGTTCTGTTCATCTTTCCCCCGATCCTGATCAGTCTCCCAGTCCCTGTCGCTGAAAAACATCCCCACAGCATGATACTGCCACCACCATGCTTCACCGTAGAGATGGTGCCAGGTTTCCTCCAGACGTGACGCTTGGCATTCAGGCCAAAGAGTTATATCTTGGTTTCATCAGACCAGAGAATCTTGTTTCTCATGGTCTGAGAGTCTTGAGGTGCCTTTTAGCAAACTCCAAGCGGGCTGTCATGTGCCTTTTACTGAGGAGTGGCTTCTGTCTGGCCACTCTACTATAAAGGCCTGATTGGTGGAGTGCCACAGAGGAACTCTGGAGCTCTGTGAGGGTGACAATCGGGTTCTTGGTCACCTCCCCGACCAAGGCCCTTCTCCCCCGATTGCTCAGTTTGGCCGGGCGGCCAGCTCTAGGAAGAGTCTTGGTGGTTATAAATGTCTTCCATTTAAGAATGATGGAGGCCACTGTGTTCTTGGGGACCTTCAATGTTGCAGAAATTATTTAGTACCCTTCCCCAGATCTGTGAATTCCTTTGACCTCATGGCTTGTTTTTTTCTCTGAAATGCACTGTCAACTGTGGGACCATATATAGAGGTGTGTGCCTTTCCAAATCATGTCCAATTAATTACATTTACCACAGGAGGACTCCAATCAACATTTCAAGGATAATCAATCGAAACAGGATTCAGCTGAGCTCAATTTTGAGTCTCATAGCAAAAGGTCTAAATACTTGTTTTTAATTTGTAATACATTTGTAAAAATTTCTAAAAACCTGTTTTTGCTTTGTCAATATGGTGTATTGTGTGTAGATTGACGAGGGGATAAAATGATTTAGTAAATTGTAGAAGGCTGTAACGTAACAAAATGTGGAAAAAATCAAGGGGTCTGAATACTTTCCGAATGCACTGTAAATAAATGAAATGTGTAGGGCTCGATTCAATCCATAGCGCTGATGATCCACACTTTAGAGCGAAATTTTAAGTTAATTCCGATTGAACCAACATATACAGCATTTACCATAAATGCAGTCTCTTCAAACGCGGGAACATTGCCTTTAAATTTCAATCTCACTTCAGCTCTATGGATTGAATCTAGCCCAAAGTGTGTTTAACAAAAGGGCCCGTAGTTGCTTGACTATAACTATAATAAAGGGTATGATAATCTGTAGATTAAAAATATGGTTTTATTATAAATACATTAGCAGGGTTGGGTAGGTTACTTTCTAAATTATTAGCCAGACTTGGTAATAATCTGATAACTTTCAGTTTCTTTTTGAATGCTTTCCTCTTAAGAGGCATTAGAAGAAGACAAAAAGGTTCCATCAAACGAATTTTGTGTGTCATCATAGTGGTCTCTGACTTGTGGTCAGATTCTCTCAGGCTGAAGAAACTTAAACGGGCCTTTTTTCAATGCTGAATTGAGAAAATAGAAATGTTTCATAATGTATTCTTTTTCCGCAAACATCCTTTCTAAATGTAAAAGTAATCCAAGATCTAATCATCTAGTTTTTCAAAAGTATCTGTAATCTGATTACAATATTTCTGCTTGTAACGTAACTGATTGCAGTTACAGTTTTTTGTAAATTATTACATGTCATTGATTACATGTAATCGGTTACTCCTAACCATGTACATTAGTGGTATGGCAGCTAGTCATTGCCACACATTATGTATTTGGTGGTTCATGTTTTATGTAAACATTTCAAGAAGAAGAGTCCATCGGTTGGTTCATGGTTGTTGATGGGGGAAGGCTCTAAGCTACCTCCCCGCTCAATCAGTCGCTGTCAAAGGTTATAGCCAGTCTGAGCCCAAATACACTTCTCCTTTTATCATCCATTCTTCCTCTTCTTTTTCGGCTTCCTTTTTTCATCTCTCTCCCTTTCCTCAGACCATAGAAGGGCTACTTCCTAGGAAGTAGTTGTACAACTGGGATATGAAAGAAAGAAGAGAGAAAGAGTGAGATAAATATAGAGAGCTTCCACTCCCTTTCTCTTCCCTCAGATCATAGAGGAGCTGTTTCCCTTGGAGAAGAAAAAAAAGAGAAGCGAGAGAGAGAGAGAGAGATTTCAGTCTTTCATGAAGCAGCACTATTGGGAGATGATAACTTGCCACTAGACACATTGTGAAAATGTTATGTGGAAAATTTTTGACTTTGTTGAAATATCTGGGGTGTACCCAAACGTCAAGTAGTCTTTGAGACGGCCTCATGTATTGTTGTTATTTTTCCATTGCTTTCAGAGCTCAAACAACGCTTCCCTTATTTACTGACGGATCTCGGCTATTTTGTGGGAGAATGAAAAAAATCATAATGTATCATGTTATTCAAAGTGATGAGTCTGGCTTAGTGACAGTCACAGTTGAAAAAAAGAAGGATTGCTGCTCTCACCACATTGAGATGGGGTATATTCACCAACGATAAAATGAATCCACACGCCACAGGGAAGAATGACCTGAAAGGAGATATAGACATACATATGAAGTGAGAACATTTCAACCCAGCAGACACTGTCACTTCAGCTTACAACTACCACAGAGTGATTCTGTCTTTGATGTTGCCCAGGATACAGAACTTCAGAACTTGAATGCCCAAGACAAATATCCCTTTAGAGATATCAGACATAATTTTTTGGATTGAAGCTTTCTCACGTGCTTTGACCACAGTTTGTCTCAGAAAATGGTCCAGGGCTGGTCCCTGGACGCGGTCAGTAAAGTGATGTTGGCTTTCTTTGACCCTTCAGCCATGTCAGAATCTTGGATAAGGTGGAAGGGAAACTCTGACTTGGTAGCGTCTGTGATCTTCCAAACTGGGCGTTCATTTTGACAGTGTTGGGATGGCATCAGTCATATCTGCTGTGTTAAACGCACTGTTTCCCAACAACCTTAAATGGAATCCCTCCTTTGCTTTGTCTGTTTTAAATTGAAGGCCAATATAGTTGAGAGGTCTGGGAAAGATGATACTGCTTTCCCCTGGAACTTTCCAATCAGTTGGCATCAAAGAAAGGAAACGAGGAGAAGCAGGCGTTTAAAAATACGGTGCTGCCACCAATGTACTTTATGTCTCTCATATAACCTAGTCCTCTCCCAGCTCTCCTGTTGCTATGTGGTTGTTCCACCTTGCTTTCTAGAAAGCATGTCTTCTAAGACGCTCTGGATGAAAGTGTGTGCTGAATGACCCCCCAAAAATGTACATCTATGTCCTCTCTATCAGTACCCCAGATGTGCTTTTGAACTCACCTGAACAGGAGCACGAAGCCGTAGCTCTCCACGGCCATGCCGATGATTGGCCAGCGGAACAGCACCAAGGCCACGCCCCCCAGGAAGAAGGTGGAGCCTCTGAGCTTCTGTCTCTGGAAGAAGAAGCCGGCCGTCCGACTCAGGCCAATGATGAACGTCAGACCAGCCAGAAACAGAACCTGAAGGAAAAAAGGATGAAACAAGTTCTGTTTGAAAATATAGGAAACAGTTTTCCTGATTGTGATGCTATTATTGTCACTGTTATTTACTGTGACTATTGTCATGCAACCGAATTGCCGACAGAGTTAGAGTTCCGCGATCGCCAACTTGGCTGCTGTAGATACATTAATCTCAGTCGATCTACAAACACATAGCCTATTAGCTATACAATTGTAATGTTATACCCCTGAGAAGGGGGAAATATGGGAAATTATTCACATTGACACATAGCATCAGCAACTGTTCAGTGAATTGAACAAAATCATAAACTCTTTCCATAGATATCTGTTTTCTTAAATTATACTGAACCAAAATTTGAACACAACATGCAACAATTTATAAAATTTTACTGAGTTACAGTTCATATAAGGAAATTTGTCAATTTAAATAAATTCAAAAGACCCTAATCTATGGATTTCACATGACTGGGCAGGAGCACAGCCATGGGTGAGTCTGGGAGGGTATACGTCCACCCACCTGGGAGCCATGCCCAACCACTGGGGTGCCAAGCACAGCCAATCATGAGTTTTTCCCCACAAAAGGGCTTTATTACAGAGAGAAATACTCCTCAGTTTCACCAGCTGTCTGGGTGGCTGGTCTCAGATGATCCCGCAGGTGAAGAAGCTGGATGTGGAGGTCCTGGGCTAGTGTAGTTACACGTGATCTGCGGTTGTGAGGCCGGGTTGGACGTACTGCCAAACTTTCTAAAATGACGTTGGAGGTGGCTTATGGTAGAGAAATGAACATTCAATTCTCTGGAAACAAGTCTGGTGGACATTCCTGCAGTCAGCATGCAAATTACACGCTCTCTCAAGACTTGAGACAACTGTGGCATTGTGTTGTGTGACAAAACACATTTTGAGTGGCCTTTTACTGTCCCCAGCACAAGGTGCACCTGTGGAATGATCATGCTGTTTAATCAGCTTCTTGATATGCCACACCTATTAGGTGGATGGATTATCTTGGCAAAGGAGGAATGCTCACTAACAGGGACGTAAACAAATTTGTGCACAACATTTGAGAGAAATAAGCATTTTGTGCAAACTGTATGGAACATTTCTGGGATCTTTTATTTCAGCTCATGAAACATGGGACCAACACTTTACATGTTAAACTTTATATTTTTGTTCAGTATAGTTCAGAAGATACTGAAGCACTCTGGGACTGGGGTTGGATCCTTCTGTTTTAGTATTAAACCCATGTGAAACCTGTAGTGCTCTGCCTTCTTCTGGCTCTCAGCCAACTCTGCATGTGGAACATTTCTGGGATCTTTTATTTCATTTTATCGATGGCAATTTGAATGCACAGAGATACTGTGACAAAATCCTGATGCCCATTGTTGTGCCATTCATCCGCCACCATCACCTCATGTTTCAGCATGATAATCCACAGCCCCATGTTGCAAGGATCTGTACACAATTCCTGGAAGTTGAAAATTTCCCAGTTCTTCCATGGCCTGCATACTCACCAGACATGTCACCCACTGACCATGTTTGGGATGCTCTGGATTGACGTATACGACAGCGTGTTCCAGTTCCCGCCAATATCCAGCAACTTCGCACAGCCATTGAAGAGGAGCGGGACAACATTCCAAAGGCCCCAATCAACAGCCTGATCAACTCTATGCGAAGGAGATGTGTTGCGCTGCATGAGGCAAATGGTGATCACACAAGATACTGACTGGTTTTCTGATCCACACCCCTTCTTTTTTTAAAGGTGTCTGTGATCAAGAGATGCATATCTGTATTCCCAGTCATGTGAAATCTATAGATTAGGGCCTAATGAATTTATTTCAATTCACTGATTTCCTTTTATAGACTGTAAGTCAGTAAAATCTTTGAAATTGTTGCGTGTTGCGTTTATATTTTTGTTCAGTATGAGAATGCTGTTCACTGACTACAACAGTTCAACATCATAGTCCTCTTCACTCTCATCACTAAGCTCAGGACCCTGGGACTGAACACCTTCCTCTACAACTGAATCCTGGAATTCCTAACGGGCCGCCCCCCAGACGATGAGGGTAGGCAACAACATATCCAACCATAAACACGAAGGCCCCTCAGCAGTGTGTGCTTAGTCCCCTCCTGTACTCCCTGTTCACCCGTGACAGCGTGGCCCACAGCTCAAACACCATCATCAAGTTTGTGGAAGAGGTCAGAGACCTGGCAGGGTGTTACCAAGACAACAACCTTTCCCTAAACGTCAGCAAGACAAAGGAGCTGATAGTGGAATACAGGAAATGGAGGGGTGAGCATGCCCCCATTCACATTGATGGGACTGTAGTGGAGCTGGTCGAGTGCTTCAAGTACCAAAGGTGTCCACGTCACTAAGAAATGAACATGTTCGACACACACCCACAAAGTTCCCCCTCAGGAGGCTGAAAAGATTTGGCATGGATCCTCAGATCTTCCAAAAGATCTACAACTGCACCATTGAGAGCATCTTGACTTGCTGCATCCCCACTTCGTACGGCAACTGCAAGGCACCCGACCGCAAGAGGATGGTGAATACGGCCCAGTACATCACTGGAGCCGAGCTCCCTGCCATCCAAGACCTCAATACCAGACAGTGTCAGAGGATGGCACAAAAAATGGTCAAGGCCCCCAGCCACCCAAGCCATAGACTATTCTCTCTGCTACCGCACGGCAAGCAGTACCAGTCTGGAACCAACAGGACCCTCAACAGCTTGTATGCCCAAGCCATAAGACTGCTAAACAACACTGCTGAATGGCTACCCGGACTTCCTGTATTGACCCATATTTGCACTAACTCTCTTGCACTGACACTATGCAAAAGCATTGTACTCCCACACACACATGCAGTACTTACCTGTATATATCCATGTTATTGTTACTCGTTATTGTTATTTGTTATTTACTGTGTATTGTTGGAAAAGGACCCGTAAGTAAGCATTTCACTGTTAGTCTACGCCTGTGATTTTATTTGAAAAAAAAGGTGTATGATGAGTAAACTATAAACTCCAGTAAGCAATCGAGATAAGATGAACAACCACCGATATCAACAAAAACGTATGACATTTTTAGATCTGTATTTTGATTGCATTTTCATGTAGGCCTATAGTGAAGATAAGCCATGTGGAGATGTTCATATTGACACATCTATATAAAAAAAAAAAGATAGTACAGATTTTCTCAGGGGACCCCACATTGGGACGCGACCCCAAGGAACCACTGTGCTAACCTCTCTCTCTGCTTGCTTCTCTCTGTATCCTCTGCTTCCTCCTGCAGCCTGCATATTTTTTGCTCCTTCTGAGGTAGGCTCTGTTTAACATGAGCTTTTTATGTAATATTTCTAGCTGGCTAAGTAATACTAGCCAGAGCCCTTCAACGTGACTGCAATAGAAGTCTCTGCCGGCAGCTAGCCACCTGACTGACTGTATCTATAAGCGACTCATTCTCTGAGAGTTGTTTTTTGTTTGTTTGGGGGATGACTGTAGCCATGGCAGTAGTCCCAGGAGGATTTTAAAATTGCCTTTTGTCCGGCATCTCACAAACAGTTCAGCCGCCTACAGTATAGTTGCCTAGAGGGGAGCCGACTCCGAGCTGGGGTATTTAATTTCATATTTCAGGCTCTCTGCCTGTGCCCCGAGAGTGCGGAGTTAGCTGTTTGACAGAGTGGTGAATGTGCTGCTCAAAAGGCAAATCTGGGAGGAGAATCCAGGAGACGCAGGCCAACATAACGAACAAACCACTGTTCAAGATTCCACTTGTTTGCAAAGAGGCAGGCGCGATTAGAACTCAGTCAGATCAAGTAATACTAGCCTTCTGAGATTTGATCAACGCTGGGACAATATTTAAATGTTGACACATAATTAATTTTCTTTATTGTGTACAAAATATATATTTGTATTATTATTTTCAAATTAGAAAGATTATTACTCACATTCCCAAACGCCAGCAAGACAGAGTCAAAGTACAGCAGCACGCCAAAGAGCAGGAAGAAGAGGCCGAAGCCTGTGAGGCCAACACCAATCTCTGGAACACACACACACACATAGAGAGAAACACACACACACACAAATTAGCGAGACATCCCAAGTAGTTATACCAACTCTACAGTCTGTTCCTACATTTAGGCAGCCTCCAGAGTTCAAACTCACAGTATCCAAAGCTTTGTAGGCTTTCACCATGACACACTTCAAAGTTAAAAGTTCACAACAAAATAACTCAAGTCCAGGTACAATATGTCGACTAGCAGATTTACCTGAGTAATCTTTTCAAGTAAATAAAAAACAAGCAAATAAAAAAACTGATTGCATGAAAGGCTGTTGTAAACCACTTACTCTGAGTCTCTGTGATTGAAACCATGATGTCCTTGTCTTCCCCTGAATTGTCTCTCCTTCACTCCCCCTTCTTGCATCTCTCTCTCTCTCTCTCTCTCTCTATGTCTCCTTCTCTTTGCGATCGGTGTGTAGATCTGTGCGCCTCCTTTCTCTGAGGTGACCTTTGAACTGTGCTGTCACATCCTGCATGCTAGGTGATCATCAACCAGACTGGGGGGGGTTATCCACTGATATGTTCTTGAGCTGCCTTCCTGACTTGGTCTCTCTTGAAAAAAGGATCCAGTTTATCATAATGGGACTTCCTAGTTTGAATCAAGGAATCATATACAACTGTTGTTTTTAATGGCCCTATTTCGAATAAAGGAGACACTTTACAGGATTTGATAGAGTGGATGTGAAATCTGTAGGCTTGTTATCAATTGATTGGATTGTCAGAGACTCCTCTCTCCACCATGATCAATAGATTCACAGTTTTCACAGACTCAGTGGGATTGTTCTGGCATGGTGGTAATCTTTTCAAAAAAGGCTACAGGCACTACAAAGTCTTACTTGTGAAGAAACAAGATACCCAGCATCATGTGAACACTGGAGATTGTACAGACCCCAGAGAGTTTAACCTCGTCTCGCCCTGTGTTTGAGTAATGAAGCAGGATACAGTGGACAATGTTGGAAAAGCAGCAGGATAGTTTCCACAGTGTAGACGTCGGGAGGACATCGGGAGATGTCTTCAAAACCTGCCACTAGGGGCAACAGTGAGCGCTATTACCATCAAGTAGGCTTGGATTTTGCTAGGGCGATGTGGACAGGGAAAGCGGAAAAGCGTAAGCCGCGAGACAAGGCTCCAAGGGTAGCGTGTTCAATCTTAATGCCTATACTTAACCGTGAAGTTGTTTTTGTTTTAACTCTTTCCCAAACATTAACCCTTAACTCAAACGAAAATGTACCCAGGGTGTTCAAAAGACCTCGAAATTTTACGTTTGGAGAAATATGGACAAACTTCAGAATCTGAAGTCGAGAGAGAGAGAGAGACAGAGAGAGAGACAGAGAGAGAGAGAGAGAGAGAGAGAAGGAGAGAGAATGTGTGTGGGTATGTGTCTGTATGCGTGCGTGCGTACGTGTGTGTGTGTGTCTGGCTTTAAACTTACTCTTGAAAGTTGTAATAGTAGAATGCACAAAGTGCAATTTTTTTATTGGGTAGTGCATCATCAGTTCCTCTTGCCATGGTAGTCATTGCATACCTTAGAGAGCTATTTATAACTTGTCAGAGATGTCCAGATCAACTAGCCCATCTCTGATATATTTAGGTTTTTTAGCCCATAGATATTGTTGTAATTTTTGTCACTCAAATTTCACATGAATACACATTAGATATGGCAAAATGTCTAGAATTGCAAAGGGGCCTCCCGAGTGGCGCAGTGGTCTAAGGCACTGCATCGCAGTGCTAGCTGTGCCACTAGAGATTCTGGGTTTGAGTCTGTCACAGCCGGCCGCGACCAGGAGACCCATGGGGCGGCGCACAATTGGCCCAGCGTTGTCTGGGTTAGGGGAGGGTTTGGCCGGCAGGGATGTCCTTGTCCCATCGCGCACTAGTGACTCCTGTGGCTGGCTGGGTGCAGTGCATGCTGACATGGTCGCCAGGTGCACGGTGTTTCCTCCGACACATCAGTGCGGATGGTTTCCGGGTTAAGTTGGCATTGTGTCAAGAATCAGTGAGGCTTGGTTGGGTTGTGTTTCGGAGGAGTCCGTACAGGAGTTGCAGCAATAAGACAAGACTGTAATTACCATGACATAGGGGAGAAAAAGGGCAAAAAAAAAAAAAGAGTGCAAGAAAATTTGCTTCAAAACTGCAACATTTTCTTTGCACCCCATGACAAAATGTATAGAATTTCTGTAAATAAGTTTTAAACCTGCAAAATTCTTTCCACCAACAAGAGGGGTGTGAACAGTTTGTGTCATGAACAGTGCTTGTGCCCATAGAAATAGACGTAGCGTGTGCACACGAGAAGGGGGAGCGGGATGTTCCTCATTGCTGGAAGGGGAGCCCGAGTAAAAAATGTGGGACCCCCTCTTCTAGAGTCCACAGACCACCCAATACCCAGAGCCACTAAACAGAGTTTGGCATACTATTCTCTGTGTTAGCAACACATAGCATTCTATTGGGGATTTTTGTTGTTGCCATAAATAACAAAAATATAAATGTAATATGTAAAGTGTTGGTCCCATGTCTCATGAGATGAAATAAAAGATCCCAGAAATGTTCCATGAGCAGAAAAAGCATATTTCTCTCTAAATTCGTGCACAAATTTGTTTACATCACTCTTAATGATGCCAAGATAATCCACCTGACAGGTGTGGCATATCAAGAAGCTGATTAAACAGCATGATCATTACACAGCTGCACCTTGTGCTGGAGACAAATAAAGTTTCACTCTAAAATGTGCAGTTTTGTCACACAACACAATACCACAGATGTCTCAAATTTTGAGGGATCATACAATTGGCATGCTGACTCCAGGAATGTCCACCAGAGCTTTTGCCAGAGAATTGAATCTTCATTTCTCTACCATAAGCCACCTCCAACGTCTTTTTAGAGAATTTGGCAGCACGTCCAACCGGCCTCACAACCGCAGACCACGTGTAACCATGCCAGCCCAGATCCTCCACATCTGGCTTCTTCACCTGCAAATCGTCTGAGACCAGCCAACCAGACGGAACTGAAGAGTATTGCTGTCTATAATAAAGCCCTTTTGTGGGCAAAATCTAATTCTGATTGGCTGGGCCTGCCTCCCCAGTGGGTGGGCATGGCTCTCAATTGGGTGGGCCTATGCCCTCCCAGGCCTACCCATGGCTGCGCCCCTGCCGGTCGTGTGAAATCCATAGATTAGGGCCTAATGAATTTATATCAATTGTCTGATTTCCTTATATGAACTGTAACTCAGTAAAAATGTTGAAATTGTTGCATGTTGTGTTTATATTTTTGTTCAGTATATATGTGACATTAACATGAAATAATACCTCAAATGTGCAATACTGGTGTATCTTACTTCAACCAAAACTAAACAAAGAGACAAAACTTTTGACCTTCTCTTTTTTTTATCAGCACTTAGCACATTAATCAGCACATTAAATTACAACACAGTCCAGACATTGTCCCTATTCTTTTCACTATACATGAACATAAACTAAGTGTAATAGTTTTTGTATGGTTTGTAGTCTCTGAATTTAGCTGGAACATTGATCTCGCTACCTAATCTAGTTGTCTGACAAAGTTGTCTCTGAGGTGTGTCAGGCTGGTAGGTGATCTTGTTAGATGCTGACTCATTATCATCATAGACATGAGTGTTTGTGATCCCAGAGTCAGCACTAATGTCTCTCTTTGACTCCGTTTGTGAAAACGCTCATTCGCCTGTCTTCGGCAGATGCTTTCTGTTTCTCCTGTAGATTCTTCCATCCGGCGTACGAACAACAAATTACCTTAGCTGCTCATGTCTTTTCAGCAAGACAGCTGGTTGCCACACCTCTCCTCCCTGGATCCTGACTTTTCTCTTGCATGTATAGTACCAGTCAAAACTTTGGACACACCTACTAATTTCAGGGTTTTTCTTTATTTTTAGTATTTTCTACATTGCAGATTAATAGTGAAGACATCAAAACTATGAAATGACACATATGTAATCATATAGTAACCACAAAAGTATTAAACAAATCAAAATGAAATGACATATTTAATCATGTAGTAACCAAAAAAGTATTAAACAAATCAAAATATATTTTACATTTGAGATTCTTCAAAGTAGCCACCCTTTGCCTTGATGACAGCTTTTCACACTCTTGGCATTCTCTCAACCAGCTTCATGAGTTAGTCACCTGGAATGTATTTCAATTAACAGGTGTGCCTTGTTAAAAGTTAATTTGTGGAATTTCTTTCCTTCTTAATGGGTTTGAGCCAATCAGTTGTGTTGTGACATGGTAGGGTTGGTATACAGAAGATAGCCCTGTTTGATAAAAGAACAAGTCGATATTATGGCAAGAACAGCTCAAATAAGCAAAGAGAAATGACAGTCCATCATTACTTTAAGACATTAAGGTCAGTCAATCCGGAAAATTTCAAGAACTTTGAACGTTTCTTCAAGTACAGTCGCAAAAAACATCAAACACTATGATGAGACTGGCTCTCATGAGGACCGCCACAGGAAAGGAAGACCCAGAGGTACCTCTGCTGCAGAGGATAAGTTCATTAGAGTTAACTGCACCTCAGATTGCAGCCTATATAAATGCTTCACATAGTTCAAGTATCATCTCAAAATCAACTGTTCAGAGGAGACTGTGTGAATCAGGCCTTCATGGTCGAATTGCTGCAAGGAAACCACTACTAAAGGACACAAATAAGAAGAAGAGACTTGCTTGGGCGAAGAAACACAAGCAAAGGACATTAGACCACTGGAAATCTGTCCTTTGCTCTGATGAGTCCAAATTTTAGATTTTTGGTTCCAAATGCCATGTCTTGGTGAGACACAGAGTAGGTGAATGGATTATCTCTGCATGTGTGGTTCCCACCATGAAACATGGAGGGAGTAATACGCCATCCCATCTGGTTTGCGCTTAGTGGGATTCTCATGTTTTCAACAGGACAACGACCCAACACACCTCCAGGCTGTTTGACAAAGAAGGAGAGTGATGGTGCTGCATCAGATGACCTGGACTCCACAATCACCCGACCTCAACCCAATTGAGATGGTTTGGGATGAGTTGGACCGCAGAGTGAAGGAAGGAAAAGCAGCCAACAAGTGCTCAGGGCTCCCGAGTGGCGCAGCAGTCTAAGGCACTGCATCTCAGTGCAAGAGGCGTCACTACAGACCTTGGTTAGATTCCAGGGTGTATCACAACCGGCCATGATTGGGAGTCCCATAGGGCGGCGCACAATTGGCCCAGTGTCATCCGGGTTTGGCCGGGATAGGCCGTCATTGTAAATAAGGATTTGTTCTTAACCTCTTAAGGAGCAGCAAGGGGCGCTAGCGCCCCACTCCCGACACTACCAGGTGAAATGCAAGGCGCCAAATTCAAAATCCAAAAGTTGAATTATTAAACATGCATCAATATACAAGTGTTTCATAGTCGTCAAAAGCTCTGCTTCTTGGCAATATCACAGCGTTGTCAGATTTCAAAAAGGCTTTATGGCCAAAGCACCACATTTGATTGTTTGAGGGTAGCACCTAACATATTTTTGCCATTACCATGAATTCATTAGCCTTCACGGTTCGCACAAAACACATTTCACAGCGAAAACAAATCAATTACCTGTTGAAGAACTTCTGCTGATGGCTTCCCAAGTGTCCAACGAAGACAATCCATGGTTCTTTTGTTAGAAAAAATAATGTATTATATAAATAAATCTCCGTTTGGTTCACGCGTTATAATCAGAAACTACAGCTTCCACTCATCCATTGAAACGTGAAGAGAACTCGTTCAACTTATACCTATAAACTTGTCCAAGAACAATCAAACATCCTTTTTAATGTATCCTTAGGAATACTTTTATGTATATTTACTATAATAATTCAACCGGAATATAAACTGGGTGATAAGAACGGAAAAAAAACAAAGGACGAGCCTGGCGGGAGCGCGCGTTGTCTTGTATAGGACATCTGAGGGGACACTTCCTGATTCCTCTTCTTCTCTGCTCTAATGCATCTAATAAAAATCTGAACAGTGTCTCGAGACTGTTGACATCCAGAGGAAGCGATAGGTACTGCATTCATATGCCCTTATATGGGCATTTTCATAAGGGAGTGGTTCCAAATGAGGCACTCTGTCAAAACCACTTTTTCCAGGACAGAAATTCCTCGGGGTTTCGCCTGCCATATCCGTTCTGTTTTACTCACAGACAAATGGTTAACACTTTTAGAAAATTCAGAGTGTTTCCTATAGTACTAAATATGTGCATATCCTATTTTCTGGGCCTGAATGGGAGGCATTTTACTTTGGGCACGCCAGGGTCTCCAAAACGGTCACCTCATGCGCTGCTCCCTAAGAAGTTAACTGACTTGCCTAGTTAGATAAAGGTTAAATTAAAAAAAGCACTATTGGAAAAGCATTCCAGGTGAAGCTGGTTGAGAGAATGCCAAGACTGTGCAAAGTTGTCTCAAATATAAAATATATATATATTTACAATTTTTTGTTTAACACTTTTTTGGTTACTACATGATTCCATGTGTGTTATTTCATAGTTTTGATGTCTTCAATATTATTTTACAATGTAGAAAATAGTAAAAATAAAGAAAAAAACCTTGAATGAGTAGGTGTGTCCAAACCTTTGACTGGTACTCTATGTCTGGTAGTTGTCTCATTTGTCTGTCATTGTACCTTTTCTGTTTAAGCCGTCTGTTCTTCAGCTTGTCTTGGAGTTGAACGTTACCATCAGGAGTCGCTAGGGTGGTAGAGGTTGGCAACTTGGACTTCAGCCGCCATCTCATTAGTAGTGCGTCTGGTGATAAACCTATGCCATCTAGCGGTGTGTCACGGTACTCCAGTAGATCTTTGTAGGTGTCACTTTTGCTACTTTGTGCCTTCTTGAGCAGGTTCTTAACTGTTTGCACAGTCATCTCCGATTGTCCATTTGACTGAGCTTTCAGCAAAACATCTGAACTCGGTGCTTGCATATTGTGGACCAATGTCGGAAACAACAACATCTGCTGTGCCATGCCTGGCGAATATAGACTTCATGGCTGTGATGACACTGCTGCTCATAGTTTCACTCAGTTTGGTGATCTCTGGTTCTTTGAAGTAATAGTCAACATAGAGAAGATACTCTGAGCCATTGTAGTGAAACAGATCAGTGCTGATCTTTGCCCATGGTCTTTCTAGTGGAGTGTGTGGAAGAAATGGCTCTCTCGGGTTGCTTGTTCTTGTTGGCGTTACAGACAGCTCACTGAGACACAATGTCCTCAATCTGTGTTGACATACCTGGCCAATATATAATGTATTTTGCTCTTTCTTTGCGCTTGACTATTCCCAGGTGTGATTCGTTAACTCTGTTCAGCATTTCTTGTCTCAGTTGATTTAGTACAATGAACTTTGCGGCTTTGAACATCATTCCTGATATGTAGCTGATTTCCTCCTTGAATGTCCGGTATGGATGGATTTCTTTGGGAACGACACTCTTTTCACTGGGTCATCCGCTCATCGTTCTTTCTCTCAGCATTTGCATTTCGGGATCTTCTACTGTTGCTTTCCTGAACGCTTGTAGCTTCTCCTCTGAGATTGGCAGCTGAGGTGTTATCCGTTTTACCTCCTACTACTCTCCCAGCACATATTCATTCTGTTTGTTGAGGTAGGCTCTACTCAACACATCTGTTATGTGCATTTCTTTGCCTGGCTTGTAGGTTACATTGAGACTGTATCTTTGAATTCAGAGCAACATCCTCTGCAGTCTTGAAGGAGATTGATTTAGCGGCTTCTTGAATATGCTCTCGAGGGGCTTGTGATCACTCTCAACTTGTACCTCTCTGCCATACACATATTGATGGAACCTCTCACATCCGTAAACAATGGCATATAGTTCCTTATCGATCTGTGCATATCTTTTTTTTTTATTTATTTCACCTTTATTTAACCAGGTAGGCCAGTTGAGAACAAGTTCTCATTTACAACTGAGACCTGGCCAAGATAAAGCACAGCAGTGCGACAAAAACAACAACACAGAGTTACACATGGGATAAACAACGTACAGTCAATAACACAATAGAAAAATCTGTATACAGTGTGTGCAAATGAAGTAAGGAGGTAAGGCAATAAATAGGCCAGTAGTGGCGAAGTGATTACAACTTAGCAATTTACACTGGAGTGATAGATGTGCAGATGAGGATGTGCAAGTAGAAATACTGGTGTGCAAAAGAGCAGAAAAACACAAAAAACAAATATGGGGATGAGGTAGGTAGTTGGTTGGATGGGCTATTTACAGATGGGCTGTGTACAGCTGCAGCGATCGGTAAGCTGCTCTGACAGCTGATGCTTGAAGTTAGTGAGGTTGCATATGTGGTTGACAGTTTGTGAATGATTGAGAACCACATATGCAACAGATCTACCATGACTGCTTCTATACCTCCTGAACTGGCATCTACTGACAGTATTAGGGGTTATTCATGTCATAGAACATCATTGTTTGCGCAACTGTTGCCAGACTTTTGAGTTTCTCAAAACTGTTCTTCTGTTTTTGATCCCAATGCCATTCAGTGACACTCTGGAGGAGCTTTCTGAGTGGAGCGTTAACCTCAGACAGGTTGGGATTGAGTTTGGCAAGATACTGTAGCATGGCCATGAATCTCTTCAGGTGGAGGCATCTGCACCTCGGCCCTCACCTCCTCATGATCTGGTTTCAGACCATAGGCTGTTAGCATGTGACAATGTGCTTTAATGATTTTTTCTTTCTATTTAGTTTGAGATTGTACTCTCTCGCTCTATGTAGCAGCTTGACCAGTCTGCGGTCATGTTCCTCCATACTATCACCCCAGACCAACAAATCATTGATGATGTTGACTATTCCTTCCAGGCCTTCAATCATCTGTGCCACGGATCTCCGGAACACAACAGACGCAGATGAGACACCAAAGGTTAAACACAGGAATCGATATCTTCCTATGGGCGTGTTGAATGTACAGAGCTTGGAACTCTCGTTGTCCAGTTTTATCTGCCAGTCCTTGATACGCGTCCAGTACAGAGAATATCTGAGCATTTGGTATGCTGGATACAACTTCATCAACAGTGAGCAGTGGGTAGTGCTCCCGTTTGATAGCTTTGATCAAGTCCTGTGGATCCATAGATATCCGGATCTTGTTTGGTTTGACCATACTGCTAACTCAGTCTGTCGGTTCTGTCTGCTTAATCACTTCCATTTATTCCATTCCGTGTAGTTCCGCAACGATCTTGTCTTTGAGAGCAACTGGAAAATTTCATGGGGCGTGCACAACTGGTGCAACTGTCGGGTCTAACTGTATTTGATGTTGTTCCATCATGCACCCTAAACCAGAAAACAGATCCTCAAAGTCTTTCAGTATGTCATTGTCTTTGACTCTGACATCATGTATTCTCTTTACCATGCCTAGTTTTTGACATGTGTCTCTTCTGAGAGTTGCTGGAGCATCTCTTTAAATAATCTGGAACTCAATCTTGTCTCTTTCCTTTGTACACACAGGTTAATGATTTCTGACCCAATGGCGATATCTGGTGGACAGAATAGGTAAGCTGTTTGCAGGTGAACTTCTTCAACTTCTCTCTCAGTCCAAGTGAGTTGAAGATCTTTGAAGACATTACATTGCACTCAGTACTGGTGTAAAGCTTGAATGTCACATTTTTGTTATTTATTCTCAGTTTCTCAGTCTATTTCGCTTTGTCATTGTCCATATCTGCAGTGACATCTTCAATGTGTTTACATTTTTCAGTCATCTCAACTTCAACTGTGCCTAGGAACATACTGTCATTGTCTTCACTCTGCTCAACTGCATGCATTTTCCTTTGTTGGCTCTGCTGGCTCTTTGATTTGCACATCTTGGCAAAGTGCTTATTCTTTTGGCAGGATTTACATACTTGACCATAGGCTGGGCATTTTCTGTGCTCGTGCTTGTAACCACATCTGTTGCAATTGACACTTTTTATCTTGTGTACTTCAATTTCCTACTTCAATTTTTACCTGACTGGACGTGATTTCACTGGCATGACACATCAATCGCTTTAGCCAATGTGAAATCCGCCTCTCTCAGCAGCCTGTATCTTACTTGGTCATCTTTCATGCCACAAACAATTAGATCTCTTACTAATGAATCATGCAGTTGACCGAACTCAGTCTTTTGCTTCGTTCTTCAAGTCAGTGTCGTAAGCATCAATACTTTCTGATGGCCCTTGAGCCCTCATGAAAAACGTTTCGAATGTAAGGTAGGTTCCTCCTGGGTTCACACTGAATTTCTGTTTCTGTCACGCCCTGACCTGTATGAGCCTTTTTAGGTCTCATTTTGGTTTGGTCAGGGTGTGATTTGGGGTGGGCATTTTATGTTCTAATTTCTAGGTTTTTGTATTTCTTTGTTTTGGCCGGGTATGGCTCTCAATCAGGGACAGCTGTCTATCGTTGTCTCTGATTGGGAACCATACTTAGGAAGCCCTTTCTCCCTCCTTTCTTTGTGGGAAGTTAACTTTGTTTGTGGCACTTATGCCCTGTAAGCGTCACGGTTGTGTTTGTATTGTGTATTGTTTTGTCTGCGTCATCCTAAATAAAAGGAATATGTACGCTCACCATGCTGCGCTTTGGTCTACTGCCTTCGATGACCGTGACAGTTTCAGCATGGCAATCTTGTCTTTCTCACCTTCAGAAAATTCAAACGTGTTGCATACCTTGATTGCCTCCTCTCCCGGGATGTGTAAGAACGTAGCACATTGCACCTTTTCCTCCGTTTCAGCAACGGCACTCGCGGTCAGAAACAATTCAAACTTTTGTATCCAAATCTTCCAGTTTCCGGCAAGATTTACTTGTAACAGAGCCATCTTCTATTTTTTGTGGTTTATTCTGACACCATGTTATATTGTTACAATATTAATGAACCGGACAACAGATATCCAGTTTACTGAAGTACAGCCTGAATACACGTCACTCCAGTTCAGCTATGGATACCTGTATAGTACATCACACTTCGAACAGGTTTAAACTTGCTGATTTGTTGCTTTGCCAAACTCTACCACTAGGCAATCAATGTCAATAAGAACAAACCGATGACAGATAGCTTTACCTTATAGAAATTAAAATATACTTTAATAGAGGAGTTCCCTGTGAAGTATGGTAGTAGGCTATTGACCATAGCACAGTGTTCCCCATGCGAAGCAACAAAGTTTGACCTCAGAACCTCTGTGTTTTGTCGAGTATTTATTTCATTTAACCTTTATTTAACTATGCAAGTCAGTTAAGAACAAATTCTTATTTACAATCCATGGTGATAACCTGTCAGTCAAATGTGTCCGAGATGCAGAAGAGAAAGTTCAAAGAAATACTGAATGTCAAGTGACAGTTGATGCAGTGTTTTCCACAAATCCAGTCAGTCTTCAAAGTCTACATGATCTCTTCAGGTTTATTTATCCAGACATACACATGATATAATATAACAGAGTCCTTATGTTATTTTAAGTAAAGGTCTATTAATATAACAGACAGGTGAGCAATCAATCTCAGTAGTGTGATTATTTTGGCAGTGATAGGCCTAGTCAACATCAATAACATGATCAAAACAATAACGCTAATAATATCAATGATTACGATTATGTTTCTTAAAGTATGCCGTGAATATTCCGAAAGCATCTAAAGAGTAAAACATACTTTATTGTATACATTCACTTTATTGCAAGAAGGTTTTCCTAAGCAAGCATATGATTTATCACTTTTTTATTTGCATAGTTCAAGCAGTTTGTGTATTTCCACAAAATAGCAACAGTTAATGTTATTATTAAGATACAGCCTACGTAGTTGAAATTACAAATATGTACATTGACCAATGTGCTAAATCTCTCCACATCATTATTAGCCATAAATGCTTCATTTGTTATCAAATATTGGACACCCCTTATTTGGCTGTTTTGTATTTCTCAACACATCTGATGCCAATTTTTCCAAAAATACCTATATTTTCAAAATCAACCAGGGCCTTCAAGACAATTCTTAAAAGCAATAAATAGCCTAAATAAAATATTTCTGCAATAATTATTTCCCCCAATATCGTAAAAAATGCTAAACATTCCTGATTACGTGTTAAAAATGTAACCTGTTGGCTGAAACCTTATTTTAGTCATCAAATACCCATGTGTCTAAAAAAATATGTAGCGCATCTTTTTGACCATATTTTCCCTTTCTCAAAACAAGAAAAAATAAAACTATTTTCCTCAGACCTGTTGTTGTTTTTTGCTTTGTGTAAACACGTTTCACCTATCATCAAACATCTTGGCTTGAGTCTGAAAAAACATATCTTTCTGTACAGACACAACATTACCTCTTGAGCCAATATGACAAAGAGAGAGAAACAGAGGGAGGGATGGAGGGAAAAAGAGATGAGGGAGAGATGAGTGGATAGTGATGGAGGGAGGAATGAATGAAAGGCAATAAAAAGGGCTGGACTTCCGCAGAGGCCACAGGTTAAATCTGGAGACACTGACAGTGATCAACTGACAAACAGATTTTGTGTCAAGAGAGAAAGACCAAATACAAAGGATGGGTCAACAACTTGCATGGGAGGAACGCAGTAGAACAGGGCACATTGCTGCACCATTAAACGTCCTTCACTAGAATTCCTTTCCTCCAACCCTGACATCTCTATCTGTTCATCTGTCTGATCAGAATGACTAGATATACCATGTTATATGCTAAAATAGCTTCAGTCTTCATCATGGCACTGTTTAATATTAGGGATATGATACATGTAGGATGCATTTGTTTTCTGATAGGTATGCACTGTAAGTTGGCTGTGATGCAAGTTGCTGGCCCATCTTAACACAAGTGTTTAAACTAGTAGACTTACAATTCTAAGGTCACTTCTTTTTTCGACTGACATCTTTCCACATACTTTTTACTGTACTGTATGTATATATATTTATATACCTGTATATGTACAGTACCAGCCAAAAGTTTGGACACACCTACTCATTCAAGGGTTTTTCTGTATTTTTACTATTTTCTACATTGCAGAATAATAGTGAAGACATCAAAACTATAAAATAACACACATGGAATCATGTAGTAACCAAAAAAGTATTTTATATTTTAGATTCTTCAAAGTAGCCACCCTTTTCTTTTTTTCTATTGTGTTATTGACTGTACGCTTGTTTATTCCATGTGTAACTCTGTGTTGTTTGTGTCACACTGCTTTGCTTTATCTTGGCCAGGTCGCAGTTGTAAATGAGAACTTGTCCTCAACTAGCTTACCTGGTTAGTAAATAAAGGTGAAATAAAAAATAAAACAACCTGCTTCACCTGGAATGATTTTCCATTAGTCTAGTTCCTACATATGCTGAGCACTTGTTGGCTGCTTTTCCTTCACTCTACGGTCCAACTCATCCCAAACCATCTCAAATGGTTTGAGGTTGGATGATTGTGGAGACCAGGTCATCTGATGCAGCACTCCATCACTCTCCTTCTTGGTCAAATAGCCCTTACACAGCCTGGAGGTGTGTTTTGGGTCATTGTCCTGTTGAAAAACAAATTATAGTCCCACTAAGCGCAAACCAAATGGGATGGTGTATCGCTGCACAATGCTGTGGTAGCCATGCTGGTTAAGTGTGCCTTGAATTCTAAATAAATCACGGACAGAGTCACCAGCAAAACACCTCCACACCATCACACCTCCCCCATGCTTCACGGTGGGAACCACACATGCAGATATCATCCATTCACCTACTCTGCATCTCACAAAGACACGGTGGTTGGAAACAAAAATTGCATGTTTGGACTGATCTGAGCAAAGGACAGATTTTCACCGGTCTAATGTCCATTGCTCGTGTTCCTTGTACCAAGCAAGTCTCCTATTCTTATTGGTGTCCTTTAGTAGTGGTTTCTTTGCAGCAATTTGACCATGAAGGCCTGATTCACACAGTCTCCTCTGAACAGTTGATGTTGAGATGTGTCTGTTACTTGAACACTGTGAAGCATTTATTTGAGCTGCAATTTCTGAGGCTGGTAACTCTAATGAACTTATCCTCTGCAGCAGAGGTACCTCTGGGTCTTTCTTTCCTGTGGCGGTGCTCATGAGAGCCAATTTCATCATAGCGCTTGATGGTTTTTGCAACTGCACTTGAAGAAACTTAAAGGTTCTTAAAATTTTCCGGATTGACTGACCTTCATGTCTTAAAGTAATGATGGCCTGTCGTTTCTCTTTGCTTATTTGAGGTGTTCGTTAGTTAATATGGACTTTGTCTTTTACCAAATAGGGCATCTTCTATATTCCAACCCTACCTTGTCACAACACAACTTTGGCTCAAACGCATTAAGAAGGAAAGAAATTCCACAAATTAACTTTTAACAAGGCAAACCTGTTAATTGAAATGCATTCCAGGTGACTACCTCATGAAGCTGGTTGAGAGAATGTCAAGAGTGTGCAAAGCTGTCATCAAGGCAAAGGGTGGCTATTTTGAAGAATTTTTAAGCTAGTTGAGGACAAGTTCTCATTTACAACTGCGACCTGGCCAAGATAAAGCAAAGCAGTGTGACACAAACAACACAGAGTTACACATGGAATAAACAAACATACAGTCAATAATACAATAGAAAAAAAGAAAAGGGTGGCTACTTTGAAGAATCTAAAATATAAAATACTTTTTCTTTTTATAACACTTTTTTGGTTACTACATGATTCCATGTGTGTTATTTCATAGTCTTCTCTATTGTTCCACAATGTAGAAAATAGTACAAATAAAGAAAAACCCTGGAATGAGTAAGTGTGTCCAAACTTTTGACTGGTACTGCATGTATGGATTTTATCCAGACATTTAGCTATTGACGTACTGTACCACTGAAGTAAGGTCCTAGCAGTGAGAGGAGTAAGAGAAGACAATGGCTTTATTGCTAAAGGTGTTTGGGCTTTACTCACATCTAGATACACAGTTACCAGAGTCAGAATGTAGACTATAGACAGTCACACACATACACATACAGGTTCCAACCAGCTCGGGGTGTAGGCAGAAGAGGGAACCGGAGGGGGTAGCCAAGCCTGGAGAAGGGGCTGGGAGGCACAGTGGGTCAGGTAAGTGTTCAACAGGTGTGTTCCTCACCTGGTATGGAAGGGGTGGAAAGGAATAGAGTGGAGGGGGGGCTCATCAAGCACTGCTGTACACCCATGCCCTGACACCAGTGGATTGAGGCGGGAACAAATGGTGTGTGTGTGTGTATGTGTGTGACACTGTGCTTGCATGCAGTACAGCTCTGCCGATAATGGCCTCTGAGGGTCAAGGGCTGTTTAAATGAGTTTGAGACAATGACCCAGGGGCCAATCAGAAACAAGACTACATGACCCAGGGGTCAAATAGAGACAATACCACATTGCTCTTATGATGCTGTATTCTGTTCTGTTACTGTTGCTACTTTTATCTCTTTATGGTTCTTGAACCACCCTCCGTTCACCTCCTTGTTCTCCATGACCTTTTCCTGTTACACTAAACACATCAGCCTCTGATTTGTTCTACTACTCTCTGCACCAATAAAAACCTTCCTCCCTTCTTCCTGAAGTCCAGTTCAGCCAGTCCTCTCCCTATTCATCTTAACTGAGATCTGTGCATCACGTACGATAAGTGCCCTCCTGAACTGTTTAGTCACAAAACTCTACTGTCCTTGGCTTCTAGTTTCTGTGGTCCTTCTAATCTCTTATAGCAGATACCGTTCTGAGCTGAGTAACAGAGAAACACTGTCTCACTGTCTGTTTAGCATGGCGTAGACCATGTATAGTATACACCCCATGCTCTCTGGCTAGTTTAGTAGCTTCAGATGCTGCATCAAAAGCACCACACCCAAAATTGTGAAAAACTACAGCATTGTGTTTTATTTGCTTTTGTTTTGTTTGTTTTTCCCGCCCTCATAGAAAAGCTTATTTCTACCAGGCCTAGGCTGAGAGGAAAAGTGTAAGTGCGGTAATTGACAGAGGAAGAGTGGAGGATGCTGTTATAGCAACCCCTGGGGTGGGTGGGAGGTGTGGACATTAAGTTTAAGTTTCTCCATCATTAGTCTGTTTGGCTTGAAGATGTCCTCAGGTGGCCAACTTTCCAGACTTCCTGTGACAGCTTCCTTTTTCCTGTTGTGTTGTTGTGGAGGTCGTTGGATTTATAGACCGGCGGGCGTGCGGTCAGAGACTAAACAAAATCAGTTTCTTTGGGCTTATTCTTTATATTCCAGTGGATCCTCAGAAGGATGCTCCATCAAACTTAATGGCAGCCAGAGCTTGAGCTAGAGATGAAAAAGGGAGAGAGGGATAGAGATAGACACAGGGATAGAGATAGAGACAGAGATAGACACAGAGATAGACACAGTGATAGACACAGTGATAGACACAGAGATAGACACAGAGATAGAGACAGATTAAGACAGAGATAGAGACAGAAATAGAGACATATATAGGCACAGTGATAGACACAGTGATAGACAGAGATAGATGCAGAGTTAGAGGCAGAGTTAGAGGCAGAGATAGGCACAGAGATAGGCACAGAGATAGACACAGAGATAGAGACAGAGATAGAGACAGACACAGATATAGAGATAGAGACAGAGATAGATAGAGGGAGAACGGGAAGGAGAGAGAGAATACATTTTAACTCCAGTAAAACTGTTGCAAAACATTCAAACAGAGACACAATGAAAACTGAAAGCAAGGAAAGGAAATGCACCCGAACTCATATGAGATCCCTTTCTGTTATGTCTTCGTGTGACTCTAAATGCTAATTTGACCACAGGACAACTCTCTATGCTGCCTCATTTTGGTCAACCGCTCCAGGCCAGTTTGAACCAATCACTGCTGAGAATCCTGTCTCACAGTACAGGAAGTGCCCCTGTTATGTTGTGGTTATTGAAGGGATTCAATAGTTGTCACAACCAGGCCAAGAAAGCCGCAGTGCAACGTCAACTTGAGTAATTTACCAGATAACATACTTTTCCTGCATAGTTGTAATTTTGGGTAAAAGAAGTCCACAATGGTCTTAGGAAATGTTCTGATTTATCAGCTTGTAAACAACAACAATGATCCTAGAAAGTCATCTAAGTATGTTTGGTGTGAGTATATGGACAATAGACCCTGAACATCATAAGCCAAGCCGAAAGACATTAGGTTCGAACCAAAGATACTACCCATGGACTTCAAGGTCTTTTAAGGCATTGCAGTCTTGTGCTATTGGTGTATGTCTGCATTCAATTTGTGCATTTGGCTTTTGTAAGAGCCATGTGTGATCCTGCCAATGTTTAAAAGTAAGGCGGATATCTTGAGTTGTTTTTGCCAAACACAATGAAAGGGAAAAAAATCAGTATAGTTTTTGAGGTTTGATTTCTTAACCAGAAATGACAGGAATGTGTTCTGGAGGGCTTTTAAAGATTATGGTCACATTACCGTCGTAACCACCCAGTGTCGATCCCTCACTATTTAAACTAACTAAAAAAATCTGGTATTCATCCCAGTTTGTACACATGATATGATTAAACTAAAGGGCTGACAGTAAGACTGATCCTCCTCTGATTAGTTGTTAGTCTGTTAGCTTCAACGTCTGAAACAGCAGTTTATCATTATTTGGGTTCATTGCTGAATACGTGTTGGACGTGGCAGCCTGGCTTTATTCAACGTATAATAGCTCTAAATTGACTGGTCCAAAGCAGAAAAATAAAGGCTGCATCCCAAATGCCACACTAGTCCCATAGGCCTCTGGACAAAATGGGGAATGGGGTGCCATTAAGGACACACCCAGAGCAACATGAAGCATGCAGAGCCCAAACCACTGAGTGTTGTCAGCAATAACAGCGTAGCCCCACTGATCTGACCCTGTGATAAATAGAAATAACTGCTTATCCCTACTGATCTGACCCTGTGAAAACAGTAATAACAGCTTAGCCCTACTGATCTGACCCTGTGATAATAGTAATAACAGCTTATCCATACTGATCTGACCATGTGATAATAGTAATAACAGCGTATCCATACTGATCTGACCCTGAGATAATAGTAAAACAGCTTATCCCTACTGATCTGACCCTGTGCCAATAGTAATAACAGCTTATCCCTACTGATCTGACCCTGTGCCAATAGTAATAACAGCTTATCCCTACTGATCTCACCCTGTGATAATAGTAATAACAGCTTATCCCTACTGATCTGACCCTGTGATAATAGTAATAACAGCTTATCCCTACTGATCTGACC
>QNTS01000760.1:512177-526756 GCA_003317085.1 Hucho hucho | reverse complement strand
AACACAACTCTTTCACTGTACACTGTCCTCCCAACACAACTCTTCACTGTACACTGTCCTGCCAACACAACTCTTTCACTGTACACTGTCCTGCCAACACAACTCTTTCACTGTACACTGTCCTGCCAACACAACTCTTTCACTGTACACTGTCCTGCCAACACAACTCTTTCACTGTACACTGTCCTCCCAACACAACTCTTCACTGTATACTGTCCTGCCAACACAACTCTTTCACTGTCACAGGAATTATGCCTCTCTATTTAAGTCTGTTTAAAAGTACATAAAGTAGCAAAAGTGAAATATTGTGGATATTCATCTTGTACTGTTCTAGATTGTGGGGGTGGGGAAAAAACACTGGAAACCATCCATTTCACTAGATGGCGCTGTTTGCTTTACAGACACAGCAGTGCGCCCAACACAGCTAGCAGTGAGGGAGAGAAGCCATCTGCAGAAGGAGGAAGAGGCTGCTTGGGTTGAAGCTTCTCCTCTCCTGACAAAAAGATCCATTTATCTACGTCCAAAAACCAAGCAGCCTCACGCTGTTCACTGAAACATCATATTACTGTGCCCTGGCCACGAAATCTACACCCATGTACAGGGACACAAAGGGAGAGAAAATAAAATATTTGGGAAAACTGAGCATTCTATTTATTATTTATCATTTTTCGGTGTGTGTGAGAGATTAGAGGGAGAGAGTGTGTGTAAATGTGTGTATAGTGTGTAGGCTTGGTTCCACACACAGCCTTGTCTTTAATGCGTCTGCTGTAATGGCAGTGAGTGTGTGTTTACTAACATGGACCCTGAGATGGCTGGTTTATGAGGTAAACAATGTGGGAGAAATGACAGAGTTCACTAGGTGTTTATAAAATGGGCTAGACGTGGAGGGAGACACACACACATTCTAAAGACACACACACACTCTAAAGACACACACACACACGAGGAAAACAGAGACACAAACAAACATGTGACGTGAGACATACTGTACATACTCACTCACACAAACATACCATACATGCATCCATGCAATACCATACTTGTGTTCATTCTTTTTATCACACACAGAGAGAGAAAAAGAGGACACCAAAACGGCAGTGTGTGTGTGTGTGTGTGTGTGTGTGTGTGTGTGTGTGTGTGCATGTGAAGGGAGAGACATTTAACCGCCTGGTTTGATGCCAGAGAGGTTTAAGGCAGCCCTTTCCTGCAGTCAAATGACCTAGTGGCCTCATGGGTGGAATGTTATTCATATTTTTCATAATTTCATCATTAATAAACATTATATATTTTTTTATGTTGAAAATCCGGTGTTTCTACGTCAAACAGTTTTGTTATATTTCAGTCTTCTGTGATGAATATAAAGTGTAATATTGGGATACAGACTCAAAATAGAATACATTTCAACTCTAAATCTGACATGGTACAGGTTTCTTATTTTTTAAGCCCATAACCATGTGTGTGAGGGGGATACTTTTGTTTCAGTAGATTTGTTTAAGAGACTACCAAGAAACACTGTGTGACCCTGATTTAGCCCACTGCAGTAAAAGGCTTTAATGACACGTTAGGGGAAGGAAAGGGAGAATTATAGAAGAAGAGAGCGAGAAGGATGAGGGATAGAGGGAGAGAGGGAAGAGAACAAGGGAGCCAGACCCACCGCCACCAGGCTCTCCTCCACAAAGGGTGTGAGCATGTGGGGCCGGATGGTGACCATGATGTCCCTGAAGTCCAGGGCGGAGATGGAGCCGCTGTGGGCCTTGTCCCTCTGAACAAAAGCCTGCCGCGCATGTTCCAGCTGCATCTCCTGGGGAGGAGACAGAGGAACACACACACAGATTAACAAACACACATAGACAGATACACACACACACACAGTCTTGTACAGCTAACCTTATTTTCCCTAAACCCTAACCCGTACTCTTACCCTTACCCTAACCCAAAAACCTAATCTTAATCCTAACCCTAACCCTTAACGTAATTGTAACACTAACCCTTGAACCCTTGGTTCCAGGTAAAACCCTTTTCAGTTCCAGATAGAACCATTTTGGGTTCCATGTAGAACCCTCTGTGGAAACGGTTCTACATGGAACCCAAAACGGTTTACTTGGAACCAACAAGGGTTCTTCAAAGGGTTCTCCTATGGGGACAGATGAAGAACCCTTTTAGGTTCTAGATGGCACCTTTTTTTCTAAGATACCCTTTAAATCACACAGACATTCCTAGCTTCAGAGACATAGAGCAACAAACACACGGACACAAACAGAGACATCGTCCTTTTCTGTTCTTTTCTGTGAAATGATTTAGACATTTTGTGCAAAATGTTGTCCTCTTATAACATTTTAATGACTTCAGATGAGGGTGTACCTACAAACACACACACACACACACACTTCTCGGAGAAGCAGGATTGCCGCTGATGAGCCCCCTGACGCCATTTTCCCTCTCAGTTACAGGGAGCCAGCGTTTGGCGGAGCTGCAGTAATTTGCTCTCTCCTCTCCTCTCCTCTCCTCTCCTCTCCTCCTCCTCTGTCCTCTCCTTTCTCCTCACGCTGCTGCAGTGGGGCGTCGCTTGTGTTTCTCTCACCAGTCCAAATCCCCCATTAAGACACTCCAGGGGATACACATGCAGACTGGCTAATCACCTAACTGCTCACTATTTCACAACACACACACGGCACAGCAACTTCCTCCTCTGTGGACCGTAGAGACAACAGACAGGCTCATGGGAAGACTCCAGTGGGGCTTTGAAAGTAAAAGCCATTATCACTACTGTACCTGTGACCAGACGTCTGGTGAGACACCCTGTAAACAATACCGCTTCCTCTGGGCTCATACTGAAAAGACCAAAATTCAAACAACTGTAAAACTTGAATACCAATAGGCTACTTACTGACTTTATTTGAGTAAATTAGAGATATTATTGACTGTTATTTTTATATGGATTTTGACTATAAAAGCTCTACTTCCTCCCTACCATTCTTTGTCATAAGAACTCCTGTGTCTAATTCTGAGTGACTAACATTTTTGATAACATAACAGGCCCCAGGCTACGCTCACTAACTCCAGAAAACAGTTTCAGGAGATTGACACCTACATAAAGCTGAATACAAAAGGGGAGAATAAGTAGAGACATTTCTCCAAAAAGAGGTGCGATCTGCAAACCAGGTTTCTGTGAGAGCAGGGTGTCAGGAACAAGCACTTATGATTCTGCATAGGAGCTCGTCAGCTACCTACTGCCATATAACAATCAGTTAGGAGAACCATCATTAGGGGAGGTTATAGTCAATGTACTGAGTTCCAAAATGGAAACCATCCAAAGGAACATATCGCAAATAAACAAATCATTTGGGAATGGGACATTTCCAAGACTCTTTTCAGTTGGTTTTTGAACCTTGGGATGAATAGGTCCAAACCAATAAACATGTGAGGGGGGAAAGAAACTACCACAGATAAAACAGCGAATGAAAAGAGAACTGGAGCGGTATAGTCAAAACAAGAGAGAAAGAAGGAGAAAAAGAGAAAATAAAAGCGTGTGTGTAAAGGGAAAAATATCCCTGAGCTATATAGGCTGGACAACACTGAGCAGAGTTAGGAGCTGCCTGGACTGCCACAACCACATGGAACAACAGAACAATTGCGGCCCAGAATCTAGTCAGTTTACAGTTTTATTGTAACTGTGAGTGTTTTAGAGACATGGTTTTCATTTCAGGAGGACAGCTTAGCCTCTGACAACCAATACATAGACCGCCACGGAATTTACACTCACTTTAATTGTCCCTGGACTGGACGGAATAAAAAACATTTGACGAGCCACTTCTGTTTTGGGATTCAATACGAGAGGCGTTGGCGTCTTTCCTGCTGTTTAAGGTCTTTAAACAATGGAATACCTGCAGGAGAAATACTGTACAGATTCCCTCTAACTGTTCCCTCTGGATCCGATCAACACAAACCAGGTTAAAGTCATTACTGACCCTTAAAGCTACAGTCTGGGATTCTGGGGGTTTTTTTCCAGCTAAATTGGTGAATATCAAGCATTGAAATTACCATTGAAAACACAACCCCAGATCATAGACTGTAAATTTCAAAAGCTCAGACATAACTTAACAAGACCACTTTAATGTCCTCCATCCATGTTCAGTGTGCCAGCCACAGACCTATACCGTATATTGGTGCCAAAATTCCCAAAACAATGAATTTAGCAGTATTGATTTTATTATTGTTTGAGCATAGAAACACATTAGCCATGGCAAAATGTGTAGAATTGCATAAAAGTAGATTTAAAACTGTTAAATGTTCTCTCAGCTCCATGGCAGAACATGTAGAATCGCATGAAATTAGCTTTAAAATAGAAACATATTCTCTCACCTCCATGGAAAATTTTGTAGAATTGCAGGAAATTAGCTTTAAAACAGCAATAATTTATCTAAGCTTAAAAATATACAAATTTCTCTACACAGCCAAGATGGGGGCCTCTAAAATTCAGCCGCGCTGACTGGCCGACTGTGCCCATTGCCACGCCCTCTGCACATCCACCACCTAAGCTCCTTTCTGAATCTGATAGTGGGAAAAAAATAATGTTTGCATCCCAAATCGGACTCTAAACCCTACATAGTTCACTACTTTTGACCAGTACCCAATGGGCCCTGTTCAAAATTAGTGCACTATATAGGGAATAGGGTGCCATTTGAAATGCAAATCACTGGCATCCATCGAGACAGTAATTGGCGAGAAATTTGTATATACTGGGTGGCCAGTTTATTAGGTATTCACAAAAAATGGTTTGCTCCTACAGACAATGAGTCACGTGGCCGTGGCTTGCTATATAAAGCAGGCAGACAGGCATCGAGGCATTCAGTTACTGTTCGATTGAACGTTTGAATGGGCAAAACTAGTGACCTAAGCAACTTTGAGCGTGGTGCAGTGGTATGATTGTTGGTGCCAGGCGCGCCGGTTCCAGTATCTCAGAAACGGCCGGCCTTCTGGGCTTTTCACGCACAACAGTACGCACAACAGTGTCTAGGGATTACAGAGAATGGTGCGACAAACAAAAAAACACCCAATCAGCAGCAGTCCTGTGGGCAAAAACAGCTTGTCGATGAGAGGTCAAACAAAAAGTCAAAAATCGTGCAAGCTAACAGGTGGGCCACAAACAGATACAACAGTTGTGTGCAGAACGGCATCTCGCAATGCACAACTTGTCAGTCCTTGTTACGGATGGGCTATTGCAGCAGACGACCACACCAGGTACCACTCTAAAAACAAGAAGAAGCAGCCCCAGTGGGCACGTGATCGCCTGGTCCGATGCATCCCAGTTCCTGTGGAGTCAGGATTTGGCGTAATTCTGCCTGGTGTCAACAGTACATGTTGGTGGTGTAATTTTTTTATTTTATTTATTTAACCCTTATTTTACCAGGTAAGTTGACTGAGTGTGGGGAATGTTTTCCTGGCACAGGTTAGGTCCTTTTATACCAATTGAGCAATGTTTCCATGCCCAAAGAATTCAAGCTGTTCTGGAGGCAAAGGGGGGTCCGACCCAGTACCTAATAAACTGGCCCATGAATGTACATACAGTTTATTTGTTGTATAATAAAAGTATATATTATTACAAATTTACTGCACTTTACTGTGAGATACACTGCTTAAATCTGTATTATCATTCACATTACAAGGGGGAATATAAATTATAGTATTTTTAAATAGTAGTTAATTAAAATAACTGAATAACTTAAAATAACAGTAAAGGTCTTCGCTCAGGTCTAAGTGGATTTATAACAACCATTTTCTCCTCGACTACTGGGAAAACACTTAAATCACAGCCCCTGAATTAAATAATAACCACAGAAAAAATGACTTTTCTGACTCAGTTATTATGACATGAATCAATAGCTATGAAATTGGGGCAAACTGACTAAATGAAGTGAGTGAAATAGGAAATGTGTATTTCATAGTTGAGCTATGAGCATTACCGCTGTACTTCTGGTATGAAGTATTGGAAAACACTGGAGTCGAACTGTACAAGCCCTGAATGCAAAACATTTTCTCTAATGTAACTGGCTGCAACACACACATGCATGCATGCATGCGTGCACGTGCACACACACACGCACACGCACACGCACACACACACACACACACAATATCAGTGAGTTCTTCACAGTGTAACCCATCTGGTCCAAGTTAAGTGTAACATAGAAAGCTCATTCAGATATAGTGAGTGTAGATGCAAACTTGGCACGGCCCTCTCCTCCACTCTCCCTCTCCCCCACTCTCACTCTTCTCCACGATTTCACGTCTAGACATCATATTGGAAAATGGCTAGCACACCACAAATACAGAAGGAATGTGGCAGCAGCAGCAGCATGGCTGATACTATCCTTTATGGAAGAGAACACGTTTACCTGTTTTGGATAAAAGGGTGTATAGGTGGAGTGGGTTCATATTGGTGGTTACGTCACTTAACTGTAATGGAAAACAAATGCCAGCGTGGTCTGAAGTATAACCTCAGTGTTTCATTAATGCCTAATCAGGACAATATGGCGAGCTGTGTTGGAGAAACAGGACCAAGTAGAATCAGGACAATATGGCGAGCTGTGTTGGAGAAACAGGAACAAGTAGAATCAGGACAAAATGATGAGCTGTGTTGGGGAAACAGGACCAAGTAGAATCAGGACAATATGATGAGCTGTGTTGGGGAAACAGGACCAAGTAGAATCAGGACAATATGATGAGCTGTGTTGGGGAAACAGGACCAAGTAGAATCAGGACAATATGATGAGCTGTGTTAGGGAAACAGGACCAAGTAGAGGAACCTAAGTCTGTGTGTGTCAGGCCGAGGCTGGATGGGCATCAAATAGTACACTGAATACAGACACACACCATAGCTTTTAACACACAGAGTCTGAATACAGACACACACACACACACACCATGGGCATCACACACAGTCTGAATACAGACAAGCAGGTTAGAGTAAAGATCTAACACAGACTGATGGGGTTTCATTGACTTTGTCAAATAATGGGTATGCAGGGTCTGAAGGCAAAATGAAAAGAACTCGACAGATAGACAGAGTCAGACACAAAGGGAGAGAGGAGGTAAAGGACAAACTAACTGACAGAGAGACATATTGACATGGACAAAAAAGAGCAAGACATTTACTTAGACAGGAGCGAGAGAGAGAGCGAGAGAGAGAGAGAGAGAGAGAGAGAGAGAGAGAGAGAGAGAGAGAGAGAGACAGACAGACAGACAGACAGACAGACAGACAGACAGACAGAGACAGAGACAGAGACAGAGACAGAGACAGTCACTCTATGTGAGTGCAAGTTGATATAGAGAATTTCAACCCACCAGGAGGAACTGGGTGAACTCTCCATAGCTGAGGTGCTTGGTCCTCTCCGTGCCAAAGTGCAGCCGCATGAACTCAGAATTCCAGTTAAAGGGGATGTGCTGATGGTTGGTGGTCTGGCTGAAGACCTGCTTCACGTCCTCTGAGGAGAGACCAGATAAGACGAGCACCTTTAATGAAATCAGTCCCGTTTTTATTCTGACACTGTTGACAAACAGACTATTGTAGATGGCTGGTTAGCAGTAGCATTGATTCACAAGACTCAGTTACTAGCAGACATGGGAGACAATGTTGTGTATTATGTCAGGAAGAAATGTGTTATTATTTTCCATCAAATCGTAGAAATTATCATCATTGCCCAGTTTTTTTATATATTTCATTTTAGAAAAGTATGTGTTAATAATGACGGAAGATACAGGTCCCTGAAACCATAGGTCTTAACAACGATGATGGATTGACATCTGATGGAACCATTAGGCAGTACTGTAGGCCTACTGTAGCTATAAAATATGCAAAGCTATGTGATTATACGCTTTTCTAATTCTGTAAGAGTCTCATCCAGTAGAGGTAATGTAGGTGGGAGACATTGAACACGAGCCCAAATGATTACAGCCTTAGCAGAGAAACCAAAACAAACAGATAGTCAGAGAGAAACCTATTTCTTATTACACCACAAAACAAAATACGTGTTTCAAACCTACTAGTATGTATCAGTGAATGAATAACTTAAAGAGAAATGAGAGAGGGGACCCGTACCAAATTTCACCCTATTCCATAAATACTTTTGATGCACTATTTAGGGAATAGTTATGTCATTTGGGATGCAGAAATGGGAGTGAGATTTTTTCCCCAGCCAGATCAGGCCATACCTTTCGGAACAAGACAGCTCCAGCAGGTTTTACACTTTAATGAGGCAATAAAAATGCTGCATTTACTGGGCAGTGTAACACTGCAGTGCCATTCCCTATTCCAGACCTACCGTTTATATTATCAGCCTTTATAGACCTGTCAACACTCAGGCAACCTTTCATTCTTCTCTTTTTTCATCTCTTTGGCTGAAGTACAATCCCGTTTTAATGTGTGTTTCATGTCACAGTTTTATTAACTCTATTCCACCAAATTATGGATTTATTTTTTATAAAACACTTAAAATTAACAGTGCATTCATCCCTTCATGTAAAAATATCTGTTTTTCCGCGATCACTTAATAGGAATTACACAGGTTATTAACAAACAAGAAAACAACGTACAAAAATGTAATAAAAATTTATAACAAAATCCATTTATGATGTGGAAAAACAAAGTGTCTTTAATGCAGCTAAGCCGCAGCAATTCATGCTTTCAATACGTTATAAAGGAGTGACTTGTTATTTTGGATAAGATGGAGAAGGCCATTTAATCGAATGAAAAATCGAAGAAAGAAAGAAAATCATGTAATGGATCACAATAAAGCGACTTTGACAAAACCATAATCTCAATCACAAGTTATTTGCTTTCGGTGAAATGGTAGCTGAACGTGAGCGATAAACAGCAGCGTATGGGCATGTCTAATGTTTTTCATGCAATTTTCCACTTCTTGTTGCATCTCCTAGCGTAGCCACGGTATCGTCGGGGTAGGCTATATTCATTAACCTTTCAGAAGGCAGAAAAACAACAGAGCTTTTAATTACCAAACCAGATACACCACGTCACTGATAAATAGTCTTAATTGCTCCTTTTAAATATGAACATTTACATATGTGCATACATAATCAACCACAATGATCTTACTCCCTGCCGACTACCAACAATTAGAACGGAATTTACTTTCTCTCTGTTTGTGCCCAAGATATGTGCGCCGCATTTCAAATCAGTCCTAATGTGCTAATTTGGCACACCTACAGAAGGCAAAATTAGGGTTGTTTAAATCAATTAGGGAAATGTGAATCACGTACAAATGTCTCCTCTTCTCACCTCTGGGCTTGGAGCCTTCTAGGTAATGGTCCCAATCACAAACACACTCCCCTCCTCTCCGACAGACAGACATGGCTTCTCCCCCTCCACCCCTCCACCTTTCCAAAACCAATATCTGTCATCCTGTCATCTCCATAGGAGTGCTTACACTGTCACCTTCATAGGGGCTAAGGTTACTGTCATTGATTCTGATGGTTATATGTGACAATATTATTTTTTAGGGCCTTTTTTTTTTTTTGTAAAAGTGATGTCTTTTTACCTCTTCCAAAATAACAAAATAAAAAAATGGCCAATGAAATGTACTTTCAGTAAATAAAATACCTTATAGTGTACTTGAGAACGGCTTTAAAAATTCTTCCTTCACTTCAATATTAATATCCTAGCTATAAGTGTCCACATAGTTTTGTACTTCAGCGGTCACAAATCAAACCTGGGGGTTGGGAATAGAGCTGTCAATCAAATCAGAGAGGGAAAGTTATGTACCGTAGGTGGCTGCTCCTTTGCCCGTCTTGTCGAACAGCAGGAAGGCAACCACGTAGAGCGCATCTGGAGCACAGAGGACCGACTCAAAGGCCACAAATTCCTGGAAGGAGATCAACCTGATGGAGAGAAAGGGAGAGGGAGAGAGAGAGAGACAAAGATAGAGAGAGACAAATGGGGAAGAGAGAGAGACAGAGAGAGACACACAATAATTGTGACCTGTTGCCACAAGAAAAGGGCAACCAGTAAAGAACAAACAGCATTGTAAATACAACCCATATCAATGTTTATTTATTTTCCCTTTAACTATTTGCACATAATATGACATTTGTGATGTCTTCATTCTTTTGGAAATGTTGTGAGTGTAATGTTTACTGTTCATTTTAATTTTTTATTTCACTTTTGTTTATTATCTAGTTCACTTGCCTTGGCAATGTTAACATGTTTTTCACATGCCAATAAAGCCCTTAAATTTAACTGAATTGAAATTGAGAGAGAGAGAGAGAGAGAGAGAGAGAGAGAGAGAGACAGACAGAGAGAGAGAGAGAGAGAGAGAGAGACAGAGACAGAGACAGAGACAGAGACAGAGACAAAGACAGAGAGAGGAGTGAGATGGACAGGAAGGTGAATGTTAGGATATCCTCTAAACGTCTACAGATAATGTCCTGTTCCACAATGAAAAAGCAGAGAAGGACTATAAATAAAACTAGCAAAGAATGGATACAAACGTAGCAGTTTGTACTTGTTCATACTTGACACATTTTACAGCACTTGTAGTGCAATCATTAAGAGGAGAACTATACAAGTTTCAATGTACAACACTGGGCTTTACTGGGTGACAAAACCAATCGACAGAACAGGCTATCAATATATGTCAATCTTAATTCAAGTAGGCTACTTCTCAGCTGAGTGAAATGTCCTAAATCCAATGAGTATGACAGTAGGAAAATGAAAACATTAAAAAAGTTTTGAAAGAACTCTATTCTTCATGCCAGTATAGTGTGCCAGTCTGAGTTGGCTGCTATAACGGTGACGGGCAACTTTACATGTAAAAAGGATTAAATATGACGTTTTACATATCCCCCTCTGCCATTATAAACAGGTGTACAAGCACAAAGGGAGTTTTGAACGGATATCCTTTCACTTTTACTGTATTGCCTATATTTCAGCACGTCTCTCTCACTCTCTCTCTCTCGCTCTCTTTCTCTCTCTCTCTCTCTCTTTCTTTCTCTCTCTCTCACTCTCTTTCTCTCTCTTTCCCTTTCTCCCTTTCTCTCTCACTCTCTCTCTCTTTTTCTCTCTCTTGATGTGTAGGCTACATAATGTATGTGTCATTAATACCATTGTACTACACTTCTCTCTAATATGCCCACATCATCTATAACAAAGGGAGAATACACCAACTGATCCATGGGAGCCCTGGGGACCACGGCGCAATCTAGTCTTAATTCATGCTCGGTTCAAAGTTGCCTCAAGTCCATTATGAATTTCACAAATGGATACTATAATTACGCGGGGTCAGTCCTAATGAGCAGTCCCCTGAGCATGCATCTCTAATCTATTTCAATTTCCAGGGGAGCGATGATTACATTTTTCTGGCTACTCTAATTAATTTTGTTACTGATGAAATTCAAAGATGGATTCATTTGGAATCTGTAGGCTTGTAGGCATGCTCTGCCTGCCTTACAGTGTAGAAAACACTGCCGTGTTGAAAAGTCAAGAGTAATTGTTGTATTAACTAAGCTAGCTGACAGTTTTAGAACAGGGGCCTGTTGGTAGGGAGTGGGTGGAGGGGTACAAAAGCGCGCTGCTGAGTCCATGCATCGGCTGTTAGAGAAAAGCTAACATATTTACAGCTCTCGCGGCTGGAAGCATATTGAACGTTGAAAAGGAACATTTTCTGAAACATAAAAATGACCAATTTGGAAGGTAATTCCATGAGTTACTGTAGACAATAATACAGAGGAGTGCAGGGGAGAAAACAGATACTGTCTAAAATGCCTAAAATAAGACGAGGAAGTACAGTATGCATATCAGCTTACATGAATTTATGTTGTTAGCATTTCAGTATTTTTCTAGACACGGATTATGAGCATTTTACTGTAACTTACACTGCTGTTGATTATCAGGGGTATTCAGATGACTTTGGGAGAAGGAGATGTGAGTGTTCAGGGGGTATATCACACACACACAGACACAGTGGTGATTGTGCCAGGGATGAGGCTTATGATGGTTGATTAGCATTGCTATGACTACTACGAAACAATTACCCCCCAAAAAGAGATGGCATCACTTTGCAATGCAGACCAAACCGAGACTCCAATTATCAAATCAACCAACAGTATCTACCAACCATCAACTTATATGGCATGGGACCAGGTTTTTTCTAGGCATGTCCATGGTCTGAGTAAACAGTGCACAAACATATGCATTTGCGAACATGAGACTATGTTTCTGGGAAATGGGAAAGACGTACACCCCTAAAGGATGCAGTTAATGCTGTACTACATGGAGGGGATTGTTATTCATTTGAAATCTTAGTCAGAGAGTCAGAGGTCAACAAAGGTTGAAAGTGTCTCTCTGTACGAAGTCGATGTGTAGGTAGACATCCTTGATGTCTTTGTTTGAGGGTGTCTATGAAAGTCTAGACTTTACTGTCATCTTCAGCAGCTAGCGAGGGTCTAGAACACTGTTTACAGCATAAACATTTGGGCAGGTTAGGCTGGAGCGACAGGTTTTATCCATGCTAGTAAAAGGAAAGACGTTTCCTTCAATAAAACCCCTGTCCCTGCTATTGTCACTGACAGCCTTCCACCCAGAGGTGACTGCTGGCTAGCTGACTGACTGGCTGGCTAGCTGTCCGGCTGGTGGGCTGGATGCTTTGGGTTCTTCCAAGCAGACAACCAAGACCACACCAAAATGCACATGGCTGGCTGGGAGGACTGCTATTTTCCCAGCATGCTCTCTTTACAAAGTTTTAACCCCAGAGACTAACCTCAGAGGGTTTCACACTTTGAAGAGGTTTCCATCGGAAAAAAGAGAGAAAGAGAAAAATAAGTATGTGAGAGAGAGAGAGAGAGCGAGAGAGCGAGAGAGAGGAGCGAGAGAGAGGAGGGAGGAAACATCTCTGACACATCTTTGAGACAGAAGTAGGGATGTCTACATGTGCTGAATGAGTAATTTGCAGACATAGAGAGGGAGTGTATCTATCTCAGCCAGCCAAGTCTGGAGAGGGTGAATAACAAGAGAAAAAAGTGATTTCCAGGCAGAGAGAGAGACTGTGACGGCTGTCAGTGAGTGTATCACCTGATTTACACAGTCACAGAGGGAGGCAAAGAAATGCATTACACTGTTTACGTACATCCAAACCCCCTCTACTCACAAAAACGATTACCCCGCCCTGACTCATCTCTGTGAAATGGAATCCTACCTGGGGTAAAAACAGAGGCAGACACATTGGCAATAAAAAATGTATGCAATATGCATATCCCGAAAAATACTCTAATTTTAACTAGAGGGAGTATATCATAATATGATTGTGTAAGTGGCTTGTTTTCTTACTTTCTTTTCTTTCAGGGAGGTCACTCAACAGGTCCTTGCCAATACTTGAAAAAAAATGCGTTCCTGTTTTCCGTGAACATAAAAGGGGGTGATGTTGACACGTGTAGCCATTGTCTGTTCTCTCTTCCGCACTAGGCATAATCATCCATCTCATTGTCTAGTGGAATCAGAATGTCTTTCAAAAATCAAATAAAACGAGCTAAAATACGTGACGACTAACCTACGATGTCAACTGTAAACAAAATGGACGCATTCAAACAAAGGTCTCTGATTTCGTGGCTTTGATCAAACCATCAAAGCAGACATTTCTGCTTCCTTATCATTTGGTATCCCCTACCCACCACCCGACCACACAAAATTAAGTTTAGATACAGAGACCAAGCCATGGTTTCCTAATAGATTTATCCCTTAATAGCAGTGATGCTGCCGCCATTTATCCGGCTCGCAAAGCCGCACAATGCAGGAGTGCTGAATGGCATGGGCAATTACAGTGCATGTGTGCAGCCAGCCAGCCTCCACTCCATTTTAAAGCAGGCTTTCATAATGTGAGCAACATGACCGCATGCACTCTGCTCTTTGCCAGAGCCCAGGTGGTTGCCATGGCAACACACTTTTTCTTTTAGACTTACCCTAACATTTTATTGCCCGTCATTATGTATCATTAAAAACATACATATTAATGCAAAACACAGGGGTGATGGGGGTTAAGGGGAGAGGGGAATAAGATGAGATGAATTAGGGTACAACAACCAACAGAAGGAACAGAACAACACCTGACAAAGGGCCTTTGAGGATTTCTAAGAGTTTCTTTTTTAAACATAATAAATCAAATAAATAATTGGTAAATAAATTCATCATGAGCTAAAAAAAAAATGTTGGGGGGTTACATCCTGTGCATTAGAAAATAAGGGCCTGGCCCTATCTATAACTCTAGCAGTACTCCTGGCCCTATCTATAACTCTAGCAGTACTCCTGGCCCTATCTATAACTCTAGCAGTACTCCTGGCCCTATCTATAACTCTAGCAGTACTCCAGGCCCTATCTATAACTCTAGCAGTACTCCTGGCCCTATCTATAACTCTAGCAGTACTCCAGGCCCTATCTATAACTCTAGCAGTACTCCTGGCCCTATCTATAACTCTAGCAGTACTCCAGGCCCTATCTATAACTCTAGCAGTACTCCTGGCCCTATCTATAACTCTAGCAGTACTCCAGGCCCTATCTATAACTCTAGCAGTACTCC
>QNTS01000760.1:459778-511936 GCA_003317085.1 Hucho hucho | reverse complement strand
AGGCCCTATCTATAACTCTGGCAGTACTCCAGGCCCTATCTATAACTCTGGCAGTACTCCAGGCCCTATCTATAACTCTGGCAGTACTCCAGGCCCTATCTATAACTCTGGCAGTACTCCAGGCCCTATCTATAACTCTGGCAGTACTCCAGGCCCTATCTATAACTCTGGCAGTACTCCATGCCCTATCTATAACCCTAGCAGTACTCCAGGCCCTTGGTATAACCCTAGCAGTAATCCAGGTCGTTGTTATAACCAACCTATAACTAGGCATAAAGCCTGGAGTTTTTCCTGGTCAGGGCCTTGTATTCTCAAAGCTTTGTGAAACGGTTAAAAGGCCAAACTGATCCTAGATCAGCACACATTCTCTGATACACTTTGTGATACGAGCCCTGGATGTCTGTCCACCATACCCACCCATCTTTCTTCTGGTCCACCACCCCAGCCAGCAGTGAGGTGGCCTCGTCAGACAGCCTGATGTCAGTGTGTGCATAGAGAAACCGGGCCACAAAGTCCTCTGGAGACATGAAGGCCTCATCGTTCTTCTGGATGCTGGCATACTGCAACAGCAAACACGCACACAAAAATGCATGCACACACACACACACACAGAGACAGACAGACAGACAGACAGACAGACAGACAGACAGACAGACAGACAGACAGACAGACAGACAGACAGACAGACAGACAGACATAATTGATTTGTTAATAAGTGATCTATTGGTCGAGGAAGACACTGACGCTGACTGTTTCAATCCTTTGGGCAGACACCTAACTTGAGATCATTCACACGTAACTCAAGACTTTAATAGGCATAAATCATCCAATGATGTCAATGGTAGAAATTCAAGTTGTGTGCAGGGATCTCAAGTTAGGATTCAGACCTCAATGGAGAAAAACATAAATGTGCTATTGACTCTTGTTTTTGTGACTTAAACCAGAAGAAGCCTACAAATAAATGCAATATTAGTAGTGGCTTTCCAGTACATGACGTTGGCTTGTATCCAGTGAGCTAAGGAAATGTTGTTGATCCATAGGCAAATTGATTCTTACACAACTGACCTTTAAGAAAATAGCTTTCAGCTCAGTAGGGTCAGCCCTCCTTTGTCCCTGGAGAAAGAAATTACATACACATTATCATCACATAATCAACAACCAAGCTCTGTGGTAATAACCTGAAATTAATACACTTCTTTAATTTACAATTCTGTTGAAGCACTCATTAAAGCCCTCTTGGGTGTCTTCACCTGCACACCATTTTACCTGGTTTTTATCTGCATCTGTTCTTTTTTAAATTTTAATTCCAGGCCCCCATCCCCGCAGGCCTTTTGCCTTTTGGTAGGCCATCATTGTAAATAAGAATTTGTTCTTAACTGACTTGGCTAGATCAATAAATAAAGGTCAAAGGTTCAATAAATAAAAATAAACCGTTTGTAACTTGTCTTTTTTGTGCGAATAAATAAAAATACAAAATCAAATGGATAGGCCTATAGGCATAGGCTACTAGGATAATGTTATGCCTTGTTACAGTAAGATGTTTTCCCCATTTTGCAATAAAAGTAAGACACGCTAATCTTGTACTATAATAACATCCCCCTGTTAAACTGTTAATAATTACTGTAGGATTTTTTTTTCATGTTTTATGCTTTTCAACTTTATTGTGCTGTTTTTGTTTATACCTTTCATAGTAGACATACAGTGACTTGCGAAAGTATTCATCCCCCTTCACATTTGTCCTATTTTGTTGCCTTACAAGCTGGAATTAAAATTGTTTTTTGGGGGGTTGTATCATTTGATTTACACAACATGCCTACCACTTTGAAGATGCAAAATATTTTTTATTGTGAAACAAACAAGAAATAAGACAAAAAAATTGAAAACTTGAGCGTGCATAACTATACACCCCCTAGAGCCACCTTTTGCAGCAATTACAGCTGCAAGTCTCTTGGGGTATGTCTCTATAAGCTTGGCACTGTAAGGTTCTGTATATATTTCTTAGTCAACCTTGTGTTCTGTTTCGTTGTGTTCTTGAACATAGCCTTGTTTCTTTGTGTTCCTGAAAATAGCCCTGTCTTTCATTTTTGTTCATTGATTTCACCCGTGTTAGTTACTCACCTGGTCTCATCAGCTCTTTATTTAGTTCAGTTCGTTCTGTTTGTGCCTTTGTAAGGTATTGTTCCTTTTGACTCTACTAAGCCTTTTCCTATCTCGTTTGTGAGAACCAGTTATTGCCTTCAGTCCTAGTTTTGATTCACCTGCCTGTTTGCCTGCCTGTGTATGACCATTGCCTGCATGTGACCACGATTCCTGCCTTCTGCGAAGGCGTAATAAACACCTGCTGCGCTCTGCGCGTGAATCTACACCTTTTTCTCCCGGTGTATTCATTACAGAATACCTCACCCAAAAACGGAATGGATTCAGAGGAACTACAGCAGCGCCTAACCCAGCAAGAGGAGCGGATGGAGGAAATCTGCCATCTTCTCCGCCAGCCTATCCCTACTCCTCCTGCCAGGTATCATAACCCATAGCCCTCCTTCATTAATTTCCATTCCTGGAAAATATGAAGGTTCACCTGGGAAATGTCAGGGATTTCTGAGGCAATGCTGCAAATACATTGAGCACAACCCCACTAACTTCGCCACCGACAACAGCAGGGTGGATTTTGTTGCGTCTCTACTCACAGGCAAAGCCCTGGATTGGGCCACCGCCATATGGACTGCCAACAGCACAGAACTCGGATCCGAGACCCATTTCCACACCCTCTTCAAAGAGGTATTCGATCACTCTCCTTCCGGTCGTCCTATAGGAGACCTCCTCATAGAACAAGGACGCAATTCAGCTGCTGAGTATGTCCTCGAGTTCCGCAACATGGCTGCAGGGAGTGGATGGAGTGAGGCTGCTTTACTTACCGTCTACCGAAGAGGCCTCAACAGGGAACTTCAGGCGGAGCTGGCCTGTAGAGGTGACATTCGTATGTCCATCTCCATCGACCACCTCATCGCAGACCGCCAAAGAACTCTGCCACCCAGGAACCCGAAACCTTCTCTTTCCATGATTCCGTCATCCCATCCGAGTCTTCCAGAGTCCATGCAGTTGGGCCATGCACCTCTCCCGTGTATCAAACGTCAAAGGCAGATCCAAGAAAGGCTCTACCTTTACTGTGGAGGGAAAGATAATCTACACAGCCAATGCCCTGTTCGCCCCCCACGGAGAGATGAGAAGGGTCCCTCCACTGCCATGCAGATAGGTGTGTCCTTATTTCTAAATATCTCTCAGAAGCAATTCTCCATCCCAGTATTTATAACCGTGAAGGGGGTTACTAAGTACGTAGAAGGCTTGATAGATTCAGGAGCAGCAGGTAATTTTATCGTTCACCAGCTAGTACAAGAGCTTGACATTGATCTAACACCTGTCACCCCTCCCTTAAGGATTAACATGGACAGGCAGCTATTGGGCACGGGCTTCATTACGCACCTGACACAGAGCGTCACCCTCCAGATTGGAGTCTTCCACACCGAAACCATGGAACTCTCATCCCCCAAACAGCCACTCATCCTCGGGACACCCCTAGCTTTGTCATCACGACCCTGCCATCTCGTGGCGACAAGATGAACTACTGTCCTGGTCTTCTACCTGCTTCACCAGTTGTCTCAGCCTACCCTGCAGAGCCACCACCATTGAGGACACTGCCTCTGCAGTGCCACCCACCATACCATCTGAATACGCCCAGTACAGCAATGTCTTCAGCAAAATCAAGGCCTCCACTCTGCCACCACATCGCCCAGGGGACTGTGCTATTGACTTACTCCCTGGAGTGTCCCCACCGACGGGCTGTGTTTACCCCCTATCTATCCCGGAAAACGAGGCAATGGAGAACTACATTGATGAAACACTCAAACGGTTTCATTCGTCCTTCTTTCCCGGCTGCGTCCAGCTTCTTCTTCATTGGAAAAAAGGACAGTGGTCTCCGTCCATGTATTGATTACCGTTCCCTGAATGACGTCACGGTCAAGAACCGTCTTCCTCTGATCCCAGCGACCCTTGAACAAGTGGACCGCGCCAACATCTAAACAAAACTCGACCTGAGAAGTGCATATAACCTTGTCCGTATACGTGAACGTGACGAATGGAAGACGGCCTTTATCACAGCACGAGGGCACTACAAATACCTGGTCATGCCCTACGGCCTTATTAACGCCCCCGCCGTCTTCCAATCCTTTATGAACAAGGTTTTCCAGGATATGATCAACCGCTTTCTCATTGTCTACATTGATGACATCTTGATTTACTCCCACTCCCTGAAGGAACACATACAGCATGTGCAAAAGGTTCTTCAACAGCTCTTTGACCATAACCTTTATGTGAAGACTGAAAAGAGCACCTTCCATGTAACCTCGGTAAACTTCCTCGGTTTCGTACTGACATCTGGAGGGGTCAGCATGGATGAGAACAAAGTCACCGCCGTCAGTAACTGGCCCAAACCCACCACCGTTAAGGAACTCCAACGTTTCATTGGGTTATCCAACTACTATCGCCGGTTCATTCGGAACTTCAGTTCTAGTGCCGCTCCCTTCACTGCCCTTACCAGCCAAAAAGACCCGGACCCTTCAATGGACTGATACCGCCCTGACTGCTTTCAACAACTTGAAACGCCGCTTCACCTCAGCTCCTGTCCTTCTCCAACCTGATCTGACCCTTCCTTTCACCCTGTAGGTGGATGCCTCCGAAGTAGAAGTAGAAGTCATACTCTTTCAGCGGGTGGGAACACCTACAAAATCACATCCCTGTGCCTTCTTCTCCCGGAAGTTATCCTCTGCTGAGAGGAATTACGATGTGGGGAACAGAACTCCTTGCCATCAAGCTGGCCCTCGAGGAGTGGCGCCACTGGTTGGAGGGCGCACAACATCCCTTTCTCATCCTAACAGATCATCGTAATCTGGAATATATCAGAGGGGCCAAGAGGTTAAACTCCAGACAAGCCCGCTGGGCTCTTCTTCACACGCTTTCATGTTACTTACATCCCTGGAAAGAAAAACGTAAAAGCTGATGCTCTCTCGCCAGTTTGACCTTCTGACCAGTAACTCAGACCCTACACCCATTCTTCCTTCCTCTTGCATTATGGGACCGGTACAGTGGGAGGTTCACTCTGCCATACAAGAAGCCCTAACCTCAGACCCAACTCCTCCTGAGACACCAGCTGGGAGGAGTTACGTACCAGCAGCTGTTAGACCCAAACTGCTGCAATGGTGTCACACGTCCTTGGGGTCAGGACATCCGGGCATTTCACGAACCACCAAACTTCTAGCCCGTAAGTTCTGGTGGTCCTCACTGGCATCCGACGTAAGGGATTACGTACTCTCCTGTCCAGTCTGCGCCCAAACCAAAAGCCCTCATCTCCCTTCCAGTAAGCTTCAACCTTTGCCAATCCCTCACAGACCCTGGTCCCAGATAGCTGTTGACTTCATCACAGACCTTCCTGAATCCTCTGGTAACACCACCATCCTTGTCGTCATAGTAGATGTATCATCTGGTTCCTCTTCCTCATTTACCTAACGCCATGGAATTGGCTGAGTGTATGTTCCAGCAGGTGTTCCGTCTGTATGGGATTCCGGAGGACATCGTCTCTTACCGCGGGCGCCCCAGTTTGTCTCTCGGGTGTGGCGAGCCTTCTGTGACCGACTGGGGGTCGCCCTCAGCCTCTCCTCCGGGTACCATCCCCAGACCAACCGGCAGACGGAACAGCTGAACCAAGAAATGGGGAAGTGGGGAAGTACCTCCGCCAACAATGTTCTGCCTCTCCACACGAGTCGGTATATGGCCTGGGCCAAATCCGCTCAGAACTCACTCATGCATTCATCCCTCCGCCTTACTACGTTTCAGTGTGTACTTGGTTACCAACCCCCCATGTTTCCCTGGGAGGCAGAGTCTGGTACTGTCCCAGCTGTCAACGACTAGTTTCGGCTTAGTGAGCGGGTATGCGAGACCGCTCACCAGCATCTACAAGAAGCCTCTAATACGCAGAAACGCTTTGCCGTCAGACGCCGCTGACCTATGCCACTCTTTCAACCCGGACAGTGTGTATGGTTCTCTACCAGAGACATCCACCTCCCCTGCAAAAATGTATGTCCTCGCTTCATTGGTCCCTTCAAGATAACACATCGCATCAACCCTGTCACCTGAAGACCGGACCTGGGTCCCCGACCAGGACATCCTCTACCCAGAGATGATTCAGGCTCCCCGACCTCGGGGTCGACCTCTGAACAGACCCACTGGACATCAGCCTCGATGCAGAACGTCGAGTAAGTCCACAAAGTTGTTGAACCAGCCTGCCGGACCTCGCCCCCGAGGTAGGATGGCCGCCTCTAGTCTCCTGCCCACTCCACCCTCCGGTGTCGTTGGGTCGTCAGGAGTATTCATTACAGGCACATCTAGCCACTGGGATTTTTGTCCATTCTTCAAGGCAAAACTGCTCCAGCTCCTTCAAGTTGGATGGGTTCTGCTGGTGTACAGCAATCTTTAAGTCATACCACAGATTCTCAATTGGATTGAGGTCTGGGCTTTGACTGGGCCATTCTAAGACATTTAAATGTTTCCCTTAAACCACTCAAGTGTTGCTTTAGCAGTATGCTTAGGGTCATTGTCTGCTGGAAGGTGAACCTCCATCCCAGTCTCAAATCTCTGGAAGACTGAAACAGATTTCCCTCAATAATTTCCCTGTATTTAGCGCCATCCAACATTCCTTCAATTCTGACCAGTTTCCCAGTCCCTGCCTCTGAATAACATCCCCACAGCATGATGCTGCCACCACCATGCTTCACTGTGGGGATGGTGTTCTCGGGGTGATGAGAGGTGTTGGGTTTGCGCCAGATGGCCAAAAAGCTACATTTCTGTCTCATCTGACCAGAGTACCTTCTTCCATATGTTTGGGGAGTCTCCCACATGCCATTTGGCGAACACCAAATGTGTTTGCTTATTTCTTTTCTTTAAGAATTGGCTTCTGTAAAGCCCAGCTCTGTGGAGTGTACAGCTTAAAGTTGTCCTATGGACAGACACTCCAATCTCCGCTGTGGAGCTTTGCAGCTCCTTCAGGGTTATCTTTGGTCTCTTTGTTGCCTCTCTGATTAATGCCCTCTTTGCCTGGTCTGTGAGTTTTGGTGGGCGGCCCTCTCTTGCCAGGTTTGTTGTGGTGCCATATTCTTTCAGTTTTTTAAATAATGGATTTAATGGTGCTCTGTGGGATGTTCAAAGTTTAGGATATTTTTTTATAACCCAACCCTGATCTGTACTTCTCCACAACTTTGTCCCTGACCTGTTTGGAGAGCTCCTTGGTCTTTATGGTGCCGCTTGCTTGGTGGTGCCCCTTGCTTACTGGTGTTGCAGACTCTGGGGCCTTTCAGAACAGGTGTGTGTGTGTGTACTGAGATCATGTGACACTTAGATTGCACACAGGTGGACTTTATTTAACTAATTATGTGACTTCTGAAGGTAATTGGTTGCACCAGATCTTATTTAAGGGCTTCATAGCAAAGGGGGTGAATACATATTCACACAACACTTTTCCGGGGGTTTTTCACTTCACCAATTTGGACTATTTTGTGTATGTCCATTACATGAAATCCAAATAAAAATCAATTTCAATAACAGGTTGTAATGCAAGAAAATAGGAAAAACGCCAAGGGGGATGAATACTTTTGCAAGGCACTATAAGTCTCAATGATGATGTGCAAATGTCACCTATCATTTGACAATGTTAAGATTCAACAAGTCAATAGTACTGTCTTTATATGGAATTATTATATGAAACGGGGCTGTACATAATAATAGGGGATTCAGCTGTGAGTTTATAAATGAATAGATTTTGGGGGGAGGGAACACTTTCTTCATTCAAAAAAGTGGCTCGAGGCAGATGACGGCGCTAGACACAGGGCACGTGCCTAATCTACATTGTAGAATTTGGATACGTGCTATCACATTATGCGAATTAATAACTGGCCCCAGTGGAAGGTTCAACAACAGTAGCCTTATATTACTGTAGTGTATGGGGAGAAGCTCATATAGCATTATGCTAACAAAGGTTACCAGGCTACAGCCGGCTTTAAGTCAATGACATGCTAATTGGCGGCTGCACGGGACGTGGGGAAAGGGAGGGACAGAGACCACTGGTTTCACTGACAGGTTGGTCTGATAACCGGCTTCCACATAGTGCATCAAAAGGAAAGGATGCATCCCATTACAACCTTGACTTCTGCAAGTAGCCCCGTCCTCCTACACTGTAAAGCCCAATGTCATTGCCACTGGCTAATGTTAACCTCGAACATCCTCTTAGCAGGCTAACTAGTAGCTAGCTGGCTAGCCATCTATCAATAGATGGGGGATGAAGTCAGTGTGTGAGAAAGTCGTCCCTGCGTTCGAAGGTGTCGTTGTCTATTCCGACATTGTCTAGTTCACCTACTGACAAAAACGGTATTTTTTTCCTCGGAAAAGGTGAGCTTACCTTTGCAGCCATAGTAAGATTACTGTCAACCAACCAAGCACACTGACCAAGCAAACCCGGTAATTTCCTTTTGCGTGACGACGTTCCCATGGAAATCACGCGCGGTTGTCTGAAGGTGCAGTGGAGAGAGGAGATCAAGGCGGCTAAAGTGTTCACGTGGTATGGAGCCGTAGAGAGGTCGTCATGTAACCATCCATATTACTGACCATCCGTATTACAGTGTATTCATATTACATGAATACGCTGTTACTACACAGGTATTAGAGTAAGGTGTTGGCAATCATTCCTTATTTCTAAGTTCTCTGTCTTTCTTATGAAGCGCATCATCATCATAAGATCTCTGTATCCTCCCAGTACACCTATACTAGGATAGAACTGACATTGGCCCTATGCCTACACAACCTATGACATGATCTGATACTATTCATTTTGGTAATAGGCATATGTAATTTTCCTGGCTGCCATTGAGTGAAGAATGTAAAAACATTGTTCCATCCATATCTATGTACAGTGCCTTCAGAAAGTACTCACACCCCTAACTTTTTCCACACTTTGTTGTGTTACAGCCTGAATTTAAAATTGATTAAATTGAGATTGTGTGTCACTGGCCTACACGCAATACCCAATAATGTCAAAGTGAAATTGTTTTTAGAAATTATTATAAATAAATGAAAAGATTAAATATCTTGAGTCAACCCCTTTGTTATGGCAAGCCTAAATAAGCTCAGGAAGAAAAAAGGTGCTTAATAAGTCACATAATAAATTTCATGGACTCTGCGTGCAATAATAGTGTTCAACATGATTTTTGAAAGACTACCTCAGTCTAGCAGTAAATTTCAAACACAGATTCAACCACATAGACCAGGGAGGTTTTCCAATGCCTCGCAAAGAATGGCACCTATTGGTAGGTAGTTAAAAAAATCAAAAAGCAGACATTGAATATCTCTTTGAGCAAGGTGAAGTTATTAATTACACTTTGGGTGGTGTCTCAATACACCCAGTCACTACAAAGATACAGGTGTCTTTCCTAACTAAGTTCCCAGAGAGGAAGGAAACTGTGTAGGGATTTCACCATGAGGCCAATGGTGGCTTTAAAACAGTTACAGAGTTTAATGTCTGTGATAGAAGAAAACTGTAGATGGATCAACAACATTGTAGTTACTCCACAATACTCACCTAAATGATAGAGTGAAAACAAGGAAGCCTGTACAGAATACAAATATTCCAAAACATGCATCCTGTTTGCAATTAGGCACTAAAGTATGAATACGTTCTGAAGGCACTGTTGTAATGGTCTTTTGTATTTCTCCAGTGAGTAGAGCAGTTCTTCAATTATTTTCAACATCAGACGTACAGCTTCTGAGAAAGAACCTCTCCTATAGATCTAAGGCAGAAAAGGGGCATTTATGGAAGAGAGCATACAAGGTTTATCCTCCTCTTCCCCACAGTAAATGGTTTCGCTACTTTATTTCCAGCCATTCCATCCCTCCATCTATGCTTTGTGTCAGGAGGAGAGAAGGAGAGAGGGAGAGAGAGAGAATTACATGACTACAAAAGCAAAGGTTAACATTACTCATAGCATAAAAACAATTTAAAAGGGAGCAAAAGGGCCCTAATGGCACATGGTCTTCAAAGAAAATGCATTTTGCGCTTAAAATAATTCATAGCTTTTTGCCAGTGGCTTTTCGGATTCCCGATCACCAGCATGAACCACTGTATTTTTCTCAGCAGGCTGTCTGCTCCTCTCAAAATGGCCTTCGCCAGGGCATAGCCCACATCCCTCCCAAATATTTATGGCACACAGTTTATCGTTTATTGGAAAAATGGTTGTGAGTAACGTTTTATGAGCTAATGTAATCTCATAACCTGTATTAAATTTGGTTGTAGGACAATATTTGAGAAGATTTAAACATGAATGATTTGGTCCTTTGACACGGCATTACCTATCTCTGTCAGTCTTGTATTAAATTACTTATTTGTGACATTTACTGTAGGTAGTACACAGAGTTGTGTTATAGCTGGTTGCGGTTATGATTTTCAGCATTTGTGAGCTGTGAGACCTCGCTGTTTTGCATATAGGCCTACATCCACTCTTTGTTCATGTAAAAATAATTGATCTATAATCAAATTGTGAGGGATTTACATGAGAAATAGGCCTTTGAGAAACACAATGTTGCTAAATCATTAAATTCCCTGGTCTGGTTTCTGTTTTATTTTTAGGAACAGAATTGCATGACAAAAACAAATCCAAAAGCCCAAATGGTCTTCGTCCAAGGTCCCATGAGTGATTGAATAATGGGGATAAACTCTGGAACCTCTGAAACCTCCTGGCCTGGGGGGTCACCTCTCCAGGCCTCTCAGTCCCAGAGGAACCACGCGTCCTGACGGAATGAGCGATGAGTGACAGACGACCATATTCTAATTTTAACCATCTAAACACAGTGTTTCAAAAATAAACCCAGAGTTATAAACAAATTATTATACCACTTTGGGCCTCTCCACCGACTACACAGTCCCTAGTAACGGTCAATAACTGTGGACCCTAGAGGTCAAAGGGGGTTAAAGACTTTCTATTAAAAGTAACAGAGTCAAGGGGATGTGTTCTTGAAAAGTTGTGTTTTGGGTTTGAAATGCTGACAGGTTAATGGCGGCCTCTCAAATAGCGCTGTAAATGACCAGTTTGGTCTTACTTATTGCCGTCGTCTGTCAGTCACTCAAATATATTTTTATTTATCTTTAAGTGTATTCACATAGTTCTGCTTTTTTAAGTCACTTGTTGAAGACTTTATTCTCCTTTTGTCTCTCCCTTGTGTCTTTTCTCTTGTAGGATGTGCCTTAGGATTGTATTTTTAGGATGAAAGATATCATGGAAGATCAGAGGGGAGTGTGGTGGATGTGGTTATGTGGACTTTTTGACCTGAAGGAAAGGGTAGCTTCACAGTTTTCCATTAATTAAGTTATAGAACTATTTTTGGTACACCTGAACGGCCTCTGGATATAAATCTAAATCATCACATTAACACAATCTCTACCAGTCAGGGCTTACATAGCCTACCTCATATGAAAAAATACCCCAACATTTTTTGTTAAAGGCCCAGCACAGTCAAAAATGTGATTCAAGGGTTTTATATAAACTTTCCCACTTTGAGGTTGGAATAACACTGTGAATTGTGAAAATTATAATGCCCCTTTAGTGTAAGAGCTGTTTGAAAAGGCCGCCTGAAATTTCAGCCTGTTTTGGAGGGATGGAGTTTTGGTCTGCCTGGTGACATCACCATGAGGTAAAGTAGTTAATAAACCAATAAGAAACAGAGAGTTCCAAACCTCTCTGCCAATAACAGCTAGTTTTCAGTTTCCCTCTTTCCAGTCAGACCACTCCCAGACAGTCCTGCTCTTTGGTAAGAAGCTATTTTTCTTCTTTTGGGCCATTTTAATTGTAAACAATCACAGTGAGATACTTAATTGTGACCCAGAAATGATTTGATATTGAGATAAAAACAGCTGCATTGGACCTTTAAAGAGAATATTCAAGTCCAGATGAATTTGTCCAAGGCCTAGCCTTCTATCACAGAGAAAAAGTTTTTAAAACCCTCTGTAAGCCAAGGCCTCGCCAGTTCCAGTTGTGTTAGCTATGTGACACACAATGCAAACAACAACAAACCCTGCGAACCAACAGCATGTGTCACGACTCCCACCGAAGTCGGTCCCTCTCCTTGTTCGGGCGGCGTTCGGTGGTCGACGTCACTGGCCATCACCAATCCATTTTTCATGTTCCATTTGTTTTGTCTTTGTTTTATACACACCTGGTTTAAATTCCCCAATTACATGTTCATTATTTAACCCTCTGTTTTCCCATTGTTTGTGTGCGTAATTGTTATTAGATATATCAGTGCATTTGGTGGGCTTGATATTTGTTTCGACGTTGTTTATTTTGAGTAAACTACTTTGTGTTGCTCATCTCTGCTGTCCTGTGCCTGACTCCTTTGCAGTACTACACCAAGCCTTCTGACAGCATGCAAAAATAGGTTTTATATAACTTTATTGTACCAAAACCCAATACAAACTAGCTGTCCAGATAGTGTGGACAGGAGGACTGAGAGAGATAAATGTGTTTTGCATTAAAGTAAGAATATGATTAGAATAGCCATTTGAAGGCATTTTATGAAATTACTTATTTTATAATGGTTATAAAATGTAATTTACGGTATCTATAAATCTAAAAACACATTTAAGATGAGTACAGGATCTACATTTTGGGGCGGCAGGTAGCCTAGTGGTTAGAGAGTTAGGCCAGTAACCAAAAGGTTGCTGGATCGAATCCCCGAGCTGACAAGGTAAAAATCTGTCGTTCTGCCCCTGAACAAGGCAGATAACCCACTGTTCCCCGGTAGGCCGTCATTGTAAATAAGTATTTGTTCTTAACTGACTTGCCTAGTTAAATAAAGGTTAAAAAAACATTGAATCTCAAAACATTCATTGATTTGTGTAATAGTTTGGTCTCCCAAAGTATAAGCACGTCTTTCTGCCTAGCAACCAACAATATATCTATCAAATCAGGGGGATGTCAAACATAATGCAGCAATATCATCTGTAACATGCAGTGCTTTATGTGTAATAGACCATGACAAGCACTTTCTTGTTTACGCTGAAATAATTCTGTGGTTTGAATAACATCAACAACTTACTTAACCAATCAAACTCACTCTGGTTCCATTCAAAGAACAGACTGATAAATAGTTCTGACGTTAGACATGGGATGGAAGATCGAATAGGAACGTTTACACTCACAGATGCCCGGCTCATAGAGATTTGTTGCTAAGACCTGACCCCGGAGCAGATTAAAGGAGCTTTTTAAAGACTATAAGAGGGAGATGATAAAGTTAATTGACCTACATCGCTGGGGATTTGATTCTTGCATTATGAATTCACTATACCTTTATTTATTTAGTTTTCTACTCATTCCATACTCCACTCACACCGCTAACTACACACACACACACTCAGGCATACACACTTGCAGACTCAGTCCTCCCCCGGCCCTCATCACCACCGTCCACCCACTCCTTCTTCTCCAAACCTCAATGAGACTGCTGGCTTCTGGATGAATCTGTTTAACATCTTTCAGTTCAGATGAAGAGCTACACTAAACATGTTCAGGGGCATCTGGGATGGGCTGGAATTGGTCCTCTGGAGGGTTGGGCGGATGCTCCCGCATGGGCGGTTTGAGAAGGTCCAGGCGGGCAGTGGGGCTTGAGCCCCTTTCCAAAACAACAAGGCCCCACACTCAAGCCTGCAACCTGAGAGGACATTGGTCCCCCTCCTAGGCCTGGCTAAATGAACCCAGATGCTGCCTACAAACACAGGGTTGAGGCATTTCTGGTTAGAGAGGGATGGAGGGAGCAAGAGAATTAGACAGGAGGAGAGGGGTCTGGGGGGGTTTTCTCTTCCCTCAGTTTAAGTAGTTGTCTCTCAGATTTCTGGTCTTTCTCATAATTGCTGATCACAGGGGCTGCCAAGGAGCATTGTGGGGAATTATCAAAGGGGAGTTTGTCTTTGAACCAAACGAGTACACCAGCAAATCTTTAAGTATTTTCCATTTCCTGAGGAGTTGCCACCTGGCCGTAAGAGTGAAATGTGTGCGGAATGTGTGCGTGCATGTGTGTGCGTGTCCATGCGAGTTTGCGGCCAGCAGTGATTGCATCTTGGATTTAAGGGGATTAAACCAGGGAAAGGAGATATTGATCTGTAATCACAATTGATTGAGGAGGATGTCAATGACCAGGGTTGATTAGGGACAGGGCTGGTCCAACTCGAGGTGTCATAACAGGCCCAGTTATTCAGGAAAGCTTAACACGCGCTCTGCCTCCTTTCTGATCCGAGCTGCTATTCTTCAACCTAGAACCTAGCACTTCAATATAGCCTATTTGTCATTTAACTTTTAAAATGTATTACCTTTTATTTGTGGCATAAACACAACTAGTCACATTGTTTTAATCTGATTAGGCTACTTCAAAAGTCTCCTGTAGGCTACCTGCGCACGTTCATCCACTCTAATATAATTCCAGCATCCAAACTGCGCAATAGCCATTCGATGAATGCAGGCAGAACGCGTGTTAAGCTTTCCTGAATAACTGGGACTGCTGGGAGCATGTGCCTATGTTCCTACACTATATAGGATGACTTTGGAGAATGGTGATCGGCAACAGACAGCGCAACAGTATCAGAAGTAAGAATACAGCCAGACTGTCCAGTACTGTGCCTTTCTATAACCTGTCGAAATTACACCCACAATTGATCCAAATGAAACTAATGGAATGAAACATTCAAATAACTGGGCTTTTGCGCCATCATTCAAATGACATTTTCACTGCAGTTTACAGGCTAGAGTAGAATTGTACTAAATTGTACAAATTTAAAAACAATAATGCAATTATTTATTGTATTGTGGTGTTGTAGGCTAGTATGGGTATGATAATACGGTAGCTTTTTGAGTTGCGTGTCTTCACTGTTCTTTCATTCGCAATCTTATGGATTCATTTTGAAAATTGGTGCAGATTTGAATGCTTTTATTTGTAGTATGATTGCTAGTTAACCTATTGCAGATTTGGACAAACGATCCAACTACCACTATTGTCTCTATGGATAGAGGGCAGGATAGACAGTTGACTGGTAGACTATGTTGACCTGTGGATTAGTAAACGTGCAGAAAGGTTTAGTGCATACGGGACGTACCAAAACCCCTTGATAGGGGAGGTGCATGCAAGCAGATGGAAATGTGGCTATATGGAAGACATCATATAGTCAAACCTGCAAAATGGCTCATTGAAAAATAGTCACCAATATACAGTTGAAGTCAGAAGTTTACATACACCTTACACCTTAGCCAAATACATTTTTCACAATTCCTGACATTTATTCCTAGTAATAATTCCCTGTTTTAGGTCAGTTAGGATCCCAAGATTATTTTAAGAATGTGAAATGCCAGAATAATAGTAGAGAGAATGATTTATTTAAGCTTTTATTTCTTTCATCACATTCCCAGTGGGTCAGAAGTTTACATACACTCAATTAGTATTTGGTAGCATTGCCTTTAAATTGTTTAACTTGGGTCAAACTTTCGGGTAGCCTTCCACAAGCTTCCCACAATAAGTTGGGTTCCTCCTGACAGAGCTGGTGTAACTGAGTTAGGTTTTTAGCCCTCCTTGCTCGCACACGCTTTTTCAGTTTGCCCACACATTTTCTATAGGATTGAGGTCAGGGCTTTGTGATGGCCACTCCAATACCTTGACTTTGTTGTCCTTAAGCCATTTTGCCACAACTTTGGAAGTATGCTTGGGGTCATTGTCCATTTGGAAGACCCATTTGCGACCAAGCTTTAACTTCCTGACTGATGTCTTGAGATGTTGCTTCAATATATCCACATCATTTTCCTTCGTCATGATGCCATCTATTTTGTGAAGTGCACCAGTCCTTCCTGCAGCAAAGCACCCCCACAACATGATGCTGCCATCCCCGTGTTTCACGGTTGGGATGGTGTTCTTCGGCTTGCAAGCCTCCTCCTATTTCCTTCAAACATAACGATGGTCATTATGGCCAAACAATTCTATTTTTGTTTCATCAGACCAGAGGACATTTCTCCAAAAAGTACAATCTTTGTCCCCATGTGCAGTTGCAAACCGTAGTCTGGCTTGTTTATGGCGGTTTTGGAGCAGTGGCTTCTTCCTTGCTGAGCTGCTTTCATGTTATGTCAATATAGGACTCGTTTTACTGTGGATATAGATACTTTTGTACCTGTTTCCTCCAGCATCTTCACAAGGTCCTTTGCTGTTGTTCTGGGATTTATTTGCACTTTTCGCACCAAAGTACGTTCATCTCTAGGAGACAGAACGCATCTCCTTCCTGAGCGGTATGACGGCTGCCTGGTCCCATGGTGTTTATACTTGCGTACTATTGTTTGTACAGATGAACGTGGTACCTTCAGGCGTTTGGAAATTTCTCCCAAGGATGAACCAGACTTGTGGAGGTCTACAATTATTTTTCTGAGGTCTTGGCTGATTTCTTTTGATTTTCCCATGATGTCAAGCAAAGAGGCACTGAGTTTGAAGGTAGGCCTTGAAATACATCCACAGGTACACCTCCAATTGACTCAAATGATGTCAATTAGCCTATCAGAAGCTTCTAAAGCCATAATTTTCTGAAATTTTCCAAGCTGTTTAAAGGCACAGTCAACATAGTGTATGTAAAATTCTGACCCATTGGAATTGTGATACAGTGAATTATAAGTGAAATAATCTGTCTGTAAACAATTGTTGGAAAAATTACTTGTGTCATGCACAAAGTAGATGTCCTAACCGACTTGCCAAAACTATAGTTTGTTAACGAGAAATTTGTGGAGTGGTTGAAAAACGAGTTTTAATGACTCCAACCCTGAATGTGTATGTAAACTTCCGACTTCAACTGTATATACATACACAGAATCCAAAACACCAAACAAACAAAACAGTTTGACAACCTTACCCTATTTTGGACCAGCATTCTCACCCAAGTACATGTCAAACTGTCCCTTGTGCAACACCTATGAAACACTTTGTCACTAAAGTTAGTATTATATCTAAAATAAATCTTTGTATTACTTCAACAAATGTGAGTTTCAGATAATTTAAGAAAGTAGGCATATATCTTTTGTTTATTTTAGCTTACCCCCAAAAAGGCAACCTGCAACACAGCTCAGCTACTACTAATAGTGGGGTGGTATGATTTTAGAAACAAACAGAACATTTTGAAAAAGAAGGGAATGCCCATGCATACATCCCCTTTTAGCCCGGGATTCAAAGCTCCTTTTTCCCAGCAGGCTTTTGGGGTGTTTTTCAGTAAAGACCCCTGGAGTAACCTGTGTCAGTCCTAATTGGTCTGCCTCGCCTGATGCCATCCAGACACCCCATCCTGAAACACACACCCGCTCTTTGTTTGCTTGAGTTTGAACTCCCCCGCCCCCTTTCCCCCAATCCCAAGCAGGGGTTGCAGTGAGGGAATAAACAACAAATTTCCTATTTCATTTCGGTAAGCCCTCAGCTGCTTTAGCTCATACCTAAACTGCTTTGCCACACAGAAGACGAATAGTTAAATTAAGTGCGCCTAAATGTGAAATGAAAAAGCTCAATTCAGGTTTTGTCCATCTGTCATCTTGAAAGAGAGTAAGAGAAATGTAAAAAGCTCTCTATTGCGATTCAGAGCAGCAATAAATATATAGTAGGCCTCAAACGTTTGAAATTGCTCAGTGAATGCATGTGGCAATATCCATCCATTTCAATTGAATGTAAGGACTTGCTAGGTGATTAAGATCTGTTTGAGACTTGAAAAGTGAGTCGGACTTCAGCACTCAGGTCATGACAGCTAGCAAGTCCTGATGACATTTGTCTGATAGATCTGATGTAGCATAGGCATGTGTGCGTGCGTGTGTGTGCATCAGTGGAGGCTCTTCAGAGGAGGAGAGGAGGACAATCCTTTTTTAGATAAAACTGTACAAAATATATTCACGTCACCAAATAATTGATTGATACACAGTTGTGCAATTAAAGTCTACAGTAGCCTCAACAGCACTCTGTAGGGTAACACCATGATGTAGCCGGAGGACAGCTAGCTTCCGTTCTCCTCTGGGTACATTGATTTCAATACAAAACCTAAGAGGCTCGTGGTTCTCACCCCCTTCAATAGACTTACACAGTAATTATGACAACTTCCGGAGGACATCCTCTAACCTTTCAGAGCTCTTGCAGCATGAACTGACATGTTGTCCACCCAATATTGAAAGCATAAACTACAGCTAGCTAGCACTGCGGTGCATAAAATGTAGTGAGTAGTTGACTCAAAGAGAGAAAGACAACAGTTGAAGAGTTTTGAACAAATGTATTTATTTAAAAGTGAAGGAGAAGCAAGAGCGAGAAAGAGAGCTAGCTATATTTCTTTGTATTTATTTTTTCACTTTCACTTAATTAGCATTTCGCTACACTCGCATTAACATCTGCTAACCATGTGTATGTGACAAATAAAATTTGATTTGATTTGATTTGAATGCAGCTAGCTAGTTTAGCCTACTCAGTCACCCGGCTCAAACAGAGAGGGATGCTATGTTAGCTAGCTGGCTATGGCTATCCAACACTGGAACACTTCCAAGTCAAGGTAAGCTTTTGGTTTTATTAATTTATTGCCACTAGGGCCCGCCGGTGTAACTACTAAACTCCTTGCTGACTGTACACTGTACTGCATGATTGTAGCGGGTTTACTAACGCATTAGTTCTAGTTGACTATGACGTTAATATGGTGACACTGATGTAGGCAGTGTGTAGTGGTTAGCGGTTATGATATGAAGACAGCTGATGTGACAGCTGATGTGTTGTGCACTGAAGTCCACAAGCGAAGGGAAAAGTCGAGAGGAGGAGAGCGCGTAGATGCGAGAAGTAATTATTCACCGATCAAAGGGATCATGCAGTTTGTATGTGGCTGCTATGAAGGTGAACTGTGTTTGCATGTGATCAGGGGTGTATTCATTCCTACGATTCTGTTGATAAATTCTTAAACGGAATGAAAAGGGGATAAGCATACCTGAATTTGTCCAAAAGATTTGTACAATCTCGTTTGCAACTGTTGGACTAATGATTACACCCTAGATCGGGTAGATGCAGGCAAGAGTGTGCAAGGCGGTGTTGAATGTGTCAATGTCTTTCACCTTGATTACTACAATTTCTCTCGACCTGTGAACCTACGTTGTAAACTTCATTCATAGGCTAGGCTGTAGCAACCTCATGATGGGTACAGGGAAAATTAGAGTATCATATAGTAGCCTAAACCTGTCCGTGTTACATTGAACTGGGTGAATGGAATATGAATGACAGTCATCCAATATACTGTAATAGAAATAAGGCCATGCTCATAAAAAATGTATCGTCCTCCCTCATCCTAAACGGTACTAACCGCCACTGGTGTGCATGCTTGCATTTGTGTATGGCTGTCTGTCTTTATGCCAGACAGTTTTTGTGACTGTGTGCATCAGTGTTGTCTGTTTTTGTGTCTGTGTGCATCAGTATTTGTGTGTCTGTGTGTGAGGGACCGCATGCCTACATATTCAGCTGGATGTGTGTCCTGCCTCAGGCTCAGGCAGAGATTTGGAGCGTTGTTGTTGTCTTGCAAGCAGACAGCCATTCACACATGATTAATAGTTTCCTTGTTGGACGCAGTACAATTGACTGTGGCTGTGCCAGGCCTCCCAGGCTCTCCAACCCACTGCCGCTCGCTGGCTGTTCATAATTTGCCTGTGTTTGCCTGTTTTTCTCCCATTTGATGTGTCAATTGGGATGATCCTCCTCAGTACATATGTGATAGCTTTTAGATTGACCACAGGGAAGTGGTCAAACATGTAATCGTATTTCAATTACATAAATAAGTTCTGTATGATTCCTATGGGATATCACACTTTTGTGATTTGGTATAAATTGTATGTTGCTCTTGATAACCAAGTCTGCTTAGTGGCATTACTTGTTTGTTTATATTGTAATCAGGCCTATATGTCAACATAAATCTATGAATAAATTGGTTATTAAAATGGGAGTGGACTACTGCACATTATAAATTGGCTGGTTCGAGCCCTGAATGCTGATTGGCTGACAGCCGTGGTATATCACATTACTACCACAATTGATATGGGCTAAAACAAATGCATACCCTGCTTCTTATAGGTCACCAATGCTCTAGTTCCCATTTCCAGTGTGTAGGAGCGCATGAGTGACTCAGATGATAGATTAATTACAATGATCAGAGCACTGATAATAAGTCACCAGCGATGATGATAACACAAGTGCCTAATTAGCCTGCAAAAGCCTCTCTCTAAATTGTTCTGTTAATTTTTCTTCCTTCACTGTCCAATGCTATTAGGCTCAGTAGAATGGATGGCTTGATATGGGAGCTATAAGTGTTTACAAATACGGTCAGTGGGGGGAAAAAATTGGAGTAAAAATAGAAAACAAAACCTAATTGCTGGGTATTGGTGTCTGTAAGGATAGTGGATGGAGTCACAGTGGGGAGCTTGTTGGGGACATCACTGTAAACTCAAAATCTTCGGAAAGCCCTTGAAGGCTTATTGCACATTGAGGTTTATTTCTTTACACAGGATCAAATGTAATTAAGGCTAAACTGATCAACTCTTATCCAGTGTTCCATAAGAATAATCTTAATGCTATCATTAAAGGAATATGATAGGCCTACATGCTGAGGGTATTGTAGCGAGATCCTCTAAAGTGATTGGCTTTATCTATTTCAATCACTTCTACATTTTGTCCTGATACTACAGCTGTCATTGACACACAGGTTGAGTCATGATTACACGAATCAGTTAATACAACTGTAGTGATTCGTCAGTAACAGGCTGAGTCATGATTACACGAATCAGTCAATAAGACTGCAGTGATCCGTAAGTAACAGGTTGAGTCATGATTACACTAATCAGTCAATACGACTGTAGTGATCCATCAGTAACAGGTTGAGTCATAATTACACTAATCAGTCAATACGACTGTAGTGATCCATCAGTAACAGGTTGAGTCATGATAACACGAATCAGTCAATACGATTGTAGTGATCCGTTAGTAACAGTTTGAGTCATGATTACACGAATCAGTAACAAGACTGTAGTGATCCTTCAGTAACAGGTTGAGTCATGATTACACCAATCAGTCAATACGACTGTAGTGATCCGTCAGTAACAGGTTGAGTCATGATTACATGAATCAGCCAATACGACTGTAGTGATCCTTCAGTAACAGGTTGAGTCATGGTTACATGAATCAGTCAATACGACTGTAGTGAACCGTTAGTAACAGGTTGAGTCATGATAACGCTAATCAGTCAATACGACTGTAGTGATTCGTCAGTAACAGGTTGAGTCATGATTACACGAATCAGTCAATGCGACTGTAGTGATCCGTCAGTAACAGATTGAGTCATGATTGCACGAATCAGTCAATACGACTGTAGTGATCCGTTAGTAACAGGTTGAGTCATGATTACATGAATCAGTCAATACGATTGTAGTGATCCGTCAGTAACAGGTTGAGTCATGATTACATGAATCTGTCAATACGACTGTAGTGATCCGTCAGTAACAGGTTGAGTGATGGCTACATGAATCAGTCAATATGACTGTTGTGATCCATCAGTAACAGGTTGAGTCATGATTACATGAATCAGTCAATGCGACTGTAGTGATCCGTTAGTAACAGGTTGAGTCATGATTACATGAATCAGTCAATACGACTGTAGTGATCCTTCAGTAACAGGTTGAGTCATGATTACATGAATCAGTCAATACGACTGTAGTGATCCGTTAGTAACAGGTTGAGCCATGATTACATGAATCAGTCAATGCGACTGTAGTGATCCGTTAGTAACAGGTTGAGTCATGATTACATGAATCAGTCAATACGACTGTAGTGATCCTTCAGTAACAGGTTGAGTCATGATTACATGAATCAGTCAATACGACTGTAGTGATCCGTCAGTAACAGGTTGAGTCATGATTACATGAATCAGTCAATACGACTGTAGTGATCCGTTAGTAACAGGTTGAGTCATGGTTACATGAATCAGTCAATGCGACTGTAGTGATCCGTTAGTAATAGGTTGAGTCATGATTACATGAATCAGTCAATACGACTGTAGTGATCCGTTAGTAACAGTATGTGACAAAAATGTCACCCAGATCTTTTTTTTTTTCACTCTGGATTAGCATACTTCTATTTTCCATATTTTCTCAATTTTACCGTAGCGTGTTCTTTACAGTATTGTAGGCAGACGTGACAGTGCTATAACATAATATATAGTGAGTAATGAATACTGGCCGTCCTGTTCACGTTGTTTTATTACTGTATTTTTGATTAGGCCCTTGCAGTCAAGTCTTCATATAAGGTAAGGTATAGTAGTACCATCAGCAGCTCCATGATGCTCACACTGAATTTCACTGGCTGCACAGCAAATGACAAAAGTAGGGCACTATAAAGGGAATAGAGTGCCATTTGGGACGCAAAAACTGTTTTCTATCATTGTCTATGCAGGACCATGCATGTCCATATCACATTCACATTAGGCTGAGAGTGACCCCTTGCTCAATGTCTTTGAGAGATTATACACTCATTCCCCTCAAAATTCCTCCCAGACCAAAGAGAAGAGGAATGTCAAACTGCTCTGCTGCAGCAGGGAAGTCCATAATCCACACTGACATCAAACTAAAGTCTATGTTTTCATAGTGATCAACTGCCACTGATGGCGTTAAAAAGAAACATTTGCTTTTCTTTCTCTCTGTGTGAGAACACGTCAGTGGTGTTTAAGGCCTGTCCGCTCCTGAACGAAACTGAAGCTCCAGTATGATCCTACTGTCTGAACTGTCCAGTGTCATGTTCTATGGTCTATGACGAGTCTATCCCCTTTGAACTGAACTTTAATATGTGTGATGGAGAAACAGATGGAAACTAGACTGGGTGTAGTGTAAAACACATGGAACAAAACTCTTTATCAGGGCTACATCACTTTAATGTCCAACTTATTGCCATACTGAAAGCCCACCCGGCCCTAACTCTCCAGGTCAATCCCCATTGAGGTGACGAAGCACACAAATTACTCGGGCTAGACATTAAAAAAGCAGGGTCCTCCTTGAAACTGATGTCTGCCTTGCTGTGGGGCCACTCATTCTTTCTACCCAATCCTGAGGTTGTTTCAGCCCCACAATAAACAGGCCAGACATTGTCACATGAGGGAGCCCTCCTCGCTATTATTTTCTAAAGTAATTACACCTTATTATCCGTGTTTACTTTAGCGAGGGCGAGTGCAGGTGTGGGACGATGCTTGGCCGTGGGCGTTGATGGGTCTCTCTCTCTGGTGAACAACTCACCCCCTCGTGTCACTCTTTTATTTATTTTTTTAACTCAAGGTTTTTTTGGGGGGTGGGGGCATTGTATGTAGCAGTGTCTGCCACTAATTTCAGCCCCACAAAAGAAACGTGCAATTAGGCCTATTATTGTAGCAGCTGCTCGTCCCCTGCCTGCACGACTATGACGGCCCCCGTCTTTCTTGGCTGGTGGTGGAGAGGCCTGCTGCGGTCGCAGAACCCTGGAACGACCGCAGTACCAACCAAGGTCTGAATGAAGTAAAGTATAGCCTGGGAGGATGCTGTGTGTCCCCTCTCTACAGTGTTGACACAGTGGGCTGGATCCATACATCGCCCACAGCCACCAGGCCAGAGGAACTGTAATGTTACAAAATGTGTACTATTCAGTAATATTTTCACTGTTTTTATAGAGACGTTTTGCTGGTTATATTACCAGCAAACAGGATAATGGTCACAACAAAATTCAGGGTTCCATGTACAGATGCTTTTTTTTTTACAAAGTGGACAAAAGCAACTGTAGCAGTCTATTGATGAAACAAACAGTGGTCCAAAATGAAATCCTGTTACCTTCCAAAAATAAATCCTCATTGGGGTTCAGTTGTGTGATTGTTGACACATCAACAAGGTGTCAAGGTAAATTATGTGGGTCATAAATGAATGACAAAAGTTAGGTAAATAAAAAGCAATGGGGGGGGCACAGGGGCCCTGCTCAAGCCCCAATACAGGGAGACAAGCTGCTGCTCTGAGCGCAAACAAAATGGCTGTTCTCCATTTCTCGCACTTACCGATTCTCTCACTCCGTTGCCTTTCCAACAATTAAAATAATGATCCGGCTCTTGGCACTTAGCTTAACGGCATAAGTAAACGTGAGCATCTTTGTGTAATGAGTCAAGTCTTAGTCCCACATTCTCCATTTAATAATGTGTCAAAATGTATACATTTTATTTTGCACTAGTAGAACCCGTAACTGCAAGTTCAAATGGGGTCTATAAAGTCTAAAGACACCAAATGTTCCTTTTGGACTAATTGAAATTCCATTCTGAACAGTTGGAGAAATCAGTACGTGTCATAAAGGCTTTACACACAAGGGAGTGGTTAGATTGTGGTCTGCAGTGTTCGGCGTAATCACTGGTGAAGAGGGAGCTATAACCTCTGGGGAGATACCCTCTCCTCTTGAGGACTTAAATCTGTGCAACTTCACAAATATCAGAGAACATACTTTAAAAAGAGACACACCATTACGAATGGCAGCCATGAGCAATAGATCATAGATGTAAAATCATGTGGCAAAGACGGACGACAGGATGGTCTGTTTTGCCTATAGTGGGAGGATAGATTAGATATATCAACCCATTTTGTTTTGAACAGGAAATCAGGATTGTATCTAATAATACTAACATAATCAATAATATGTAGAGAAACATTGGAAAACAGTATGTGTAGAAAACATTCCTGCTAGTCCAAACAGAAGCAATCGCAGGTCTACCAGCAACATATAAAGACAGAGCAGAGGGAGCAACACTGGAGGAGAGGAGGAAGCAACACTGGAAGAGGAAGCAGCTTTTCTCTTCTACAGCAGGCTGGCAGGCAGCAGGTTTTACTGGCATCCATTTCTTCTCATTAAGACTCTGGTACTGAGAGTCCACAAATGCAGCGAAATCATTTTGCCGGGGTGAGTGTGGCTGGGATAAATTGGCCTCCGGTTCAGTGCGGGGGTCCCTGCTGTGCAGAGACGGAAAAGCAGGGCCTGGTCGGGAGTAGGGCAGGCCCAGGCAGGGCAGGGGCCCCCATGCTGAGACCCCCTCCCTGCCCCTGACAAACAAGGCAGTGGATAATCTCTCCTTCAGACTGAGACTCAGCCCCAACGCCATGAGCTCAGAGGGAATACACATCACTGTGTGTGTGGCTGGCAGTGTGTGGATCATCCTACACACACCCACCCACACACTGTACACACAATTTATGCACACATCTCCCTGCGTGTGTGTGTGTCTCTCCATCCACTTCTGACTGACACACACCTGTTCATTGAATGGTTTAATATTGGAGAGTGACCATGTGAAAAATGGGTGGTAGTTTTCAAACTAAGAGCATTACAATGGAAAAATGTGCAGTACTTGACTCTTTACTAACATCATGCAACATTCATATTGTGGACTAAAATAGATGGAGTGTGTCACACAAGCCAATAATTACTGGACCATTAAAACGTAGGTTAAGTGTTGCACAGGCAGTAAAGCTACATTTTAAATCAATGGCTCTAACAAAAAGTGGTATTTAAATGGATGTTAAACCCAAGCCCTGGACCAAAGTGGCCTTTATAGTAAAACATAACACTGTAAAATATGGATATATATTAAAGCAGTAACTGACCAGCTGATTATATATAAAGAGATGGAAAATGTGCATAAATAAGAGTATGTGAACGGGTACTTGAACAAAACCATCTTTAATGTCTACATAACTCTGAGAGGGGAATTTACTTGTGAAACACTTTACTCATGCTAAGGTTTCGACCAAAAATATGTGCGAGTTTAGCAAGTTAAACACCCTCCATTTTAAGTATGATGTTATAAATATTCAAAACATAAAAGTCTATCCCTATCCAATCTCAACAGCCGTGTGGACTTGGCGGCTACTGAGATGTCTCCATCTTGTACCCATGTTTCTCCAGCTCCGCTCTGCAGAGAGAAAAAAAAAGGATCAGTCAATCGAGGTGATTACAAGGGTTATGTCCCAAATGGCCCACTATTCCCCATTTAGTGCACTACTTTTAACCAGAACCCTATGGGCCATGATCAAAAGTAGGGAAAGGGAGGCCATTTGGAACACATCTAAGCAGTGCCTGGCCGGAGGCTAAAGTACAAGTGTCCATCTATGTTGATTGAGAGAAGAGTTCTTATTATACGACTAAAGAAATACAACGCAGGCAGCTATGGCCTACTTGTACTAGGTTATAGACTTATAACATAATCATATATGAGGTCTTCTATAAATGTCTTAATAGCAGCCATAAAAGGTTTGAATAAAACAATGCAATATAATTGTCTGAAGTAGCTTACACTCAAAAATGAAAACAGAATGGCCACTTCAAGTCAATACAACAGTTGATTATTCAACAAGAGTAGCCTACACATGTCCATAAATAAAAACACATATTGCTGACAATGATTACTCAAGAAGCACACATTGTAGACTGTCCGTATCATTCAAAGCCTGCATAATCATTAATAAATTACACGCAATTATGCTGACAAATGTGTCCCTATGTAAAAAAAGAGACACCACGAAGATGAACGGCTGGAAGCAGGAGCCTTCATTAGGCCTATCCAGACAACAGAATGCTTCATCCACCAGAAAATATGCATTCTCGTAATACTCAGTTGGTGATCTCTGAAACATGTCGTCACGAAAGCATTAGAGGTTCTTTTGAAATTGGAACAACTTCTACCAATGAGATTTAAGCTTGAATTTAGCTAGACGAATAAGATGGCTAACATTGCTAATAATTATTATTATTCAGTTGGCTTGCTTACTTTGACAGTATGTCAAACAATAGATTGGATGGGTCAAATTAAGTAGGCTATATCATCAAGGTTGTAAATGGCTGTGTTTGACCATCTTTTTGGTAAGAAAGGTGAAAGGTCAGTGATGAAACGTCACAACTCGTAAACTCGGGTATCATCATTCTGGTTTGAGTTTCCCACTTAGAACTCTGATTTAGAAGGGTCATTTATAGAGGTTAGGCTATTTCTACGAGTGTCCAATTGAATCCTCGTGGTACGTTCGGATGCTATCAACTCAAGAATCACATCACCACTCACCATTCATGAAGCACTGACAAAAAGACTAGATGAAAACACATTTTGGTGATGAAATTTCACTCCATGTCATAAAATACATTTTACCAAGACAAATGTGATTCTTCATGTTCTGAATCATTCAGTGGGTTCTTTCTCTGACATATCATTAACATTATATCCAAAATGTCAGATTTCGTAACCTAATACATCAGATAATAAACACTGAGCTCGGTTGACATAGCGGTGCAGGTTTCTCCTAACAACTTTTGACGATGTCACATTTTGTTGCCGCCCGTGTCAAAGTTGTTTTCGCGGGTCGCAAAAAGCTGAATTAGCATGAAACGAGCTGAATTAAACGTAAAAGACTTTGAAAATAAAAAGCTTGGTATATGCTCAGGGCTCCGTTGACATTTCAGAGATATGCTTGTTAGAGTGAGAAGAATTTGAAAAATAACAGGACTTTCAAATATGAAAAGCATGTACTAATATGAAAATACTACATCATGTCTCAAAATCTATATCCATCTTACCTCTATATTGTTTTATGTCCCACCGATTGGATAAGAAATATGACGAGTTCAACAGGAAAGTGAGCCTGTAAGATAGCCAGCAGCTTTAATTTGTGCACAGAATCCAGCCTAGCTGACGCCATGCAGTTTTCCAGGGGTTTTACCACTTCTTTCTCTGGCCTTCATTGATTTAGTCTGCCTAATTCTGACCATCGTACAAGGGTAAAAACTCCAATAACTTTTGAACGGATTATGATAGACATAATTTTTTTTTAATAGGTGGAGACCTGAGGTTGAGCTTCAAGGCATTCCTAGTCGATCACCAAACACTTCTGTAGAAAAGCCCTGTGCACCGGGTAGGCAAAATGTTCTATTTTGGAAACATAATTTGTAAAAAAAATAAAAATAATAATAATAATAAATTTGCCTACTGCGCTGACCAATCAAATAGCTCAAATCACCGCTCCTACAGCTTCCACGACCATAGGTCTCGACCCAGCCCTGTGCAACTGGGTCCTGGACTTCCTGACGGGCCGGTCCCAGGTGGTGAGGGTAGGAAACAACATCTCCACCCCGCTGATCCTCAACACTGGGGCCCCACAAGGGTGCGTTCTCAGCCCTCTCCTGTACTCCCTGTTTACCCATGACTGCGTGGCCAAGCACGCATCCAACTCAATCATCAAGTTTGCTGACGACACTACAGTGGTAGGCTTGATTACCAACAACGACGAGACGGCCTACAGAGAGGAGGTGAGGGCCCTCGGAGTGTGGTGTCAGGAAAATAACCTCTCACTCAATGTCAGCAAAACAAAGGAGATGATCGTGGACTTCAGGAAACAGGAGAGGGAGCACCCCCCTATCCACATCGAGGGGACAGTAGTGGAGAAGGTGGAAAGTTTTAAGTTCCTCGGCGTACACATCACGGACAAACTGAATTGGTCCACCCACACAGACAGCGTGGTGAAGAAGGCGCAACAGCGCCTCTTCAACCTCAGGAGGCTGAAGAAATTCGGCTTGTCACCAAAATCACTCACAAACTTNAGGTGCATCAAAGCTGGGACCGAGAGACTGAAAAACAGCTTCTACCTCAAGGCCATCAGACTGTTAAACAGCCATCACTAACATTGAGTGGCTGCTGCCAACATACTGACTTAAATCTCTAGCCACTTTAAACATAGGAATTGGATGTAACAAATGTATCACTAGCCACTTTAAACAATTTTGTATATGTTTACGTATCCGACATACTCATATCAAATGTATACACTGTACTCTAAACCATCTACTGTATCTTGCCTACGCCGGTCAGCCATCGCTCATCCATATATTTATATGTACATACTCGTATTCATTCCTTTACTCTTGTGTGTATAAGGTAGTTGTTGTGAATTTGTTAGATTACTTGTTAGATACTACTGCATGGTCGGAACTAGAAGCACAAGCATTTCGCTACACTCGCATTAACATCTGCTAACCATGTGTATGTGACAAATAAAATTTGATTTGATTTGATTTAGACTAGTATCAAACTTCTGTGGCTATGTGAGATTTCCTAACTTTTAAAACCATGACCAGAGAGACTGTCAATGAATACCGCAAAGAGCTGCTGTTTCTATGAGTGAGTTCAAGTTAAAAAAGCACTGTCATTGTTTTTGTTCAACACTATTACAAAACATAAAATGCACTTCTCCCTACTTCCACTCGCGCTGCAGCTGCAATGAATGAGTAGCCAAGTGTATCGATAGCCCTGCGTTTTTATAAATATTAACAGCTTGACGTGTTCATTTTAATATGAAGGAAAATGTCACTTTCTCTGGTCATAGGAACAACATGAATTTGTGCCTGAGGCAGATGTGACTAGAATTCCACCATCAGGTGGAAGACATTGTCCCCTCTCTCTGGTCAGTCTCACTGGAGGAAAAGAAGTAGAGAGCAGAGACTGTGAAAGGCCCTCTGCTGCGCTCTCCCTCTGCTGAGACTAATGCAGTGCTCAAAACAAGTGAGAACTCGAAAATCTTTGACTTCTCAGTATTAAAGACAACTGGGAAGTCAGGGGGAAATATTATCAGATTGGGATTTTTTTTTTTTTACGGTCATCCAACTCGGAATTCCAAGTCAGAAACTCTGGCATCTTTGTAGAGCTTGCAAGTTCCCAGTTGTCTTGAAAGCATCATGACCATCAGATGCAGGTACCATCAGTCCAGTAAAATAAAAAAGCTAATTTGAAAACTACTTCAATTTAGTTTCAGCTGTGCCTCGGAAGTGCTACACCAACTGATCTATTTTCTTATCAAAGCTCGAGTTTGGAAATATAATATGGTCTGAGAATAACAATATTGGCAGGCCAGGCATACAGCCAATATGCTGTGATAATGTATTAGGCCGAGATATCTTTAGTCGCACAATAGCAAAAAAAAATATACACCACCGTTCAAAAGTTTGGGCTCACTTATAAATGTCCATGTTTTTGAAAGATAAACTTTTTTTTGTCCTTTAAAATAACATCAAATTGATCATAAATACAGTGTAGACATTGTTAGTGTTGTAAATGACAATTGTAGCTGGAAACGGCTGATTTTTAATGGAATATCTGCATTTTTGATTGGACACCCTACAACTACCAAGTACTCTCCTCTGTCTAAAGCCTGATGAAATCTGCTGTGGCTAAACATTTAGCATGACCATTTTACCTGTTTAGTTACCATTGCCATATCATATTTATGTCAAATAATATAGGCCTACTCAAAAATCAAAGCATCACGTCCCTTAAACGGAGTGGTACATCTCATTTCTAGGAATGAGATGCTGAGTGGGGTACAATGATTCGTCATATTTTTACTTTGCACATTCATCTACTGCACAGCTACCATTCCAGTGTTAAATTGCTATATTGTAATTACTTCGCCACCATGGCCTATTTATTGCCTTATGTTCCTTATCTTACCGCATTTGCATACATTGTATATAGATTCGTTTTTTTCCCCCTACTGTATTATTGACTGTATGTTTGTTTTACTCCATGTGTAACTCTGTGTTGTGTGTCGAACTGCTTTGCTTTATCTTGGCCAGGTCGCAGTTGTAAATGAGAACTTGTTCTCAACTTGCCTACCTGGTTAAATAATGGTGGAATAAAATAAATAAAACAATAAAAATAAAATAAGTAAAAGGTGGGAGGTGGCTACCTGAGTTGATTAGAGAAGTCGTCCTCTACATTGTCATCATCCCAGTTGTCTTCCCACACGTGGGCATCTTCATCCTCATCCAACCCAGTCCAATCTGAACACAGAAATAGAATGAGAACGGCAAATTATAAACGTTACTTGACAAGCAACTACCGCTAACTATCGAACAAGTAACTATTACTTAACTAGTTACTACGCTAGCTAGTTAGATAGCTAACGTTCGCTAACGTCGCAAGCTAACTAACGTTAACTAGCTGGCTTTTATATGTTGTGTGTTGCTTACATTATAGTTGACCTTAGTTGGCTAACGTTTAACTAGGTAAAGTTGTCGCCAGTACAATCGCTAATTAGCTAGCAGTGAACATGGGTATCTAACTAGCTGGTTAGCTGCTAGCTAGTTACATTTTGATTCAATGAGGTTAGCATATCTAGCTTGCTAAACTAGCTAGCCGAGTCACTGTTGGGCCCAGTCTGAAAAGTTGCCGCTAAATAAGACAATTCAGTGAAAAAGGGTTAACAATAGTAACATATTGAACTAGAATTAATTTACCCTCGGCTGGGAATTCTTCAAACTCATCGTCCTCCTCTAATAATCCCAAATCTACAGTCTGTTTCTTGTCAGACATGTTTACTGCCTTTTCGTTGCGTGGGTCTATCGTGAACAAATGGAGTTCCAGCGAGAGGGTTTATGGGATAGTGGAGGTTCAATAGAAGTCTGGCTGCTCATGGGCAGTGAGTGCTCTACCAACAGAACCCCAGATCACACGATGCTCCTGATTCTGCACGAAGGTAAACAATTTAAGTCAGCATACTGTATGTTGATGTGTAGCTATGTTGAGTTATTTTTCTTGTCTGTTTTTTGCATAGGCTAAAATAGGCAATGTTTTATTTATTTTGATTGTTACATACACCGGATAGGTGCAGTGAAATGTGGTGTTTGTTTTACAGGGTCAGCCATAGTAGTACTGCACCCCTGGGACAAAATAGGGTTTAAGTGCTCAAATCAAATCAGGTTATTGGTCGCTTACACAGATTTGCAGATGCTATTGCTGGTGTTTCAGTGCAGGAATAATACCTAGAAAACAATACACACATAATCCAAAAGTAAAAAGAATGAAATTAAGAAATATCAGAACGAACAATGTCAGAGCCCGGCATCAAGGGCACATCGACAGATTTTTCACCTTGTCGGCTCGGGTATTCCAACCAGCGACCTCTCCTCACCTACAAAGCCCTCCACAACCAACCACGCAACTACCTCTCTGACCTTCTCTCAGCCTATCCCCCCCTCCTGCTCCGTCCGCTTCAACTCTGCTGGACTCCTTGTCACTCCCCACATTCCGCCTCTCCACCATGGGTGCCTGGCCTTCAGCTGCTCTGCAACCAGGCAACCGGAATGCACTCCCCCCACACATGCAGTCATTTCATTCAAAAACTTCCTAAAAACACACCTCTTCAAGGATGCCTATAATCTATAGCCTATGGTCTATGATTGACTGTCCTATCCCCCCCTTCTGTGCCGTCTCAGTATACTGTACATACAGTGCCCTCCATAATTATTGGGACAGTGAAATCAAACAATGATTATGAGGTTAACGTGCCGACTGTCAGCTTTAATTTGAAGGTATTTTCATCCACATTGGGTGAACCGTTTAGAAATTACAGCACTTTTTGTACATAGTCCCCCATTTTAGGGGACCAAATGTATTGGGACAAACTCACTTATGTGTATTAAAGTATTTAACAGTTAAGTATTTGGTCCCATAGTCATTGCATGAAATTACTATGTCAAGCTTGTGACTCGACAAATTTGTTGGATCCATTTGCTTTTTGTTTTGGTTATGTTTCAGATTATTTTGTGCCCAATAGAAATGAATGGTAAAAAATGTATTGTCTCATTTTGGGGTCACTTTTATTGTAAATAAGAATAGAATATGTTTCTAAACACTTCTACATGAATGTGGATGCTACCATGATTACAGATAATCCTGAATGAATCTTGAATAATGATGACTGAAAAAATTATAGACACACAAATATCACCACCCCAAAAAAGCTAACCTCCCCTGTTATTGTAATGGTGAGAGGTTTGCATGTCTTCGGGTTATGATATTTGTGTGTCTAACTTTCACACTAATAATTTTTCACGATTCATTCAGGATTATCTGAAATCATGGATAATTAATGTAGAAGTGTTAAGAAATGTATTCTATTCTTATTTACAGTAAAAGTGGCTCCAAAATGACACAATACATTATTTACCAATCATGTAGGTGTCAAGACTTCGACTGAAGTCGGTTCCCCTACCTCTTATCGCCACGGCGATTGAGTCAATGCACGGGGCGCGCTTCTTCACTAAACTGGATCTCAGGAGTGCGTACAACCTGGTGCGTATCCGGGAGGGAGACGAGTGGAAGACAGCGTTTAGTACCACCTCAGGTCATTATGAGTACCTCGTCATGCCGTACGGGTTCATGAATGCTCCATCAGTCTTCCAATCCTATGTAGATGAGATTTTCAGGGACCTGCACGGGCAGGGTGTAGTGGTGTATATCGATGACATTCTGATATACTCCGCTACACGCGCCGGGCATGTGTCTTTGGTGCGCAAGGTACTTGGACGACTGTTGGAGCATGATCTGTAGGTCAAGGCTGAGAAATGCCTGTTCTTTCAGCAGGCCGTCTCCTTCCTAGGGTATCGCATTTCCACATCAGGGGTGGAGATGGAGAGTGATCGCATTGCAGCCTTGCGTAATTGGCCGACTCCCACCACGGTAAAGGAGGTGCAGCGTTTTTTTGGGGGGGGTTTTGCCAATTACTACCGGAGATTTATCTGGGGTTTTGGCCAGGTGCCTGCTCCCATTACCTCACTGCTGAAGGGGGGTCCTGTACATCTGCAGTGGTCTGTTGAGGCGGACAGGGCTTTTGGGCACCTAAGAGCTCTGTTTACCTTGGCTCCCGTGCTGGCCCATCCAGATCCCTCTTTGGCATTCATAGTGGAGGTGGACGTGTCTGAGGCTGGAATCGGAGCAGTTCTCTCTCAGCACTCGGGCAGGCCACTGAAGCTCCGCCCCTGTGCTTTCTTCGCGGAACTATGATGTGGGGGACCGGGAGTTGTTGGCTGTGGTTAAGGCTTTGAAGGCGTGGAGACATTGGCTTGAGGGGGGCTAAACACCCTTTTCTCATCTGGACTGACCACCGCAACCTGGAGTACATCCGGGCAGCTAGGAGACTGAATCGTCAGGCCAGGTGGGCCATGTTTTTCACCCATTTTGTGTTTACCCTGTCTTACAGACCAGGTTCCCGGAATGTGAAGGCAGACGCACTGTCCCGACTGTATGACACATAGGAGCGTCCCATGGATCAGACTCCCATTCTCCCAGCTTCCTACCTGGTAGCGCCGGTCGTGTGGGAGCTGGACGCGGACATAGAGCAGGCGTTGCGTACAGAGCCAGCTCCACCTCAGTGTCCCGTCAGGCGTCAGTACCTTTCGTCTGTTGTCCGTGACCAGTTGATCTATTGGGCCCACACATCACCCTCCTCTGGTCATCCAGGGATCAGGCCGACGGTGCGCTGTCTGACAGGGAAGTACTGGTGGCCCACCTTGACTCGGGATGTGAGGGTTTATGTTTCCTCCTGCTCGGTGTGCGCTCAGTGTAAGGCTCCTAGACACCTGCCCAGAGGTAAGCTACATCCCTTACCCATTCCACAGCGGCCTTGGTCACACCTGTCGGTGGATTTTCGAACTGATCTTCCTCCCTCACAGGGAAACACCACGATCCTGGTCGTTGTGGATCGTTTCTCTAAGTCCTGTTGTCTCATTCCTATGCCCGGTCTTCCCTACGGCCCTACAAACTGCAGAGGCCCTGTTTACACACGTCTTCCGGCACTATGGGGTGCCTGAGGATATAGTGTCTGATCGGGGTTCCCAGTTCACTTCGAGAGTCTGGAGGGCGTTCATGGAACGTCTGGGGGTCTCGATCAGCCTTACCTCGGGTTTCCACCCCGAAAGTAATGGGCAGGTGGAAAGAGTGAACCAGGATGTGGGCAGGTTTCTGCGGTCCTATTGCCAGGACCGGCCGGGGGAGTGGGCGGCGTTCGTGCCCTGGGCAGAGATGGCGCAGAACTCGCTCCGCCACTCCTCCACTAACCTCTCCCCTTTTCAGTGTGTATTGGGGTACCAGCCAGTTCTGGCACCGTGGCATCAGAGTCAGACCGATGCTCCTGCGGTAGACGAAAGCTGCCGGAAGCTGGGTCCGCGGTTTGTGGGGCCATTTAAAGTCCTGAGGAGAGTGAACGAGGTATGTTACCGGTTACAGCTTCCCTCCGATTACCATATTAACCCCTCGTTCCATGTGTCTCTCCTCAGGCCGGTGGTGGTTGGTCCGCTCCAGGAGTCTGAAGTGCGGGAGGTTCCTCCGCCCCCTCTGGACATCGAGGGGGGCCCGGCGTACTCTGTCCGTTCCATCCTGGATTTGAGGCGTCGGGCGAGGGGCCTTCAGTACCTTGTGGAGGGGTACGGTCCGGAGGAGAGGTGCTGGGTTCCGGCGGCAGATGTATTGGACCCTGAACTACTGCAGGAGTTCCATTGTCGCCGGCCGGATCGCCCTGCGCCTCGTCCTCCGGGTCAGCCTCAAGGCCAGTGTCGGCGTGCTGCTGGAGCCGCGCGTCAAGGGGGGGGGGGGGGTACTGTCACAACTCGGTTCCCCTCCTCGTTCAGGCGGCATTCGGCGGTCGACGTCACCGGTCTTCTAATCATCACCGATCCACTTTTAATTTTCCATTTGTCTTGTCTTGTTTTTCACACACCTGTTTTGCCTTCCCCATCATTATCTGTTGTGTACTTAACCCTCTGATTTCCCCCATGTCTTTGTGTGTGATTGTTTTTTGTTAAGCCGTTTTCGTTCCGGCTGGTGCGTTTTATTTATGCCTCGCTTGTTTTGCGTTTGTCAAAGTGTTTTGTATTACGCGGTTAGCGTTTTGTTTGTTTGATTCATTGAGTAAAGTGCTTTGCTCACTCAGTCCTGTTCTCCTGCGCATGACTATTCATGCACCAGCTACACATGAACCTTGATAGTAGGCCTACTGTTAATGTAAGATGTCCATGAGTACCCTGAAAGGTGTCCGCTAAATAAAATGTATTATTATTATTAAAAAGTGGTCTAAATAATACTTTCCTGTGGATTTTTTTGTCAAATATAGACCAGCTGAAGGACCTACCGCACAGACAACTGGTAGAGTGGAGATTAAGTTCAAATGTAATCTTATTCAACATTCTGGCTTGGAAAGAAACATTCCAGGTTTTTTGCAGTGCTTTGTTCCAGACTGTATACCAAGAATCACCGTCTGATTTATTAGGCAAGGACCAGGTAAATGATCTTGTCAACTGTAGCTCACAATCATTTAAAAATTAAACTAATTCAGACTGTTTAATATCAGTCAGTTAAACTTATGATTTGTGAAAAAGTAAATGCAGCGTTGTCAACGCATAATCACACTCAAATCCTTCCTACTTAAAACACAAAGCCCTGCGCAGTCCTTTGGTCCCACAAAAAATTCACAGAAATCACCCAAATTTAAGTGAAGATTTTTCATTGAGGAACAAATGTGCATTCTTGTCCATGTTGCCTGTTTGAATAATGAACCAGCAGCCACAGCTTAGTATGTAGTTTAGATAAATGAGAGCACATCTACTACAAAACCACATGCACCACAATGAAAATTGCCCCTGCAGATGTCACCATGCTGACAGACGATGAACCTCAACGTAGGCTGCTCACTTATTCTATTTTCAAATTATTTTGTAATCATCTTAAACCCTTACACATGATGACAATGCCACAGCATTAAGAGGAAGGGGAGTAGAGGGAGGGAGAACAGAACAAGGAAAAGAAGAGGCCAATTCTGTACTACACAACAACAAGTTGGAGGAAATACTTTCATCATGTTAAATTTGATGTGAGAATACTGTATCGGGATTGGGAAACAACCATCAAAACAGGCTTCTCCAAAAGCCGTCATACACCACATACAATAGAATAGAATAGATTGGCTTAGTAGGAGGAATCGAATGGAATGCAGTAGAAGGATGACTCTTCTGATTCCAGGTAGGCTATAGAACCCTGGAAAGATAGTGTAGTAGTGTCCTGCAGCAGCATACCTGAGACTGCAGTTACACTGTGGCGCCCGGAGTCTCCCAGGTATGGGAGGGAGGGAGGGAGGGTAAGAAAGCAGGGCTGCCCAGACTCCAAGACTTTCTCCTCTGTGTTGCGTCTCTGAAAATGCATGCCTTTCGTACAGCCCTTCAGGACAGACTGGCTGGCCCTACGTCTTCACAGAGACAGAGGAGTCTGACTCCAACCCTGCCTGCCCAGCCAGTCTAGCAGTCTGTCTCTGTCGCTGCCTGGACTTTATCCCAACCCAGATCACTATATGGCCCTGAGGGTGTGCATAGAGTGTCTAGACCATCATCACCTACTCTACCTTTACCCCCTCACCCCCCAGCTCTCACCTGACTGATCCCCCTTTCAGATTAGGGACAGACAAGACCTCTTCTTCCATGCCAGGGAAAGTGACGACACAGGATGATGAAGCAGTCTAGTCGACCTGTCCCGGGGCCCTTTGTCTGACCATCACTCCATCCCCTCCAGTCATTCAGACATTGCGGACATGCATTGTGCCACATGCCAGAAATACTCCTCTTCCCATAGAATCTACCAACTCAAAGCTGAGTAGGAAAATGCCGGGGGACTTCTGACTTTCTTTTGCCTTGTCTGCATATGAAGTAATTTCTCTTTAATTTCCATTTTGTGTAAATAAAATAACAGTTTGGTTGCAATATATATATTTTTTTTTGTTTAGACGTTCCTAGAAATGTGGTATCCTAAATGTGGCAAAAAATCTGTAAATATAAAATGAAGAAAGAAAAGCCCAGTGACAAAGTAAGCGATCAGAGTGGATTAGATGGACTTAACCATCCAATTAATAAGGTAAATCACAGAAAAACATGTCAGCTTTGCTCTCTTCCAAAATCGGAGGGGACTTATATGCTTCCAGGATATGTCTGTCAAGATTTGCTATTAAACCTAATCCCATCCAGTCACTAAATCTGGGCCATTGTGTTTTGTATGGTGAACCCTCTCTCTGTTAATAAAAGAAAAGGCCAGTTAATTCAAAGGGAAATATGAAAACGATTATCAAATAAGGAACAAAAATATCAATTTGAATACATTTATGCGAGAGAGGTTAACATAAATGTTAGTTTTCTCTATTTTATTCTCTTATTTTGTGACTCATTAATTTGTCTGTCATGAATAATTTAAGTTTCATATTTTCTCCCCCTGTCTGTCTTGAAAAGGCCTGTCATCTGGGGCTTGAGGTACAGTTTGCCAAGAGGCCAATGGCCCCTTTATGACAATACAATCTGAAGTCTGTCCCAACCAGCCCCCAGGTAATCCTGTCCTCCTCGGCGGCTTAGCCCTGCTCAGGCTTAAATTGCATATTTTGTTTTTATCAGGACGTCGCTGATAAATACTATCAGCAAGGTAGAAATTAAATATGGGGGGTGGGTCTATCTCGAGTTCCAAAAACAGACAGAGGTACAGGAGGACCCCCGGTTCCTTGTTTCAGATCTGTGAACACAGGGGGAACAATGACACCTCTATCACAGGGGGTTTCCTTTTCCAATGTGTTATTACCGAGACAATATGCAGTTTACAATTCACATCTTGTACATTTGACAATTTACACATCTGTACATGTGCACATTTCATGTGATTAGTGTTTTAATAATATTGATTAAAAGAAATGTGAAATAAATTGGATTTTAATGACAGCACATTAATTACATTCAACATTTATACAACTACACGTGTGGACCTATATTACATATTTACTTTTTAAATAACAATGGTTTCTCGTTACATAACCATTTGTTACTGTTTTGTCAATTAAATCACCATGATATGGTGTCTCCAACATTACAAAATGCTATTTATTCCAATAATGAATGAGAAACTAATAATATCCTGTAATTTCACATTGACTTTACATCCATGCTGCTATCCTATGATCCCGGACAGGTCTGCTTAGCTCTGGAGTATGTGAAAAGCACTTGGACACTCTTACCATCTTACCGTCTGTGAGCGGTGCTCTCAGTGAGAGTACCCATTAAGCAACATGTTCTCGTACTGTTCTAGAGGCATTCCCTGGGTTTTGGTTAATGTCGATGCAAATATAAATGTTACATTTGAATTGCATTAGATCCTACTCTATAAGGAGAGTAGAGAGGCAATATTTTGTATGAAATCACTTTACAATTAAAAATATTTAATTACGAAAATATATATTACATTTAAAAAAAAAAAAAGTCTTATCTAATTTACTATTTTGCCACTCTTCCTCTACAGAGTGGTCAAACCAAAAATAATGGTAAAATGATACACATTTTCTCTCCCTCTACTCAGACAGCATTGATCTCAGACAGTCTATCAGTTGTAAGATGACATGTCCCATGGTCACCAGTACAATGGTGCGGTGTGTGTGGTGACACGTCACGTCTGTGGAGAAGCCCTGGCTATCTGGAACGACCATTCTTCCTGTGGTCTAGTTCTCATGTCTGTGGAGAATCTCTCTCGCACACACTCTCTCACACACACATTCCCTCTCTCTCTCTCGCTCTCTCTCTCCCATTGGATCCTGGTATATGACCTGGTATGACCGCGTAAAGAGGTCGTCCCTCAGCATGGGGCCCAGTGAAGGGGTGACAAGCTGCTTGGCTCTAGTACTTGCTACTACCCTCTACCATGCTACCCTCCTACCTGTCATCTGTCATCGCAGGGGAAAAATAAGGACGAATGACACAACATGCTTCAGGTGACGGCTCTCTTTTCTATGTAACTTTATGCGTCCTAAATAGCACCTATTCCCTACATAGTGCACTACCATGGGACCCTGGTCAAACGTAGTGCACTAAATGGTGAATAGGGTGCTATTTGGGACGTACACTCTTTTACCTACGCTGACTTGTCACCAGCGTGAGAGGATTCACCCATCAAGCTGAGCATCCTGTAGGCCTACTGTGTTAGCATCATTATTATCCCATTAGCCATACTTCAGACAATCCTCATTTGAATATGATGATGTCTAATATTTAAAATAATTTAAGCATTTTATGTTGCTGGCTTTAGTCGTGGCATGAAATATATACCGTGTTTTAATAGCTAACTTCGATGCAACTCTGGCTTCTAATCAATAACTTTGTAACTGTTAGTGTTATTCAGGTGGTTTTACATCAGTATGGAATTCAGACGTAATCCCCAACATGTGGCCGTCCCATTCGTCCCTAACCCAGGAAGTGGCCTCCTGATTGGTCTGATTGATAAATGAAGCTCTCCTTGTGTTCTTGGGGGTCTGTAACAGTTCTGAGGGCCTCTATGGGGTCTGGACTATGTCCAGGAAACCTCTAACAGCTACTTATTAAGTAGTTAGACCCACTAGATGGTGAGAGGGCCGAGGGTGCAGGGACTGATGGTGGTGATCACCTGGGTTCGGGTTTGCCCCAGCATCCAGATCCCATTGGTCGGATTCTAGTCTTGTCTCTTCTTTTCTTAATTTTCTCTGTTTTCACAGCTTGGATGGGTTATTTACATAGTTGTAATTATTAGTATTTCCCCACACCTCTCCATGCCACCAATGTGCTTTTGTCCCCGTCCCTCTAGAGAACTTGCAGGTATTGTATGTTGTTGAGGGCGGTCTGCAGGAATCGAGTGAACGCAAGTAGTCTGTTTACCTCTGTATTTGTATGTTGCAAACGATATGTAAATTGTCAAAGTTTACCATATCAATTTGGATTCACCTCACAAGTATGGTTATTTGCATTGAGGTGGTTAATGTTAAAAATAATAGGAAGTATGCAAGAGTAGGCATGCACAGAAGGAGCTTCTCCCAGCGCAGCAAAGTCATTACTGTTCAATAATTGTTTCTTCTCCTTCATTGAGTTTCTGCGCCGGGATGCACTCTGTGTGTCTTTACAGTCAATTTCAGAAGTTTCAGCAGAAAAAGTCCATTGTGCATAAACTACTTAAGTGAGGAGAATATAATTAACTTTCAGATTCATATTATCAAATCAAATTTTATTTGTCACATGTGCTGAATAAAATGGGTGTAGACCTTACCATGAAATGCTTACTTACAAGCCCTTAACCAACAATGCAGAGTTAAGAAAATATTTACTACATTAAAAAGTAACACAATAAAATAACAATACAGAGGCTAAATCAAATCAAATTGTATTGGTCACATACACATGGTTAGCAGATGTTAATGCAAGTGTAGCGAAATGCTTGTGCTTCTAGTTCCAACAGTGCAGTAATATGTAACAAGTAATCTAACAATTCCCCTACAACTACCTAATACACACAAATCTAAAGGGGTGAATAAGAATATATACATATAAGTATATGGATGAGCAATGGCTGAGCGGCATAGGCATGGTGCAGTAGATGGTATAAAATACAGTATATACAGTTGAAGTTGGAAGTTTACATACACTTAGGTTGGAGTCATTAAAACTCGTTTTTCAACCACTCCACAAATTTCTTGTTAACAAACTATAGTTTTGGCAAGTCGGTTAGGACATCTACTTTGTGCATGACACAAGTAATTTTTCCAACAATTGTTTACAGACAGATTATTTCACTTATAATTCACTGTATCACAATTCCAATGAGTCAGAAGTTGACTGTGCCTTTAAACAGCTTGGAAATTTCCAGAAAATGATGTCATGGCTATAGAAGCTTCTGATAGGCTAATTTACATAATTTGAGTCAATTGGAGGTGTACCTGTGGATGTATTTCAAGGCCTACCTTCAAACTCAGTGCCTCTTTGCTTGACATCATGTGAAAATCAAAAGAAATTCAGCCAAGACCTCAGAAAACAAAGTGTAGACCTCCACAAGTCTGGTTCATCCTTGGGAGCAATTTTCAAACGCCTGAAGGTACCACGTTCATCTGTACAAACAATAGTACGCAAGTATAAACACCATGGGACCACGCAGCCGTCATAATGCTCAGGAAGGATACTCGTTCTGTCTTCTAGAGATGAGCGTACTTTGGTGAGAAAAGTGCAAATCAATCCCAGAACAACAGCAAAGGACCTTGTGAAGATGCTGGAGGAAACGGGTACAAAAGTATCTATATCCACAGTAAAACGAGTCCTATATCGACATAACCTGAAAGGCTGTTCAGCAAGGAAGAAGACACTGCTCCAAAACCGCCGTAAAAAAGCCAGACTACGGTCTGCAACTGCACATGGGGAAATGTCCTCTGGTCTGATGAAACAAAAATATAACTATTTGGCCATAATGACCATCGTTATGTTTGGAGGAAAAAGGAGGATGCTTGCAAGCCGAAGAACACCATCCCAACCATGAAGCATGGGGGTGGCAGCATCATGTTGTGGGGGGTGCTTTGCTGCAGGAGGGACTGGTGCACTTCACAAACTAGATGGCATCATGACGAAGGAAAATGATGTGGATATATTGAAGCAACATCTCAAGACATCAGTCAGGAAGTTAAAGCTTGGTCGCAAATGGGTCTTCCAAATGGACAATGACCCCAAGCATACTTCCAAAGTTGTGGCAAAATGGCTTAAGGACAACAAAGTAAAAGATATTGGAGTGGCCATCACACAGCCCTGACCTCAATCCTATAGACAATTTGTGGGCAGAACTGAAAAGTGTGTGTGAGCAAGGAGGCCTACAAACCTGACTCAGTTACACCAGCTCTGTCAGGAGGAATGGGCCAAAATTCACCCAACTTATTGTGGGAAGCTTGTGGAAGGAAAAGTTTGACCCAAGTTAAACACTTTAAAGGCAATGCTACCAAATACTAATTGAGTGTATGTAAACTTCTGACCCACTGGGAATGTGATGAAAGAAATAAAAGCGGAAGTAAATCATTCTCTCTACTAATATTCTGACATTTCACATTCTTAAAATAAAGTGATCCTAACTGACCTAAGACAGGGAATTTTTATTTTGATTAAATGTCAGGAATTGTGAAAAACTGAGTTTAAATGTATTTGGCTAAGGTGTATGTAAACCTCCGACTTCAACTGTACATGTGATATGAGAAATGTAAGATATGTAAACATTAGTAAAGTGGCATTATTTAAAGTGACTAGGGATCCATTTATTAAAGTGTCCAGTGATTGGGTCTCAGTGTAGGCAGCAGCCTAAACAGGGGGTACCGGTACCGAGTCAATGTGCAGGGGTACAGGTTAGTCGAGGTAATTTGTACATGTTGGTAGGGGTAAAGTGACTATTCATAGATAATAAACAGCGAGTAGCAGCAGTGTAAAAACAAAGGGGGGGTCAATGTAAATAGTTCGGGTGGCCATTTGATTCATTGTTCAGCAGTCTTATGGCTTGGGGGTAGAAGCTTTTAAGGAGCCTTTTGGACCTAGACTCGGCGCTCCAGTACCGCTTGCCGTGCGTTAGCAGAGAGAACAGTCCATGACTTGGGTGACTGGAGTCTTTGACAATATTTTGGTCCTTCTTCTGACACCGCCTAGTATGTAGGTCCTGGATGGCAGGAAGCTTGGCCCCAGTGATGTACTGGGCCGTACGCACTACCCTCTGTAGCGCCATACGGTTGAATGCCGAGCAGTTGCCATACCAGGCAGTGATGCAACATGTCAGGATGCTCTCGATGGTGCAGCTGTAGAACTTTTTGAGGATCTGGGGACCCATGCCAATCTTTTCAGTCTCCTGAGGGGGAAAAGGTGTTGTCGTGCCCTCTTCATGACTGTCTTGGTGTGTTTGGACTATGATAATTTGTTAGTGATGTGGACCTCAAGGAACTTGAAACTCTCAACCCGCTCCACTACAGCCCCATTGATGTGAATGGGGGCGTGTTCAGCCCTCCTTTTCATGTAGTCCACGATCAGCTCCTTTGTCTTGCTCACGTTGAGGGAGAGGTTGTTGTCCTGGCACCACACTGCTAGGTCTCTGACCTCCTCCCTATAGGCTGTCTCATCATTGTCAGTGATCAGGCCTACCACTGTTGTGTCATCAGCAAACTTAATGATGGTGTTGAGTCATGCTTGGCCACGCAGTCGTGGGTGAACAGGGAGTACAGGAGGGGACTAAGCTTGAACCCCTGAGGAGCCCCCTTTTTGAGGATCAGCATACCACCGGTGGGAGGCCCGTCAGGAAGTCCAGGATCCAGTTGCAAAGGGAGGTGTTTAGTCCCAGGGTCCTTAGCTTAGTAATGAGCTTTGTGGGCACTATGGTGTTGAATGCTGAGCTGTAGTCAATGAACAGCATTCTTACATAGGGGTTCCTTTTGTCCAGGTGGGAAAGGGCAGTGTGGAGTGCGATTGAGATTGCGTCATCTGTGGATCTGTTGGGGCGGTATGCGAATTGGAATGGGTCTAGGGTTTCCGGGATGATGGTGTTTATGTGAGGCATGACCAGCCTTTCAAAGCATTTCATGGGTACTGACGTGAGTGCTACGGGGCGGTAGTCATTTAGGCAGGTTACCTTCGCTTTCTTGGACACAGGGACTATGGTGGTCTGCTTGAAACAGACTCGGTCAGGGAGAGGTTGAAAATGTTAGTGAAGTTGGTCCGCGCATGCTCTGAGTACAGTCGTGGCCAAAAGTTTTGAGAATGACACAAATATTCATTTCCACAAAGTTTGCTGATTCAGTGTCTTTAGATATTTTTGTCAGATGTTACTATGGAATACAGAAGTATAATTTACAAGCATTTCATAAGTGTCAAAGGCTTTTATTGACAATTACAATTACTCACACCTACCTGCTGCCATTCCTGAGCAAGCTCTGTACTGGTGGTGCCCCGATCCCGCAGCTGAATCAACTTTAGGAGACGGTCCTGGCGCTTGCTGGACTTTCTTGGGCGCCCTGAAGCCTTCTTCACAACAATTGAACCGTTCTTCTTGAAGTTCTTGATGATCTGATAAATGGTTGATTTAGGTGCAATCTTACTGGCAGCAATATCCTTGCCTGTGAAGCCCTTTTTGTGCAAAGCAATGATGACGGCACGTGTTTCCTTGCAGGTAACCACGTTTGACAGAGGAAGATCAATGATTCCAAGCACCACCCTCCTTTTGAAGCTTTCAGTCTGTTATTCGAACTCAATCAGCATGACAGAGTGATCTCCAGCCTTGTCCTCGTCAACACTCACACCTGTGTTAACAAGAGAATCACTGACATCATGTCAGCTGGTCCTTTTGTGGCAGGGATGAAATGCAGTGGAATGGTTTTTGGGGATTTAGTTAATTTGCATGGCAAAGAGGGACTTTGCAATTAATTGCAATTCATCTGATCACTCTTCTTGACATTCTGGAGTATATGCAAATTTCCATCATACAAACTGAGGCAGCAGACTTTGTGAAAATTAATAATTGTGTCATTCTCAAAACTTTTGCCACGACTGTACACGTCCTGGTAATCCGTCTGGCCCAGCTGCCTTGTAAATATTCATCTGTTTAAAGGTCTTGCTCACATCGGCTACGGAGAGTGTGATCACACAGTCATCCGGAACAGCCGGTGATCTCGTGCATGCTTCAGTGTTGCTTGCCTTGAAGCGAAGAAATAAAAGGCATTTCACTTGTCTGGTAGGCTTGCGTCTCGCGTCACTGGGCAGCTCTCGGCTGGGTTTCCCTTTGTAGTCCGTAATAGTTTGCAAGCCCTGCCACATCCGACGAGCATCAGAGCCGGTGTAGTAGGGTTCAATCTTAATCCTCTATTGACGCTTTGCCTGTTTGATGGTTCGTCTGAGGGCATAGCGGGATTTCTTACAAGCGTCCTGATTAATGTCCAGCTCCTTGAAAGCGGAAGCTCTAGCTTTTAGCTCGGTGCGGATGTTGCCTGTAATCCATGGCTTCTGGTTGGGATATGTATGTACGGTCACTGTGGGGACGACGTCGTCGATGCACTAATTGATGAAGCCGGTGACTGAAGTGGTATACTCCTCAATGCCATTGGATGAATCCCGGAACATATTCCGGTCTGTGCTAGCAAGTCCTGTAGCGTAGCATCCGCGTCATCTGACCACTTCTGCATTGAGCAAGTCACTGGTACTTCCTGCTTTAGTTTTTGCTTGTAAGCAGGAATCAGGAGGATAGAATTATGGTCTGATTTGCCAAGTGGATGGCGAGGGAGAGCTTTGTATGTGTCTCTGTGTGGAATAAAGGTAGTCTACAGTTTTTTTCCCTCTGGTTGCACAGGTGACATGCTGATAGAAATTAGGTAAAACAGATTTAAATTTGCCTGCATTAAATTCCCCAGCCACTAGGAGCACCACTTCTGGATGACCATTTTCTTGTTTGCTTATGGCCTTATACAGCTAGTTGAGTGCGGTCTTAGTGCCAGCATCGGTTTGTGGTGGTAAATAGACGTCTACAAAATATATAGTGTGGTCTACAGCTGTAGGGCGGCGCACAATTGGCCCAGCGTCATCCGGGTTTGGCCGGGGTAGGCTGTCATTGTAAATAATAATTTGTTCGTAACTGACTTGCCTTGTTAAATAAAGGTTAAATACATATATATTTTTTAATCATGAGGTATTCTACCTCAGGCAAGCAATACCTCGAGACCTCCTTAATGTTAGACATTGCGCACCAACTGTTATTGACAAATAGACACACTCGACCACCCCTCGTCTTACCAGACGTAGCTGTTCTGTCCTGCCGATGCATGGAAAACCCAGCCAACTGTATATTATCCGTGTCGTCGTTCAGCCACGACTCTGTGAAACATAAGATATTACAGTTTTTAATGTCCCGTTGGTAGGATAGTCTCGAACGGAGATCATCCAGTTTATTCTCCAGTGATTGCACGTTGGCCAATAGAACGGATGGTAGAAGCGGGTCACCCACTCGCTGACGAATTCTCACAAGGCACCCCGATCTCCTCCCCCTGTATTACCGTCTTTTCTTCACGCGTAAGACGGGGATTTGGGCCACATCTCGGAGAAGCGGTATATCCTTTGCATCGGACTCATTAAAGAAAAAATCTTTGTCCCGTTCGAGGTGAGTAATCGCTGTTCTGATATCCAGAATCTCTTTTCGGTCATAAGAGATGGCAGCAGCAACATTATGTACAAAATAAGTTACAAACAATGCGAAAAAACACACAAAATAGCACAGTTGGTTAGAAGCCCGTAAAACGGTTGCCATCCTCTCTGACGCCATTATAATATTCATATTATTATGACCTGCAATGTACAGCTTTTAATGTTTATTTTTAAGGCTGAGAATGATGGTTTCTCTCACACTGCAACCCAGTGAAGGTGTAAAGTGTATGATTAATTGTGTTGGCCAGATTGTGTGCACAGCCATTAGTAACACTGAACCAACCCCTCCACCGCTGCAGAACCTACTACAGCCCACATAGACCTAAACTGTGGAAACGGCACTGTCTGGTTTCTCAGATTGATCACAGAGGGGGAGTACCAAGCCCCACTTGTGTGCATGGAAGTCCAGGGCAAGAAACCAATAACCATTTTTAAGAGTATGGCCGAAGGCGAAGCTTAAATGGCTCAGCCAATGACAAGCGTTTAGGCAGGCCCGAGCACCCTGTGTAGACTGCAGCTGAAACACTAGGAGATGGAAGGAAAGTGGTTATTTGTCATTAAGACTTTTCAAAGAAAGGAGAATGCCAATGGTCCAATTTATGCTTATTATAATTTTACTCTTCTCGCTCTCAAAATAAATCTTGACTCAGGCTACTTCTCTCATTGTTTAACTGAATGCTAACAAATTGAATGCCACACAAATGGAGGTTAGATGTTCAATGTTTTTATATATTTGACAAAAGTAGATTGAATAGGGCAAAATCTAAACTCATTTAGAAAATAAGATATCAATCATATTCTCCAAAACAAACACATTTTATTTTTGGCAATTTATTATTTTTATTATACCTTAATAGGCCTATGAAAGGCTTGCCTGTGTTAAGTGTAGTTGAATCGACTGAGCAGAGTCCAATTTGGAAGAGCTTCATTTATTTGGGCACATAATTTCATTCATTTTTCTCATGATGTTGTACTGTATGCCTGGCAGCTGTTTTCCTTTACTCTATTCATCTATTCTGGCTTTAAATTAAGCTGGTGTTCAGTTCTGTAATACTGTGTGTGTGGGGGGGGGGTTATTCTGTCTGTCTGCCAGAGGGCTTATTCTGTCTGTCTGCCAGGTAACAGTTTGTTTTGGCTTCTGTGGCTGTGTGAAACATGCTCTATTAACCCGTTTGGAATCAAACATTTTACTTTTTGAATGGGATGTTAGAAAATTATTTACAGGCAAATAAAGTTGCGTGAGACCATGTGGTCCAAGTTAAAATATTAAAATGCCAATTCTGATATTGTGTAATTGAGGGCACTATGCTGTTGAACGCTGAGCTGTAGTCAATGAATAGCATTCTCACATAGGTGTACCTTTTGTCCAGGTGGGAGAGGGCAGTGTGAAGTGCAATAGAGATTGCATCATCTGTGGATCTGTAGGGCAGTATGTAAATTGAAGTGGGTCTAGGGTTTCTGGGATAATGGTGTTGATGTGAGTCATGACCAGCCTTTCATAGCACTTCATGGCTACAGACGTGAGTGCTACGGGACGGTAGTCATTTAGGCAGGTTGCCTTAGTGTTCTATGGTGGTCTGCTTAAAAATTGTTGGTATTACAGATTCGGACAGTGCGAGGTTGAAAATGTCAGTGAAGACACTTGCCAGTTGGTCAGCGCATGTTCGCAGTACACGTCCTGGTAATCCGTCTGGCCCTGCGGCCTTGTGAATGTTGACCTGTTTAAATGTCTTACTCACATCGGCTGCGGAGAGCGTGATCACACAGTCTTCCAGAACAACTGGTGCTCTCATTTATGTTTCAGTGTTATTTGCCTCGAAACCAGCATAGAAGTAGTTTAGCTCGTCCGGTAGGCTTGTGTTACTGGGCAGCTCTCAGCTGTGCTTCCCTTTTGCAGTCTGTAATGGTTTGCAAGCCATGCCACATCCGACGAGCGTCAGAGCCGGTGTAGTACGATTTGATCTTAGTCCTGTATTGACACTTTGCCTGTTTGATGGTTCGTCTGAGGGCATAGTGGGATTTCTTATAAGATTCCGGGTTAGAATCCCGCTCCTTGAAGAGGCAGCTCTAGCCTTTAGCTCAGTGCGGATGTTGCCTGTAATCCATGTCTTCTGGTTGGGGTATGTACGGTCACTGTGGGGAAGATGTTATTGATGCACTTTATTTATATGTTTTTATTTTACCTTTCATTTAACTAGGCATGTCAGTTAAACACAAATTCTTATTTTCAATGACGGCCTAGGAACAGTGGGTTAACTGCCTTTTTCAGGGGCAGAACGACAGATGTTTTCCTTGTCAGTTCGGGGATTCGATTTTACAACCTTTCGGTTACTAGTCCAACACTCTAACCACTACGCTACCTGCCGCTACATGCCGCCACTTATTGATGAAGACAATGACTGATGTGGTATACTCCTCAATGCCATCGGATGAATCCCGGAACATATTCCAGTCTGTGCTAGCAAAACAGTCCTGTAACAGAGTGGCATTTTCTCTAGTGTCCATCCTCTTATCTCTCACACACACACACACACACACACACACACACACACACACACACACACACACACACACACACACACACACACACACACACACACACACGTCCACTCATATCCTTATTGGCCTCTATGATGTTGACCCTCTTGATAGTATACCCCAGGCAGTTCTGCAGCTGGCTGTCTGGGGAGCTGGGACAGTGTCTGTCGGGGGCTTGGATGAGATAGCGTGACCAGTCTGGTCCAACAGACACACTCCCAGCACTGTGCTGCACTTGTTTCCAAGGCGGAGCTGAAGGCAGAGGAACAAGCCTAGACTTTCATTTGGGGTGTTTGTACAAATACGTCCTTCTTTCTGCCCCCAGGGCAGGGCAGCTCCTCTCAGCTGGCTGTAGAGGGACGAGGAGGAAGGTCCTGTAGAACACCATGCCTGCGTCCCAAATGGCAGCCTATTCTTTATATAGTGCACTACTAACCTATGGGCCCTTGTCATATAGTGTGTCATTTGGGACGCATCCAAGGCTCTACATGGGGGTCAAGGGGGAAATTGATGACACATCCATCCATCCATGACATCAGACGTTTTGTTTTGACATTGATGGGCTTTCTGTGTGTGTGAATGAATGAATTACATTTTATTTCTGTGTCAAATCGCCAGTTGGCAACCCCATCTCTTATGATTTGACACAAACAATGATTCACAGTGATAATTCCTGCGGGGTTTCTGCACCACACTATGTGAGTGTAAAGCACTTCTTGCTGTGTTTTTGTTAGCTACAGTTCCTCTCCTCGTAGTTCTGTTAACTGTTAACTCGTAGTTCTGTTAATTGTGCAGTGATATTGAAAAGGTAGTTCTGATTGAATGCAGTTTCCGAGCTTGCATTGACGTAGTCATGAATACAACAGGCTTGACAATTGTGTGCTAGATAGAATTGGTAACATTTAGTAACTACAGCATAATTCTCCCGTGTTGTCAGTTTATGACAAACCTTAGCTCTTTATTGACCATGTCTATAGTTTTTATTGACATTTAAACTCCATTCTACTCTAGAATTAGAGTATATGTGGTCTTAGAGTAGAAATAGTCTAACTTTATTTCCTGGAGCATCCATAAACGCAAATATTTGTGTTTACTTTAAATGAGTGTGGTAACCGTCTTAGACCGTGTTTTATGGACCTGTGACTATGACTCATAGTTTCTCTGTTAAGTGTTTATTTGTTTGTTTCTTTGTAGGCAACATCGTTTTTTTTTGTATAATGACCCACAACAGCAAACAAAAAAAGGAAAAGGGAACTGTTCTGAACAAAAATATAAACATGTAAAGTGTTGCTGCCATGTTTCATGAGCTGAAATAAAAGATCCCAAAAATGTTCCATACGCACAAAAGCTTATTTCTCTCAAATGTTGTGCAAAAATGTGTTTACATCCCTGTTCTTGAGCATTTCTCTTTTGCCAAGATACTGTAATCCATCCACCTGACAGGTGTGGCATATCAAGAAGCTGATTAAACAGCATGATCATTACACAGGTGCACCTTGTGCTGATGACAATACAAGGCCACTCTAAAATGTGCGGTTTTGTCACACAACCCAATGCCACAGATGTCTCAAGTTTTGAGGGAGCGTGTAATTAAACATGCTAACTGCAGGAATGTCCACCAGAGCCTGTTGCCAGAGAATTGAATAAGCCACCTCCAACGATGTTTTAGAGTATTTGGCAGAAATGTACGTCCCACCGGCCTCACAACTGCAGACCACGTGTAACCACGCCAGCCCAGGACCTCCACATCCAGCTTCTTCACCTGTGGGATCATCTGAGACCAGCCACCCAAACGCTGATGAAACTGAGGAGTATTTCTGTCTGTAATAAAACTGCGCCCCTGAAATCCATAGATTAAGGCCTAATGAATTTATTTCAATTGACTGATGTTCTTATATGAACTGTAACTCAGTAAAATCGTTGAAATTGTTGCATTTAGAATTTTGTTCAGTATATTTTAAACGTCCTGGGTACTTGCAGACAGAGGCGCAGAGATGACACCGTGGAAGACAAAGAGAGGAGCGCCTCAGTCTCTCAGCTTAGACAGAAAGCCACAAGAGAAAGCAGCAGTCTATGTTTTGTTAAGTGTGTCCATACAATCATCTCCTTCTGTAGGGGCAGTACTACGGCCATTACTGGGATAGTTGACAGGTGAGGCAGAGGGGAAAGGGAAGGGGGGGTTAGTTGTTGTGAGGGGTGAGAGAGAGGGGAGAGGGGTAGTAGTAGTGGTGAAGGATGAGAGGGAGGGGAGAGGGGTAGTAGTCGTGAGGGGTGAGAGAGGGGAGAGGGGTAGTAGTAGTTGTGAGGGGTGAGACAGAGGGGAAGTGGGTAAGCGTGAGAATCAGACGTTCCCCGGATGACAAATAGGCCTGGCGGACAGACAGCAGAGGTTCAGCCAGCTGCTCGGCCCCTCTGCCTGGGTGATTGATGGTGTTGATGTTCTAAATCGGCCTGGAATACACTGAGTACAGGAATCATAATAGCAGGGCTTTAGATTGGCCCTGCAGATAGCAGGAAGAGGAGAGGGGAAGGGGGGTAACTAGGGAGGAGAGGGTAGGGGATGTGGGGTGACTGGGGAGGGGAGGAGAGGTGGGG
>QNTS01000760.1:443683-459316 GCA_003317085.1 Hucho hucho | reverse complement strand
GCGGCGCTCTGATCTCGACAGACGTAAAGGGGGAACTGGAGTGCATTGCATTGGACCGCACCATGGAAATGCTGACTGGAGATTGATCCATACGATTATGATGATTTCTGACTCTGTGGTCGTATAGTACAAATGTAAGAGTTCGTTTGGTACTTTCGCAAAGGAACTGTAGAATTTCTCTTCCTTGAATTATGATATAATCTCAGATATTCTAAAATGAAAATAGTTTGTATAATTTTAATGTACAGATTCAATATGTGTGTGTATTTGTGGCGTCTGTAAGAGGGGGAAATACTGTATTACAATTAGTGTTGCTCCTGCTTGGTTGTCGCACCTAATACTGTCCTATTAAACGGATGTTCTACTGTATTTCACTGAAGCCCCACGATATGAACCCTTGTGTTGTAATGTACAAGCATTTCAATGGCTTTCAACACTGCTCAAGAGACCATAAAGAGTTTGCAATGATTTAACTTTGAGTTGACCTCTCTCTGTAAAACACTTTACACTCCACCATTATGTGTATATCCAAAATCTGGGATAATGGGCATTTTAAAAAGTGTCTGCTAGTAACACCACACAGTGTGGAGTGTGTTCCAAATGGCACCCTATTCCCTATATAATGCACTACTAAAAGGCACCCTATTCCATATATAATGCATTACTAAAAGGCACCCTATTCCCTATATAATGCATTACTAAAAGGCACCCTATTCTCTATATAATGCACTACTAAAATGCACCCTATTCCCTATATAATGCACTACTAAAAGGCACCCTATTCCCTATATAATGCATTACTAAAAGGCACCCTATTCCCTATATAATACACTACTAAAAGGCACCCTATTCCCTATATAATGCTTTACTAAAATGCACCCTATTCCCTATATAATACACTACTAAAATGCACCCTATTCCCTATATAATGCACTACTAAAAGGCACCCTATTCCCTATATAATGCACTACACAGGGAATAGGGTGCCATTTGGGATCACACACTACACAGATCACTGTGTTAAGAGGTTAGCCCTCCATGTAATTAAATCAAGTCAAATCAAAATTATTGTGGACACTAAAATAGAATAGTAATATATAATTGATAATCACCTCTGTAGTTCTGATCAGGGGATTGAGAATTTATTAACATCTTCATATCTACAGTAAGCACTTTGGTCCTCTGTAGCTCATTTGGCAGAGCTTGGCGCTTGCACCGCCAGGGTTGTGGGTTCGATTCCCGGGAACACCCATACAAGAAATGTATGTACGCATGATTGTAATTCACATTGGATGGCATGTATTATGATATGACTTTATGGTAAAACTGCTCAGTATAAAACAACTATGTTACAAAAAAGCAGATGAACACTTCTTCTCAAGCATGATAACAAACAATTAGTCACTGTGTGGTGTAACAAACTCCAGACTTTCTCAAGTTGTCTCCGAAACGCCTTTTTTTACACATTTGCACATTTTCCTGCTAACTCCCTTTTATTAGCACTTCTAAAAGGCCAGTGTACACTGAGCAGCCAGTGGCTGTATCAAGATAATGACTCTACAGCCTAGTCTGTCCGTCCGTCTGTCTGGACGGCTGATCTCCTACGCCCCAGGCCTCTGAGATTGGCATCTATGAAAAGCTCCCATTGTTTACAACCCCCCCCCCCCCTCCTGCCCAGATACAGTGCTTCTCTCTGGGTGCAGGATCTCTCCATGTGCCTGTCTCAGAGGGATCTGTAGCCAACTCCCTCCCAGTGCATGATCCACACTGTGGTTTCTCTGGACATGTGTGCATGGGTGTAATTTTCACCCCTTCTTCCTGAAGTAGGCACACACATATACACACACATACTGAATTATTGGATAATTTGGGTCACTTTTCACCCGGTCCCTTTGCACAAATGACAGAGGCAGAGCAGGCCTCCAGCTGGTGACCGTGTTTCAGAGAACTTACCTCACCCCCACATGGTAGATACACACACAGACAGACATACACACAGACAGATATACACACAAAAACACACACACACTCACAGACATACACACACACACACACACAGGCACACACACACACACAGACAGACAGACGGGGACACACACATACAGACAGACAGACATACACAGACATGTTCCCATATTAGGAAAGTGTTCCTTATGTTTGGTATACTCAGTGTAGGCTCACACACACAGGCACAGACACACACACACACACAGACTAACACGGAGCTACAGTTGGAAGACTCTCTGACTATCTCTCTCTGTGTCTGCCTGTCTGCCTGCTCTTTTGCACACCAGTATCTCTACTTGCACATCATCATCTGCTAAATTGTAATTTACCTCGCTACTGTAGCCCATTTATTGCCTACCTCCCCACGCCATTTGCACACACTGTATATGGACTTTCTTTTATTTATTTATTTATTTATTTTTTTCTCTCTATTGTGTTATTGACTGTACGCTTGTTTATTCCATGTGTAACTCTGTGTTGTTGTTTGTGTCGCACAGCTGTGCTTTAACTTGGCCAGGTCGCAGTTGTAAATGAGAACTTGTTCTCAACCAGCCTACCTGGTTAAATAAAGGTGAAAAATAATATAATAATAATAATAATTGATTCCCTCCTCATGCTAGCTTCTTGCAGAAAATGTGGTTGATCTTTCTCTCTCTCTCTCCTATCTCTCTTTTCTCTCTCTCTCCCTCTACGTTTTTCTCTCCCACCATCTATCTATTCCAGATCACGTATCTTTCTCCCTGGCCACGACGCCACACAGCTCCACTTATTCATGGTCCTTGGGAACAAAAACAACACATTGCCTTGTTCTCTCCACATCTTAATGAGCAGCTATAAGTTTGATAATTATACTTTGAGCCTTTTACATTGGTTACTTTGGTTTGAATGGTTTCGTCAGAGAAGCCATTGACTTTTCTCTCTGGGATGGGCTGTGTGATTGACTGACAGCTAACCCCTCCCCGGTTCAGGCTGTAAAAGTGAGAACAGCGTGGATCAATTCTCTCTGGTTGTTAGAAATGTGTCCCTCGAATGCCACCAGCAATTACAGCTAGGCCATGAGGACCACATACGTCGCTCCTAATCCATTCCATAACTTATCAACATATGTAGCCCATTAATGGGCTCTGCGGAGAGAGCGAATCGGAGCCTCCCAGACTCGAGGTTTCTCTGGTGGCGGAAGCGAATCTGTTTAGGATTAGATAAATAACAGTGTGGCTGACACTGAAGCGTCCAACATCCCTCCGAGCCACGGAGAGAGGAAAAACCCCAAACGACCGTGTGCCAGAATCTGTTGACCTTCTGCTCTGTTTTGGCTGAGCCAAATTTTCACCCAGGCCACCTCTTCTTCGTTTCTTGAGGCTGAAACCTGCAGGGTTGAGGTCAATTCAGTTAGTTCAGGAGATACTGGAATTGAGTAAGTAAAAATACTTTGAAGTACTACTTAAGTAGTTTTTGGGGGGATCTGTACTGTACTTGACTATTTAAATTTTTGACAACTTTTACTTTTACTCTGTCGTGACTTTACTTTCATTAATCTCATGACTGTTATTTATCTAATCAACTAACTATGTTTAATTGTTACCTGATTAAATTAATCATGTAACAATTAACTCATTAGGATTTGGGGCACCACGAGAGCAGTTCTTTTAAAGAGTTACCATCTCCCAAATTAAACTCTAAGGGGCGGTTTCCCGGACACAGATTAAGCCTAATCCTGGACTAAAAAGTGCTTTCAATGGAGATTTTCCATTGATCTTGCAATTTAGTCCAGGATTAGGCTTAATCTGTGTCCAGGAAACCGCCCCTAAAGGTCTTTACCTATCACATCCATTTAACAGTTCAATTATTAATCATAACCTCATATTATCATTCTGAACAGTCGTAACCTTACATCTGCAAAAACCCAAACCTTACTTATAATTCAGTACTACACAAATTTGTTAAATTATTTATTTACTTGCTAACTAAATGGTAACACAGGATAAACATACACACTTAATACATTAAAAAAAGGTCCCTAGTGGACTGACACAACATGGCAGCTTGTTACAAAATACATGGGGGGGAGAGAGAGAGACAGAGAGACACAGAGAGAGAGAGAGAGAGAGAGAGAGAGAGAGAGAGAGAGAGAGAGAGAGAGAGAGAGAGAGAGAGAGAGACATAATACTTTGGTACATTTAGAAACTATTCTCACTGTAATCATATACTTTGCACACAAACTGCCACCCTCTTTGAGTAAGAAATCATGAATGTATTTACGTGAAATATCTTGGTTCTTCGTGTATTTCAGTCGGAACCAGTCCGATATCCAGTGACTTGTCGTGTAGTCCTGAAAAGATCTACAGAGATTTTCTACTTCCATTCACTCTGGAAGATCACTTTTCTAGATACTTTACTTTGGACAGCTTATCAGCCGTAACAGTGATTGTCCGGGAGGTGACTTTATCGTCTTTACCTTGTGTTGAGATTCAGAGTTTGAACCACTTTGGACATGAGCTGCAGTTCCACTTAACCCATCATTTTATACAGTTTGTTCAAAAATGCAGTTCCGTCTGTGGCTTGTCACTGTGCAAAGTTATGTAAAACTATTATCTCTTATGGCTCCTAAAATCATGTCCCTCTCTTAACAAAAACACTTTCATCATTTTTCATATTTCATGCACAACTCTTCGGATGGACACTTCACACATATTTTGTGTATACATTTCAAGTTACAGTATTTCCTTTATAACAACCAAACCGACATCCGTGTTCTTTTAGGTCACCTCTGACCAAAATATTGTTTCAGTATTCACTTTTAGAATGTGTTAGTGTTTCAGTGGGAAAAAGTCTGTGAAACAAAGGCACATTCCTCTGGTGAATATTGGAGAGGGAGATTCTGAATGTTCTGTCCTTGATTTACAACAGGGCGTGAGGTGTTAACCCCCACCAGTTCCCTCCTCCCCCCTCTGCGGATGAGAGGGGGTCTGGTTTAAGTTATTTATTGCAAAGCTGATCTGACCTATTTGGATCCTCACAGGACAGTCATGACAACTCCTACATTCCTAAAGAAAATATGTACTTTTTTTTTTTTTGACGATGTATTACTTTTTCTACCACTGTACCTTACAGTGCCTTCGGGAAAGTATTTAGACCCATTTTTCCTCATTTTGTTACGTTACAGCCTTATTCTAAAATGGATTAAATAATAAAAATTCCTCAGCAATCTACACACAATACCAAAGAATGACAAAGCAAAAACATGTTTTTAGAAATTTTGGCAAATGTATTAAAAATACAAAACAAATACTTAGTATTCAGACCCTTTGCAAGGAGACTCGAAATTGAGCTCAGGTAAATCCTGTTTCCATTGATCATCCTTGAGATGTTTCTACAACTTGATTGGAGTCCACTTGTGGTACATTCAATTGATTGGACATGATTTGAAAAGGCTCACACCTGTCTATATAAGGTCCCACAGTTGACAGTGCATGTCAGAGCAAAAACCAAGCCATGAGGTCGAAGGATTTGTCCGTAAAGCTCAGAGACACGATTGTGTCGAGGCACAGATCTGGGAAAGGGTACCAGAAAATGTCTGCAGCATTGAAGGTCCACAAGAACACATTGGCTTCCATCATTCTTGAATGGAAGAAGTTTGGAACCACCAAGAATCTTCCTAGAGCTGGCCACCCTGCCAAACTGACCAGTCGTGGGAGAAGGGCCTTGGTCAGGGAGGTGACCAAGAACCCGATGGTCAAACGGACAGAGCTCTACAGTTCCTCTGTGGAGATGGGAGAACCTTACAGAAGGACAACCATCTCTGCAGAGCTCCACCAATCAGGCCTTTATGTTAGAGTGGCCAAACGGAAGCCACTCCTCATTAATAAGCACATGAAAGCCCGCTTGGAGTTTGCCAAAGGGCACCTAAAGACTCTCAGACCATGAGAAACAAGATTCTTTGGTCTGATGAAACCAAGATTGAACTCTCATTTGACATGTACTGTCTATTTTTCAGTGGCAGGGACTGGGAGACTAGTCAGGATCGAGGCAAAGATGAACGGAGAAAAGTACAGAGAGATCCTTGATAAAAACCTGCTACAGAGTGCTCAGGACCTCAGACTGGGGCAAAGGTTTACCTTCCAACAGGATAGCGACCTTAAGCACACAGCCAAGACAACGCAGGAGTGGCTTCGGGACAAGTCTCTGAATGTCCTTGAGTGGCTCAGCCAGAGCCCGGACTTAAACCCGATCTAACATCTCTGGAGAGACCTGAAAATAGCTGTGCAGCAATGCTCCCCATCCAACTTGATAGAGCTTGAGAGGATCTGCAGAGAAGAATTTGAGAAACTCCCCAAATAAAGGTTTGCCAAGCTTGTAATGTCATACCCAAGAAGACTCAATGCTGTAATCGATGCTAAAAGTGCTTCAACAAAGTACTGATTAAAAGGTCTGAATACTTACAGTTGAAGTCGGAAGTTTACATACACATAGGTTGGAGTCATTAAAACTCGTTTTTCAACCACTCCACAAATTTCTTGTTAACAAACTATAGTTTTGGCAAGTTGGTTAGGACATCTACTTTGTGCATGACACAAGTAATTTTTCCAACAGTTGTTTACAGACAGATTATTTCACTTATAATTCACTGTATCACAATTCCAAGCTTCTGATAGGCTAATTGACATCATTTGAGTAAATTGGAGGTGTACCTGTGGATGTATTTCAAGGCCTACCTTCAAACATTGCCTCTTTGCTTGACATCATGGGAAAATCTAAAGAAATCAGCCAAGACCTCAGAAAAATAATTGTAGACCTCCACAAGTCTGGTTCATCCTTGGGAGCAATTTCCAAATGCCTGAAGGTACCACGTTCATCTGTACAAACAACAGGATGCAAGTATAAGCACCATCGGTCTCCTAGAGATGAATGTACTTTGGTGCGAAAAGTGTGACTCAATCCCAGAACAACAGCAAAGGACCTTGTGAAGATGCTGGAGGAAACAGGTACAAAAGTATCTATATCCACAGTAAAACGAGTCCTACATCGACATAACCTGAAAGGCCGCTCAGCAAGGAAGAAGCCACTGCTCCAAAACCGCCATAAACAAGCCAGACTACGGTTTGCAACTGCACATGGGGACAAAGATCCTACTCTTTTGGAGAAATGTCCTCCGGTCTGATGAAACAAAAATAGAACTCTTTGGCCATAATGACCATCGTTATGTTTGGAGGAAAAAGGGGGATGCTTGCAAGCCGAAGAACACTAGTAATGTATGTAGATTGATTAGGGACAAAAAACTATTAAATCCGTTTTAGAATAAGGCTGTAACTTTCCGAAGGCACTGTAAGTACATTTAATACCAGATACTTTAAGACTTTTACTCAAGTAGTATTTTACTGAGTGACTTTCACGTTTACTTGAGGAGTCATTTTCCATTCATGTATCTATACTCTTACTCAAGTATGACAATCGAGCACTTTTTCCACCACTGGAATTGAGATACAAAAATGTCAGTTTATTTTCAATTAAGACTTTTCAGTTGGAGGATTAGAGTTTCAGATCAGCTCCTGAATTGTCTGATATGATATGATCTTAACCCTGTTTGAAATCACTGTGTATTCATGATAATATATTCTTCTCTCAGACTAAATCTCTTACGGATGCCGTCTTGTGAACCAATCATGGACCTAACCTTTACCATGGTTATTTGTAATGATTAGAACTACCTGCAGTCTTGCTGAGTGATGTCATGTCTAGTCTAGACCAACTGGAGTGATTTTGGCAATTAGAATAACATTCTGAAATATTGTGAGGGCAAAGATATTGTTTGACAAGCTTTTGGAGTCTGGAAGACAGTCAACACTGTGGTAGGCCTGAAAATGTGAGTTGATGATGGAGTTTGAATGTCTCTTTGGATGTGCAAATTACAATGGAGGAATATACCATGTTGCATGTACAGTACCAGTCAAAAGTTTGGACACACCTACTCATTCAAGGCTTTTTCTTTATTTTAATATTTTCTACATTGTAGAATAATAGTGAAGACATCAAAACTATGAAATAACACAGATGAAATCATGTAGAAGCCAAAAAAGTGTTAAACAAATCAAAATATATTTTGTATTTTAGATTCTTCAAAGTAGCCACCCTTTGCCTTGATTACAGCTTTGCACACTCTTGGCATTCTCTCAACCAGCTTCACCTGGAATGCTTTTCCAACAGTCTTGAAGGAGTTCCCACATATGCTGAGCACTTGTTGGCTGCTTTTCCTTCACTCTGCAGTCCAAGTCATCCCAAACAATTGGGTTAAAGTCGGGTGATTGTAGAGGCCAGGTCATCTGAAACAGCACTCCGTCACTCTCCTTCTTGGTCAAATAGCCCTTACACAGCCTGGAGGTGTGTTGGGTCATTGTCCTGTTGAAAAACAAATGACAGTCCCACTAAGCGCGAACCAGATGGGACGGCATATCGCTGCAGAATGCTGTGGTAGCCATGTTGGTTAAGTGTGCTTTGAATTCTAAATAAATCCCACACCATCACACCCCATCCATGCTTCACGGTGGGAGCCACCGTGTAGAGATCATCCGTTCACCTACTCTGAATCTCACAAAGACCAAAGGACAGATTTCCACCGGTCTAATGTCCATTGCTCGTGTTTCTTGGCCCAAGCATGTCTCTTCTTATTACTGGTGTCCTTTAGTAGTGGTTTCTTTGCAGCAATCGACCATGAAGGCCTGATTCATGCAGTCTCCTCTGAATAGTTGATGTTGAGAAGTGTCTGTTACTTGAACTCTTTCAAAGCATTTATTTGGGCTGCAATTTTTGAGGCTGGTTACTCAAATGAACTTATCCTCTGCAGTAGAGATAACTCTGTGTCTTCCTTTCCTGTGGTGGTCCTCATGAGAGCCAGTTTCATCATAGCGCTTGATGGTTTTTGCGACTGCACTTGAAGAAACTTTCAAAGTTTGTGAAATTTTCCAGATTGACTGACCTTTTAATGTAATGATAGACTGTTGTTTCTCTTTGCTTATTTGAGCTGCTATTGCCATAATATGGACTTGGTCTTTTACCAAGAAGAACTATCTTCTGTATACCACCCCTACCTTGTCACAACACGACTGATTGGCTCAAACGCATTAAGAAGGAAAGAAATTCCACATATTAACTTTTAACAAGGCACACCTGTTAATTGAAATGCATTCCAGATTACTGCCTCGTGAACCTGGTTGAGAGAGTGCCAAGAGTGTGCAAAGCTGTCATCAAGGCAAAGGGTGGCTACTTTACATATATTTAGATTTTTTTTTTTTTCTTACTACAGGATTCCATATGTGTTATTTCATAGTTTTGGTGTCTTCACTATTATTCTACAATGTAGAAAATAGTAAAAATAAATAAAGAGAGAGAAGTTGTTACATGTGTGTGGAGGAGTGTGATCGTGCCTGATTACATCCCCTCTGAGCTCCAGGTCCTCCATACTAACTTTCATCACCCCTGCTGCCTGCTGGACCCAGTCGCTTGTGCTAATGGACCTGCTCAAACCTCCACCTCCTCCTCCACCATTGACCTACCAGGCCTCCAATACCAGCTGACAAATGCCCCCTGTCACAACGAACACTACAAATGATCTTCTCTCTTTCTCTCTCCCTCCCTCTCTCTCGATCTGTCTTCACAGGTGGCTCTGCCCAGCGTTCCTCACTCTGTTGCACCCACCTCCCTCTCACCATTTCCTCAGGCCCTGGCCTCTAATGCACTCCCCTGGGACCCCATCAGAGACCAGAGGCCCAGAGACCAAAGAACCAGGCCTGCCTGCTGCTCCACTCTTCATGCTCACTTGAATTTAATATCTGAGAAAAACCTGTGGCCCTCTCTACCATAGGCCCCCCAACCCACCCCCTTCTTCCCCTCTCCACCTTCTTTCGTGACAGTGTTATTTTTGGCTCTCCTCGGGACATATGTCATTGGGGAGTGCGTGCAGTGGCTGGATAATTAAGGCTACCTCAAAGCGGGCATAAAAAATTGGGAGATATTTATTAGGCAGCACTTTAGCTGCTTGTCGTGAGTGCGTGTCAGGCCTGTAAAGCAAAGTTTGATTGAGCAAGTGAGAAAATGTGGTAGTGTAACTACTGTTGTTGGTGCTCCAGCAGAGACGTGGAAATCATTCACTCACAAAGATGTACTTGATTTGGTCTGATTCATTTATTGTATAAATAAATTGTGACAAAAGTGTTTCTCCTTCTGCCGTCTCGTGCCTAGCGAGGTATTTATTTGTTGTAATCCAGTGGACAGAGTGATGTTTGTCCCCTGGTGCTTGCCATCCACGCCTACCTCTGATAGGTATTGCACACTATTCCCTATATCGTGCACTACTTTTGACCAGAGTCTTATGAGCCTTGGTCAAAAGTAGTGCACTACATAGGGAATAGGGTGCCATTTGGGACGCACACATGGAGTGAGTCTGTGTACACCAGAAGCGTCTGCTAATGCCTGATCATTTATGAAGGTCGTTCTGAGGTGTATGAAACGTTTTGTTTAATTAGGTGCTGAAAGCGAATGAATCCCAATCTCAATTTAGTATGAGTGACTGACCGTGTGCATGGGGTACCTGTCATTGTGACTGAGATCAGCTCTCCCCTTCAGCCATCTGCAACGTTGTACATATTGGCCAATCGTGTAAGTAGTTTGAATTGTCTCATAATGTGATGTGTAAATATGTGGTTTAGCCCTTTTTCCTAAGTCTCTGTGCTGCTCATTTTCAGAGATGATCCCTGCCTTTTATTTTTTCTTCCTCCATTCTCTCCTTCGTCTTCCATCATAACTTCCTCTCCTCACCTTCCCTCTACACGTTAGAATATTCATAATTCTTTCCTCTTGCCTGTTATAGAATCCCTACATAACCTGTAGAGAAACCCTTGCTTCCACCATCCAACCATATTGGATCAGTGATTCGTTCAAGGGAAATGAGGAAGGAAGGTCCAAAAAGGCCTTGTTCTCCCTAGTCTGTGTGAGAGTGTGGCTGGCTGGGCTGTGGTGAAGGTAAACTAGCATAGCAGAAGTGAAAGAACTGCCTGAAACTGAACAAAAATATCAATGCAACATGCTACAATTTCTAAGATTTTACTGAGTTACAGTTCAGATAAGGAAATCAGTCATATGAAATAAATTCATTAGTCCCTAATCTATTGATTTCACATGACTGGGAACCAGTGGAGGCTGCTGAGGGGAGGAAAGCTCATAATAATGTCTGGAATGGAGTCAATGGAGTGGTATCAACCACATGGAAACCACATCTTTGATACCATTCTATTCCAGCCATTATTATGAGATGTCCTCCCTTCAGCAGCCTCCACTGCTGGTAATACAGATATGCATCTGTTGGTCACAGATACCGTAAAAAAAGGTAGGGGGTGGATCAGAAAACCGGTCAGTATCTGGTGTGACCACCATTTGCCTCATGCAGCGCGACACATCTCCTTTGCCGGTGGATGTACTCAGTACGCCCACCGGCAGACCACGTGTATGGCGTTGTGTGGGCGAGGGGTTTGCTGATCTCAACATTGTGAATAGATTGCCCCATGATGGCGGGGGGGTTATGGTATGGACAGGCATAAGATACGGACAATGAACACAATTGCATTTTTTATTGATGGCAATTTGAATGCACAGTGATGCCATGATGAGATCCTGAAGCCCATTCATCCGCCGCCATCATGTGTCAGCATGATAATGCACAGCCCCAAAACAACATTAGAGGCAGCTTTTGGTAGAGAAATTAACATTCAATTCTCTGGCAACAGCTCTGGTGGACGGCTCTGGATGTGGAGGTCCTGGGCTGGCGTGGTTACACGTGGTCTGCAGTTGTGAGGCCGGTGGGACGTACATTTCTGCCAAATACTCTAAAACGACGTTGGAGGTGGCTTATTCAATTCTCTGGCAACAGGCTCTGGTGGACATTCCTGCAGTCAGCATGCCAATTGCACACTATCTCAACTTGAGACATCTGTTGCATTCTGTTGTGTGACAAAACGGCACATTTTAGAGTGGCCTTTTATTGTCCCCAGCACAAGGTGCACTTGTGTAATGATCATGCTGTTTAATCAGCTTCTTGATATGCCACACCTGTCAGGTGGGTTGATTATCTTGGCAAAAGATAAATACTCACTAACAGGGATGTAAACAAATTTGTGCAAGAAATTTGAGAGAAAGAAAATGTTTTCATGGGACCAACACTTTACATGTTGCGTTTATATTTTTGTTCAGTGTAGATACCATACATACTGGTCTTGATGAGAAGAAAAAAAAAATGTCAACCAATCCAGTAAATGTGGAGGAGGATTTAAGATGGAGTGTCATCTTGCTAACGTCCAAAAGCGGAAGTCATGTCACAGGCTCTCTTTCTATTTCTCCTGAAAACTGGAACATCCGCTTGTTGGGGACTCGGCAGAGGCTAAGGTAAAGGTGGTGCTAGTGGAGGGCATGTGATAAGCATTACCTCTGGGAGTTTGTTCAAGATGATTCTAGGTTTTTAATGCTCATTAACAGTTCTGCCTCCTTCAGAGTGACTACATGGTGGTTCTTTACTCCTGGCTGCTGCAGACCCCGTGGCGGAGCTCCCACTACACTCAGAAACCACAGACATGCGCGCCATCACGCACACAGACACACACATGCCCACACCAGCCTTGAACTTTAGTCACTGTTACTAGCCGGCTACCACCCGGTACTCAATTCTGCACTTTAGAGACTGCTGCACTATGTACGTAGTTATTGAACACTTGTCACTTTAATCATGTTTACATACATTACCCACTTTATATGTATATACTGTATTCTAGTCATGGCTTATCCTATGTAACTACTGCTGCACACACCTTTTCTATGCATATGCTGTCCATAATGTCTATACACACCATCATATACTGATATACACTACATGACCAAAAGTATATGGACACCTGGTCGTCGAACATCTCATTCCAAAATCATGGGCATTAATATGGAGTTGGTCTCCGCTTTGCTGGTATAACAGCCTCCACTCTTCTGGTAATGCTTCCAGTAGATGTTGGAAGATTGCTGTGGGGACTTGCTTCCGTTCAGCCACAAGAGCATTAGTGAGGTCGGGCACTGATGTTGGGCGATTAGGCCTGCCTCGCAGTCGGCATTCCAATTAATCCCAAAGGTATTTGATGGGGTTGAGGTCAGGGCTCTGTACAGGCCAGTCAAGTTCTTTCACACCGATTTCGACAAACCATTTCTGTATTGACCTCGCTTTGTGCATGGGGGCATTGTCCTGCTAGAACAGGAAAACAAAGTTGGAAGCACAGAATTGTCTATAATGTCATTGTATGGTGTAGCGTTAACATTTCCCTTCACTGGAACTAAGGAGCCTAGCCCAAACCATGAAAAACAGCCCCAGACCATTATTTCTCCTCCACCAAACTTTACAGTTGGCACTATGCATTCGGGCAGGTAGAGTTCTCCTGGCATCCGCCAAACCCAGATTCGTCCTTCGGATTGCCAGATGAGGAAGCGTGATTCATCACTCCAGAGAACATGTTTCCACTGCTCCAGAGTCCAATGGCGGAAAGCTTTACACCACTCCAGCCGACGCTTGGCATTGCGCATGGTGATCTTAGGCTTGTGTGCGGCTGCTCAGCCATGGAAACTCATTTCATGAAGCTCCCAACGAACAGTTCTTGTACTGATGTTGATTCTAGAGGCAGTTTGAAACTCAGTAGTGAGTGTTACAACCAAGGACAGACGATTTCTATGGGCTTCAGCACTCGGCAGTCCCATTCTGTGACCTTGTGTGGCCTACCACTTCGCAGCTGAGCCTTTGTTGCTCCTAGACGTTTCCACTTCACAATAACAGCACTTATAGTTGACCGGGGCAGCTCTAGCAGGGCAAAAATGTTACGAACTAACTTGTTGGAAAGGTGGCATCCTATGACGGTACCACGTTGAAAGTCACTGAGTTCTTCAGTAAGGCCATTCTACTGCCAATGTTTGTCTATGGAGATTGCATGGCGATGTGCTCAATTTTATACAAGTGTCAGCAGCTGGTGTAGCTGAAATAGCCGAATCCACTAATTTGAAGGGTTTTGCATATATAGTGTATTTATATTCCGGACTCTATATTTATATATGTCTATATTTATTAATTGCTTTCTATTTATTTTGGGGATTTGCGTGTGTTGTTTTGTATTGTTAAGTATTACTGCACTGTTGGAGCTGGGAACATAAGCATTTTGCTACACCCGCAATAGCGTCTGCAAAATATGTGTATGCAACCAATAAATTGTTATTTGATACACATACATGCGCTCATGCATGCACATATGTAATCCAAGATGGCGTAGCAGTGCAGACGTGTTTTTGTTCGTCCCCTCGTGTACTTTGTATTTTTCGTATTTTTTGTATATATTTCAATTTTATTTTCAATCTCTTTTCCATTTTTATATTAAATATACCTTCCGGTAACCTGCCTCACCCATTGTGTTACCTAACCGTTATTTTTTAGACCTTTTTAGACTGAATTCTATAGGGAGCTAACCAGCTATTTCAGTCACTGTTAGCCACCGCTAGTGGCCTTTACCTACTGCACAGACACCAGCCTTTTTTAGCCAGGATAATACTTGCCAGCCTACCACCATCGGACTGTTTCTCCACCACAACGCCGGATCCCTGCCGTAAACCCTGGACCACTACACCTGATCTCCTCAGCTAGCTAGCTAGCTGCCACCGAGTGGCTAACGCCCCTGCCCCGGAGCCAACTCCAGCTAGCCGCGACCCAGGCGCATCTCCCGGCTAGCAACAATAATACCTCTCTCGCCATCTGGCTTGGATCCCTCTTGTCACAACGCCCCGTCGTACCACCTCGACTGGTCTGCGGACGATTACTCCATCCGCTCAGCCTGCAACCGGCCTCCGTCGGACGTCGGAGCAGACGGTTCTACCAACCCCGGACTGCTAACTCTTAACTTTAAACGCCGTGTCTCCTGCGTGCCGGCATAGTAACGACTACCTCGCGGCTTCCCTGCCCCATCTATTGCTGTTCACTGGACCCTATGATCACTCGTCTACATAGCTGATGCCTGCAGGACTATTCATTAATCACGGTACTCCATTCTGTTTATTTTTATTTATTTATTTTATTTATCTGTCAGCCCCAGCCGTGTACTCAGGCCCTGTGTGTTGCTAACCAACCCTCTGCCCATTCATCGCCAGTTTTACCTGTTGTTGTTGTCCTAGCTGACTAGCCTTGCGGTCTTACCCGTTGTTGTCCTAGCTAGCTCTCCCAACCAACACCTGTGTTTGCTTTATGCCTTGCTTTATGTCTCTCTCAAGTGTCAATATGCCCTGTTTACTGTTGTTTAGAGTAGTTATCATTGTGTTAGTTTACAGTGGAGCCCCTAGGCCCACTATACATGCCTCAGATTCCTCCTTTGTCCCACCTCCCACACATGCGGTGACCTCACCCAGCATTACCAACACCTCCAGAGATGCAACCACTCTTATCATCACTCGGTGCCTGGGCTTACCTCCACTGTACTCTCACCCCACTATACCCCTGTCTGCACATTATACCCTGAATCTATTCTACCACGCCCAGAAATCTGCTCCTTTTATTCTCTGTTCCCAACGCACTAG
>QNTS01000760.1:356317-439936 GCA_003317085.1 Hucho hucho | reverse complement strand
CTTTGTCACCAAAGCCCCATATACTACCCACCACTGCGACCTGTATGCTCTAGTCGGCTGGCCCTCGCTACATACTCGTCGCCAGACCCACTGGCTCCAGGTCATCTACAAGTCCCTGCTAGGTAAAGCCCCGCCTTATCTCAGCTCGCTGGTAACCATAGCAGCACCCACCCGTAGCACTCGCTCCAGCAGGTATATCTCACTGGCCACCCCCAAAGCCAATTCCTCTTTTGGCCGCCTTTCCTTCCAGTTCTCTGCTGCCAATGACTGTAACGAACTACAAAAATCGTTGAAAGTATCTCCAGTTATCTCCCTCACTAGTTTCAAGCACCAGCTGTCAGAGCAGCTCACAGATCACTGCACCTGTACATAGCCCAACCAACTACCTCATCCCCTACCATAGTCATTTATTTATCTTGCTCCTTTGAACCCCAGTATTTTTACTTTGCACATTCATCTACTGCACATTTACCATTCCAGTGTTAAATTGCTATACTGTAGTTACTTTGCCACCATGGCCTATTTATTGCCTTATGTTCCTTATCCTACCTCATTTGCACACATTGTATATAGATTTGTTTTTTTTCCTACTGTAGTATTGACTGTATGTTTGTTTCACTCCATGTGTAACTCTGTGTTGTTGTATGTGTCGAACTGCTTTGCTTTATCTTGGCCAGGTCGCAGTTGTAAATGAGAACTTGTTCTCAACTTGCCTACCTGGTTAAATAAAGGTGGAATAAAATAAACATATGCACACGCAGGCATGCTGACACACATAAAACAGACACACACACACACACTTTCTACACCATTCATATACACAACATTTTATACGCAATAGGCCTTGTTTAATCGAAGAGGTAGCCAGTTTTCAAAGATAGGTCAAACATAACATTATCCCTGCAAAGGGAGAATAGGCTTGATTTTGTATGCAGTTGAGTGTCTTTTCAGTTCACACTGTAAACATGAATTCTAATTCAAATACGTATTCTTACAGCATAACCTGTAAACCTGATTGGATTTAGACTTACTCAGAACCATGTTTGCCCAATATAAAGGTGAAAGCGGCATCTTGACTTTAGTTTTCTGAATACATCTCAAAAACATCCTTCACAACTGAATATTCCTCCACCTAAATCTGCAATCTAACCAGACATGAAGAAGGCCAACATATGAAGGGAGACATGTGGCTACACAGTGTCACTCTCTAGTGATTTATTGATGGGTTACTAATGGTTACCTAGTCCTCACACCCCTTTTAAGACTTTATGTATTGGTAACTCTTTAAACTAACAACAACTTAAAGTCTTTATGAAGCCTTCATAAACCCTTCATAAGGACTTCATAGATGCACAAATCACTTATAAGCGAATGTGATGCTATATAGAGCATGGTTTCCCAAACTCATGGATCCATGAGTGTATATCATTTGGGTCCCGTATGAGTGGCGTTTGAGTAAGTGCCACAATGCCCAGATATTATCCAGACACTAAAGCCTCCATAAACCTAGACTTAGAAAAGCTGCTACTGGTATTTATCTAAGACCACTTAAATAAACAACGTATTACACATGATGTACAATTTGTTACTGAGAGACTCAAAGTCATGAATCAGTTTCGGATTCAGATCAACTTTATTATCCCACCAGGAGGAAATTCATTTGGTCATGTGCTTAAAAAGACGATACATAAAACATGAAAACACAGAAACTACACAATATAATTAATTCAAAGTGCTATAGCTACACATTTAAAGTGAAAGTGCAATATGCTGTATACTCAAGGGACCAACAGACTATCTATTATACAGTCTAATGGCTGTTGGAATAAAAGAGTCCCCATATCTATCTGTTTTGATTTTCTATTGAAGAAGTCTCTCTCCCCTTGTCCGGCTGCTGCTGTGACTGAATTTTGAGTTAAGGGGGTGAGTACTGTCCTGTAACATACTTTCAAGTTTTAGGAGGATGAGTTTTGTGTACAGGTTGGTGGCTGATTCTTGGTCTATACCAATTATCCTTCCCGCCGTCTTGAACAAGTGCTGAAGCTTGACTTCAGTACTTAATCTGTAAATGTGTTTTATTGCTTAAAAGCCTCCACATTATCACTATATTGGATGTCAATGTACCAAGATGGGTCACGCAGTCTTCAGACAAGCCATGCCACTTGAGTCCAAGTTACTGTGCATCAATACCATATAAATAGCCCCTTCTACTTTAATTTCAACTTTATTTTAAGCTTCTATGACATCATGTTTCAGTATTAGTAACATTGTTGTCATCAGCACATTGCCGTGGCCTTCAAATAACTATAAACAGGTATTTTCCACCCGGTGTAAATGAGTGTAAATGCAGAAATGTCATCATGGTAAAAGCAGCAGGATCACCTATATACAAATTAGAAGTAGCTCTATTATGTTATTCAATGTATGGCTTTTCTCTGCTTTTTATGAGTCACAGTATAATGCGGCCCCAGCTCAATTTAAATCTCCACCTGGCCTTACGTCCTAAAGCTCTCTTCATTTAGAATGAATAATTTGCTGCTTGCTGTTCCATACTTCACTGGAGACATTTGAGCAATGGAAAAATGAATTATTCTTAAAGGGCTCAGTCTGTGTTGGTCAATAATCCTAATAGAGATCCATAAAAACAGAATTCCTCACACATATGATTTATGACACTTCGCCCCTAAAGCCTCAGAGCCTTTCCCCTTAAATTGAATTAACAAGAGCTGGTAGCTTGAAAACTCTCTGCTCAGCAGAAATGGCAGCCTTGTGGCCTTACACTCCATCTATTGGTTTTGAGTGACAAAAAGAGTGTTGCCGTTGGTGCCATACCCAGAGACATGGAGAAGAAGGGCTTGACCAAACCATAACATGGACCTGCCCACTAATGACGGGCTGCTAAACCAGTTCTTGATAGCTGCTGTATTCATGAAGCCGAATCAGCAGGGGACTTAGAAAATAGTCTGCTACCAACTAAGGGCCTCGTGCCTCTTGTGCTTCCCTTGGTTAACACAACGATTATGGGGTTTTTCTGTTTCTTGTTTTTGGAAGTTGCATTAAGATATGTCACTCTCAGAGTCTGATGTTTTTCCTGACCATGTGATCAGACCAGGAAAGAATCTTGGCTCTTGTTATAGCCTTTAACTGGAGTTTTTGATGGTCAGATCAAGTGGCCAGGAAATACTCCGATCCCTATTTGTTCTCATTGGTCAGATTACAGGTGAAACCCTATTGTCTACCATGGGTTAATTGGTGTGCAGTAAATTAACTTTAGATATTTTTAATGTCTCTTGCATTAAATCCAGATGAAACTGATACTGGTGCATTAACACAGAGCTTTCTCTCACAGCACTTGGCACTCTATTAGTCCACTTAACTGCTCCAGGCCTGGAAACAACTGTTCAACATTCTTTTGGCTGGCTACTGTCTCTTTCTTTACACACATTTTCAGACTAGACTAGACCGCTACCCACACGACTCCTCCCCAAGCAGCACTCACCACTTTGGGGTGAACTTTCCCCTTAGGTACAGAACTAAGATCCACTTCCCCTCCACAATCCTAACCTTAACCATTAGTGGGGGAAATGCAAAACTGACCCAAGATCAGTGTTTAAGGGCAACTTCACCCATCTCCACACCACAGGAGGCTGCTGAGGGGAGGATGGCTCATAATAATGGCCGGAACGGAGCAAATGGAATGGCATCAAACACCTTGAAACCATGTGTTTGACGTATTTGATACCATTCCACTTATTCCACCCAAGTTATTACCACAAACCTGTTCTCCCCAATTAAGGTGCCCCCAACCTCCTGTGCTCCACACTTACCTGGCTGGAGCTCAGACATAACAAGGTCATCCAGAGAGAGAGAGAACAAGAAAAAGAGATAAGGAGATGGACTGAGGAGCAGCCGGAACCTCACATATCATCATCAGTAGTCTGACCAGAAGCACTGCCTGGAGGACTCTAGTGCAGTGACCCTCAACCCCTGGTCCTTGGACTCCCACTAGTTGCTGATTGATCCCTCAGGAGACTAGCTGACACCAGTTGACCCAGTTCTCAAGTGCTTGTTTTCAAAGCAGGAAATACCCTAAAATATGTACAGTGGAATATGTAGCTACTGTAGCTCTGTTCTTGCCTGGCAGCAGCTCCCAAGGAATGATTATGGTCCACCTCCAAAACTAAGCACGACCCAACTCCAGTACTTCATCAATGGATTTGATTGATGATCAACTCTCAGACAACGGTTCAGTTTGAAGGTTTATGAAACGTCTGAATCTGATATGATCCGGCTGAACCCTTGCCCTCCTATGGGTCTTTTGTTGATTAATTAATACCACAAGTGCGGTAGGCCACGCTTCAGTAGATTTATTCAGCACAGAAGCCTAATAAACATATTACTGAGAAGCCAGGGTTGAAAAATGGCAAAGAGACATATCAGGTTTGTTTTGGCCTGGATAGCGCTTGTACCATTCTCCAGAGAGTTGTAGACTACTGGTCGACCGGCTGCCTTTTATTGACTCTGTGTCTCACTGTGCGAGGGGGAAAAAATGGCTTTGTATAATAACCAACAAACCCTATGGCAAAAAAAACAGTTGGCAGCCATTTTGTGCAGAACATTAAAAAAAGAGAGAGAGGAGAGAGAGAGACATTTCTGACCACAACTCATAAACCACACTTTATTTAGATTGGCTCGTACCCATTATTTGTTCACAGGGAAAGCTTTCTGTCTCAGGGAAATATGTTCCAGCGTTTTCAGCTAGCTCTGTGGGGGAGGGGTAGTATGGGGGTGGAGGAGGGGAAGAGAAGGGGTTGGTTGGATGAACTCTTGCCAGGTGTCGTTGCCATGGCATTCCATTAGGCGACTCCAAAGCCTCATCAGTAGCTGAATGCCAGAGGGAGGGTTCTGAGGAGGGACTGAGAGGTTCTAGAACGTTCATCCTCGTCTTCTAGATGCAATGCTGCATGAACTGTGATGGCTGATTGACGGCGAGGAGACAGCAGCCACTGGAAGGTTGGCTTCTCACTGATGTTAGGTGTGTCACTGTCGATTCTCCACATGCTGAAGATGATGTGTTGCTGAATGATGCTTGGGTTTGATCATCTGAATTAGATTAATGATGTGATGGATTGTGGGTAAGATTTTCTAGATGTATGGAGCCAAGGTCATCAACGTGCCAGACTGTATGGATTTCATTTTTTATTGTGAATGTCAGATCATTTGTTTTGTGTCACATCGGTGACGCTTTATACATGTTTGGCAGAATTTGGTGTATGTTTCACATAGGCCTATGCCTCATTCAAAATGTCAGGTTTAATTATTCCATTACCATTCATGATATGATAATACATTATCCAGATTAAGATTCAGATTATCTAACCCTTAGTCAACAATAAGGTCTCCATAGTCTTGAAGTATTTGAGCATATTATGATAATTTCATATTATGAGATATTGTTACAAATGTGATTATCGTTGATATACAAAGCGTTTCTTTCCACCTATTCAAACTAGCTACCTCAGGTAGATATAGCAGTAACTGTACATATTACAAAAACGGAATAAGCCTCTTATGGCTAGTCTTAGCAACTGTTGCTATGTGTAACGTTGTTGACCTCCACCTCTCCCTTGCTCTTTAAATAGGGATGACAAGCCCATCACGTAACGCTGCTGAAACTCTCCATCGCCAGGCCTCTGGAGCCAAGCGATGGCCCCTCTGACCCTCTTCTCCATGTTTCCTCATTACTTTTTAATGTATCCGTGCTTACATTAGCTGCCTTCCACACTATTCCCACTGCCTAGCTGTCTAGCTCGTAATGGGAGGAAGCACCTCACTGTTCTTCCATTTCGTAGGGCCTAAAAGCAGCACACAATTTGCGTCTCATTTTTATTAACCAAAACTACTCGCTTCTGGTCGGCGTTGCCAAACTCTCTCCAGGCAGACGGCCATCCGCTGAATTTCATGCTTGGTGATGACAGAATGAGCCCCTGCATCAGTAGGAGAGCAGGATGCCTCAGAGGCCCTGGGAGATGCTGCTGTCATTAGGCCCTATGGGATGTTTGCAATCATCGGAGGGAGCTGAATACCTTGGCTGTGTGTGTGTGTGTGTGTGTGTGTGTGTGTGTGTGTGTGTGTGTGTGTGTGTGTGTGTGTGTGTGTGTGTGTGAGAGAGAAAGAGTGTTGTCTCTTCAGCGGTGGTGTTTTCAGCTCTCTGAATTGCATTGTCTGTCATAGCGACGTTGTGTTTACCACAGTGGGATGCCAACACGGAGTCACAGAGGAGAGCCGTAGAAATGTGAGACACAGAAAAATGAACAAAATACATTAAGACTCTCTGTATTCACCCCAGCACCCACCCGAGATAAAGAAAATACTAATTTTAATATAAATGGGATGGGAGCAGTGTCTGTCTTTGAACATCACTTTTCTGAACATCTCAACCAGCTTAGTTTCGCTTGGAACTCAGGATGTCAATGTTAATTTTCTGAGAGGGCCCTGATTTCCTCCCCCCGGTCACTGAATCTTTCAGTCAAAGGACTCTTTCTGTGGACAGTATTCTTAGTCTCTCTCTCCGTGTTGCGCAATCAGATACAGAGGAACATCTCCAAATCAGGGGTTCTCTCTGCAGGCATTGAGACCTGACAAAGAAGGCCGCTATTGATTCTTAATGGTGGAAAACGTCCCCCCTGCAATCCTATTCAGAGTAGTTACTTTACAGAGTGCCTTCTCGCCGTGATTGCCAGTGTGACGATGGTAGCCGATAGTTATCATTGGGCTCCCCTTACGTAGCCTATACTCACACATAAGCAATGGCTCTGTCTCTTTAAGTTATCAGTATAAAAATGCTGGCAGCGAGAGACACATCAGCGGAGAAATGGCAAACTTCAAGACAAGTTGCCAGGGGAGCTATTGTAAACACTAAACATTTCAGGCTGTCAAATCTTCAAAGGTGGAAATCAGTGACACAAATAGCTGTTATGTACTGCCTTCAAATGAGCCCTCTCAGCCTCCTTACTTCACCTCTCTGACTGACACGCGCTGTCACTGAACATGCTGTAAAGGTCGGCGCATGGGGGACTGAAATGATACATGGCATAGCACGCATATATTCACTGTCATGTATCTCCAGAGAGTAGGCTAGTTCTCCCTCTGTAGTGCTAGGGGAAACAATGTATACAGTCTACACTGCGTGTAGAAAACATTAGGATCACCTTCCTAATACTGAGTTGCACCCCCTTTTGCCCTCAGAACAGCCTCAATTCGTCGGGGCAGGGACTGGGTGTCGAAAGCAGGGATGCTGGCCCATGTTGACTCCCATGCTTCCCACAGTTGTGTCAAGTTGGCTGGATGTCCTTTGGGTGGTGGACCATTCTTGATACACATGGGGAAACTGTTGAGCATGAAAACCCAGCAGCATGGCAGTTCTTGACACACTCAAACCAGTGCTTCTGGCACCTACTACCATACCCCACTCAAAGGCACTTAAATATTTTGTATTTTCCATTAACCTTCTGAATGGCACACATACACAATCCATTTCTCAATTGTCTCAAGGCTTAAAAATACTTATTTAACCAGTCTCTTCCTATTCATCTACACTGATTTGAAGTGGATTTAACAAGAGACATCAATAAGGGATCATAGCTTTCACCTGGATTCACCTGGTCAGTCTATCTATGTGTGTTTGTGTGTCCCTGATATTGGTATATCTTCGTTGTTGCGGATCTACCATTGGTATGTTTAAGGTATAGTGCCTTTGGAGTTGTCCTCTGTTCCATTGGGGTGTCATCAGAATCTTCAGTTCCATTGGAGTGCCAATAGTTCCAATGCACTGCTGTTGTCTTTGTTTACATATAGAACCACAGAACACTACGCCACAACATTCCCAGTCTTAGTAAAGACAACTCGGTATCACATTATTTTCAGAACTCTTTATTTAGATTTGATACAATCAGATTGAAATACTGAATTTACATTCAATGTATTTCAGGAGCTAAGATATTATTCATAGAAAACACCTTGTTTTAGTATAGGTGGTAGAATAGATGCAATGTTGCATTCAAATGTGTACTGAAATAAAGATTTCAATTTAAAATGTACATTTTTACAAAGAACAAAATTGCACATAACCCAGCCCAATCTTTGGAAGCAGAACAACTTAAGACAAGACCTCCACATGCAAGTGACAGAGAATCGAGCAGAGTGCGGCTAAGCGCCCAAATCCTTTTAGTAGGCTAGTGACACATGAATGAGGGGAGAGAGAAAGAGAGAGAGAAAGGATGGAGAGGCAAATACTGAAAGAGTGAGAGAGAGGGATAAAAAAAAAGTAGACAACCAATTTGGGAGTAATGAAACTAAAAACAGACAAGTGTAATTTCATCCATCTGGGCTGATGTGTAAAAGCGCTGCTCCGAACATTCTCCATGATTCCCACTGATTGATCTCCTCCCTGGACTGAAACACCTATTATTAGCCACGAGCCTAATAGCACCAGGATGTCCCGCTGCTCTCCCAGGGGCCAATTCTACAGTCGGTCATCTCTTCCCTCACTCTCTGCAGCTGTGGAGACCAACAAGGGAGAGTGGGTGGGTGGGTGGGGGGCACGGGTAAAGGGTGAGGGTAGAGGGGACAGGGGGTTGGGTGAGGAGAGGGGGAGGAGGGGTGGTTTGAAGAGAAAGAAGATGGAGATTGGGAGGAGAGAAGAAGGGGATATGGTGATGAAGAGAATAAAGGGTTGGAAGTGGAGGGTGACAGACAGTGAAGAGAATAAAGGGTTGGAAGTGGAGGGTGACAGACAGTGAAGAGAATAAAGGGTTGGGAGTGGAGGGTGACAGACGGTGAAGGGAATAAAGGGTTGGAAGTGGAGGGTGACAGACAGTGAAGAGAATAAAGGGTTGGGAGTGGATGGTGACAGACAGTGAAGAGAATAAAGGGTTGGAGGTGGAGGGTGACAGACAGTGAAGAGAATAAAGGGTTGGGAGTGGAGGGTGACAGCCAGCGAAGGGAATAAAGGGTTGGGAGTGGAGGGTGACAGACAGTGAATAGAATAAAGGATTGGGAGTGGAGGGTGACAGACAGTGAAGAGAATAAAGGGTTGGGAGTGGAGGGTGACAGACAGTGAAGAGAATAAAGGGTTGGGAGTGGAGGGTGACAGACAGTGGTGGGTAGAAATAGCTAATAACACTCAGGAGTTAAAACGGAGTGGAGAGTGGAGAGATGGTGAAATCAAAACGAGGACAGGGAAATTGAATAAAAATTGTTAATCATAACATTTTATTGAAGTATTTGCCATTTATCTTCTTATGTCATGATATTGAGACAATCATTGCGTTTCCCTTAACGATTTCACCCCTTGTTGTTCTTGTTCAAATTCAAGTGGAGCTTATTTTGTAAAACGGTCAATTAATTTAAGAAAATGTGAAAAGAAACTCTGGCTTCTAAAGATTTCGTGATTGAATCTGCAATTGGATGTGATTGCCATGGTGATGACAATACTCACATGACAAGAAAAACAACCAGCCTTCATACATCAAGATAGAGTCTGGTTTGCAGGTTGCTCCAATGCAACTGTACATCAATCAAGAAACAAAACTAGAAAAACGTAATATGAGGAAGGTGAATGAGACATTTTTGGTTGTATTACATAGCATCGTTGACTTTTGGGTAATTGTATACTCATAATTTAAGATAAGGTAAGTCATTCGTTAAACCCTCATTCAGTCTCTTTGAGTTTTATTGAATAAGGCCTTTGGTGAGGTTTGTTGCATTTCCAAGGGCCACTGATGGCTATAGGCTGTAGTTTGGGTCAAATGGCCAGAAGTCTAAAAGAATACAAACTTTTAACTTGAAAATGGCAGTTGGAACTAATGCAAATAAGATCTTAGGGACTTTCTAGGATATGCCTGAACGACTATGAAATGACATGGCTAGCAATACCAATGCTCTAGTCTAGAGAGACCATAAAACTACTGCTCTTATTGTTCTGTGATCCAGAGCTCAGAAAGTCAACATCTATTATCGCCAGATTAATGTTGAATCCAGTTAACACACCTCTACTAAGAGGAATAATAATAATATGATAGTATTGTCCTCTCCATACACTTAGTTGTGGCTGATCTCTTTATGATCTCTTTATGGAAAATGTATAGCCTGTTTTGCATTTTACTGAAACATTGGGATAAGGATGTTATGGACAAAGGAGACAACTCCTAGAATGTGCATGAAAACAACAAATGCCTTTTTCAGAGTGAGAATGATCTAGTTTACTTATAACTATTGATTCAGGTTTCAAAACATTGGCCATGAGAAAAACCCTTGTTCAAAATTCAGTTTCAGGTAGGTGTTTATGGGGGCATAGTGGACAATAGTTAGGATATATCATCTGACAACTCCTGCAGTGTCGTTTTCATGAGAACCTTGGCAGCCCAGTGAATGAGTTGGGTTGTCAGTCACAGGGCATTTGACCAGGTGTGATTTATTTTTCTTCTGCCTCAGCTCACCCTGTGCTCTTAAATTACATGCTCCTTTTGTTATAGCCATTAATGCATTGTGTGTGCCACTTCCGCCATCGTTCCCACTTTAGTCAAATGTAGGTCAATTTGCTCCTACGTTTATTATTATTTATATTTTTGCAGATTATGTGCAATGTCCAGTTGGTTCTGCTGTATCAAGTATTTTAATTTCTCTCAATTTTGTGTAAAAATTTTAGATTTTGGAGGTAATAATGTAGGCCTTCCCCCAACCCTAGGAAATTAACCCTGTAAATTGTTTTATTTTCATGCCTTATATTCGTCATTTTGCTTTTTAGAAATGCATTGCATATTTGTTTCTGAAAAAAAGAAAGAAATGCGATTATGGTAGTATTTGCATAAGGGTCTGTGTGTAGTGTCTATGTTCCAGACTGTATGTCACATATATGATTAGGACGTTTTTAACACTAGATTTGTTCACTTATCCCTTCCAGAGGGTAGGCTCCACAGGCTAACTAACATGCATTCCGTTAGTGTGTAGATGTCTTTAGGTCTTTCAGCAGGACACATGCATGCATGCACAAGCAACTTGGTCATGTCAGAATTTAGCCAACTGTTGGTTATAATGGAACATTTAAAAACATTTAGGATATTTTTTAGAACTTTCTGGTGAGAATGTTCATTTTTTTGTCTTCTTTTACCTGGTCAGGAACTGTCATAAAAATGGTATGTGATGGAAAACTGCAATGTGCACTGTCCCACTCCCTATCAACTAAAGAAGAATTATATCGACATAAAAACCTATTTGTGCTAGTTTTCCATATCCCTCATCCCACCTTTTGTCACTCATTTGTTTGTTTTGTATTTACAAAAAAAAAAATATATATTTTCTGAGATGAATTACCAGCTCATGAATTACCAGCTCATGACCCCAATTTAGCCTCCGATGATTTGTCATAGAAGTATTGTCTCTTGCATCGTAACTACTGATACATTCCAGTGATTGTAATTTACATCGCCGTATGGGGTAGACTAGGCAGAGCATTATGGACAACTTCATAGGAATACCCTGTTGGGAGTTATAGCCACCTGCGTATTCAGACTCAATGCACAATAGCCTAATTGCTCTTCAGTGGAAGGCCCCGCCGCGGGATCTCCAAAATGAATATGAAGGTGTTTTTGTTTTATAGTGGATCAAAGCGGCATTATCATAGTCTTCGCGGATTAAAGGTTTCTTCTAATCAGTTGCAGCACCATATTAGCCAACACTCAACCAGGAAAACGTTTACGTGGGGAGCCTACATGGGAAATAGGCCTGTTATTGCCACATGGTTTCTGTTTTATATCACCCACCTGTGTGTGTGTCAAATAACGGCTAACGTAATAATTTGTAATAATACAATGTAATAATGATGATGATACTATTTATGTAGGTCTATAAAATAATAATATTAACCACATTAATAATAGACTACAAATAATTTATTCAATAGGAATCCTATGTGAATATATATGTGAAATTGTAAACATATTGTTTTGTGATGTAGACTGCATCAGTGGAAAAAATATACATTTAGCAGTTACTTTTTGGGCACCATTGACAGTTCTAAGATTTACGCACACATGGGAATTTGTTTATCCTAAATATGTCATGTGTTCGCCCTCTGCACGCCTAACAAAATTGGCCTCTGTGTACAAGATGACATGCAAACCCATCATTCGACTCCATTACATTTCTCATCTGACAAATTGTGCCAATGCAGACCAAAGCTAGAAGCTGGAAATTTGAGATGTTGCTTCTCATTCATTCAGCTGAATTCGTAATTCTTATATGATTTATCTATTTTAAAAAGTTGGTGTCCTTGCCTATACGTGTTTGTGTCCATATTTGGCTTTTTTTTTGTTTTAGTTTTTCAGTTGCACATAATAGGCTGTGCATGCATACTATATTCAATAATGGCAAAAAATTACTATTTAGAGTATGGATATCGAGGATGAAAGACATCCATACGACATCGTAAATACAACAAAAACGACGGCTATGATTAACACACGAAGCCTACCTCTCCAATTATATTTCAGGAGGTTTGGAAATTAATTATTGCCTTTGAAGTACATTAGAAGGCTGTGTGATTTGCAAGTGTTGAACCGAAGGCCTCACTCGATGAGGCTGCAAACGAAAAAATTACAAAATGAAAAAAGGGCTCACGGAAGAAAAAGGGTATCTTTGTTTGCCCCCCTTTGTTTACCAGGACGATTTTTTTTCTCCATTTTACTAATTCATTTCAATGCCTTTCAAACTGGAAAATGGAAATTGCTCTTGCCCTCTATTTCGGCAGCAGCGTCCTGGCAACAGAGCAATTTTCTATCATCAGGGATAAACGGCATCGAACAGTATATTCTGATAAAAAAAGCCCATGATTGCTGGCCTTCCTGTCTGTCATCTCTGCGAAATCCTCTCATTCAAACCCGAGCTGTGTGCTGTCAGATCTAATAATGTTGCGTATTAAGTCGAGAGAGAGAAAAAGCACTAAAGGGTAAGGAAGCCACGGTGTTCTTATTTGTCCCAGTCGAAGATAAAAGGTGTTCGGCACAGCCAGCAGCTTAATTTCGATTAATTGCGGCGTAGACATCTTGGTGGAAATAAATCGTCCAATTTGTGAATTGGTGATAGGCCTGACTCATTAGACTAGTCTTTCTGTAAAAACACTGTGCACTTGTATATACGTCTCTGAGATAACATTAGGCCATATTGTTTGAGATGGATTTTGTATTCGCATAACTAATAAGACCGTGACATAAAAGTACATGTTTATCATCAGTATGTTTTCAATATTAGCAAGACATTCACTTGAAACCCACCTATAAACCATTAGAGAAAGTCAATATCGAGTTTTTTAGGTTTTGACTTGGCACCTGATAAATGGTGTTTGCAGGTACAATAGCTCGAGTGTCTTTATCAGTGAACATTGATCCCCACAATAAAACAATGCATTCTGAGGGTTTCGCTTATTCACAATTAGGAGAAAAGTCTCAGAAAATCGATTTATTGGTGCTTTCAGTTGTTCGTTCATTTCCAAAGCTCAGTCTATATTTCAGCTTCAGGCTGTCTCAGTCAACGGAGTAATCATTTAAAAAAGTTAACATCGAGTGTTTCCACAAAATGCGAGAAAAAGAAAACAGGCGAGATTAATTAAAAAACTTGGTGTGTATGAGTCACCTTTTTAGTGCGGTAGTTTCGACTGTTTTGAATGAAACCCATTTGACTATGGAGGCTAATGCTGCAGTTCCTTGTTTATTTGTCATAATTGAGGCCAAAACGAGTCACTTTTTTTCGAAATCACTCATCGCCAGTCGGTCTAGTTGTAGCCTATAGGCCTTCACCTATCTTGCTGTGCTCTTAGAAATGGTCATGTTTGGGTTGAGTTGCACTTGCTGCATTATGCCTATATGATTCTGACATTGCTCGTCCATATATTTAAATATTCTTAATTCCATTCCTTTACTTAGATGTGTGTGTATTAGGTATATGTTGTGAAATTGTTAGATATTACTTGTTAGATATTACTGCACTGTCGAGGCTAGAAACACAAGCATTTCGCTACACTCGCAATAACATCAGCTAAACACGTGTATGTCACCAATACGATTTGATTTGATTTTGATTTGATTCTGATGACTGAGAAAGAACCATTGACTTCCGTTGAAATGAGTTAGATCAGTGTAGTCTATTCATGTCAACATGCAAATAACCAGTAATCACTGTTGTTTTGTTAATGTGACCGTGATATTACATGTGCACCACAGGTGGCTGGAGACACCTTAATTGGGGAGGACGGGCTCATCATAATGGCTGGAACGGAATGAATTGAATGGTATCAAACACTAGTTTTCCATGTGTTTGATACCATTCTATTCCATACATTATTATGAGAAGTCCTCCCCTCACCAGCCTCCTGTGGTGTGGTGTGGATGCCTAGATGATTTACATTCCACACTTTTACGCACAGTCGTCTTGCGTAAAAGTGCGTAAAATGTTGTGCGCTATGAGCAAACAAGGAACGCGGTCTAGTGATGTATGGGGAACTGCAAACTCGGATGCTGATTTGTATTACAGTGACCTGTGTTAGACAACTGCGTGTGGCATCCATCTACGTTCGCTTTTCCCACACCACTTCCCTCACACTGCAGCGATGGAAAACCATCGACGACTTTAAGTCTGTGAAGACCCAGTGGGTTTGAGTTCTGGAGAAGAGAGACACTTTTAACTGCTTCTGCTAGACTGGCAAGTCCCCACGCCCCAAATGCTCCTGAAAGCAGAGCTTACAAGGAGAGCTCAATGAGGTGGCTTTCCATGCAAGCCAGTCAATAGCTGTTAGAGCGAGCTACCGCAAAGTTCCAACCACTTGGCAGAAATATGAATGTTTTTTGTGCGGACTACATGTTAACGTTCAAATATGATTAACATGTGTATCCATTTTAAACACAGAGACGCAAAACGCCACAAATACACGTGACACGAAGACCGACACAGTCACACAGATACACACACACACACGCGCGCAGGCACATATACATACACATAGTTCCTTTTAGAAGAGACTTATAAGACAATACGCCTTTACTAATAATTATTGACAGTAACCACCGTTGTTGTTGTTATTATTATTATTGTGTTATCCATATTGTGTGCTATGTTGCTCCAACATGCAGCCTATTTTTGCGTAGACTAAGTAACTCAGCCCATGCAGTTCCAGTTTAGGAATCCCATGCCTATTCCCAGTGGTTTGATGTTTGAGTTATTTCAGTCATCTTTCACAGCTTGAATTAAAGACCACTTCTGTAAATCATCACAACCATTGATTTGACAGCGAAGGTCAATCGCCTACTCAGGAAAGCTAGTTTTTCATAGCTGCCATTTGTTCATTTTAACATTTCCCATTAACTTTTGGTAAATTTGCGGCATAATCTCCTCTGAATCAGGCCCAAAAAATGGAGAGCTATAGCCTTTTAGGCCTTGAACAGAAAGCAATATATGTAACTAGGCCTATGTATGTATGTATGTATGTATTTGTGTATGTATGTATGTATGTATGCTTTATAAAATTGCACAGCATCAATATAAGCAAATATATTTCCTCTCAAAATAATACATGATGGTAATAACAATTGTATACATTGATTGCATGTATAGCTTACTACTCAGGAATATATATCGCCTCAAGATTTCAAAATGTAAAATATTATGTTTATGTGGGGGATAGCCTTCGTCCATCATCACACTGTGTCTTCAGACCATTTAAAACAAACAAAAAAATAGTGATCTTTCATTATTTTCACCACTTCAATTAATCTCCATTGGTGTACAGCTTCCTTTCGCGCCTGAGGGACACACTAGGCTACACTTCCACATTACACAGAAACCATGTTCGGAGGTCATAAAACTGTCACGGTAGGTGATTATGCTGCGGTCTCCAAAAGGTAATAAACTATGATGTCTCAACTAATCAAGTACCGAGATAGTAAAGCATGCAAGTAGCAGCACAGAAAAGCCCGTCAACGTTTGCCTTGTGCCATTCGAAGCCGATTAGAAAAGGTATGGATCTGGTTTCTCTCCTGCGTGTTGAGGTGGAACTCGGGATGAGACATTCTATGTTAGATCATTCAGGGATGACGACGTCTAGGCTAATATATCTGTTCTAAGTCCCTTAAGGTTACTAAGAATTGCATTGATTCCTACCTCATTTAATGTATCTGAACAAATACATAATTCCCTATATATCATTTACAAACAAAAATGTGTAAAATCCATCATGCAGAAGACATGGCTCGTTGGTATCTTACCTACATTCCTGATGTCCATATAGAAGTAACCTTGAAATATTTCGTTTTTATATGAAAGCCTTGGTTTGATATCCAATATTAAAAGGCATTTCATATATTTCATATCTACCAACTGTCTCTGTGCTTCTCTCTTGGTCCACTGCTGGAAAATGATTATCCGGCTGGGTTGTGCACTTTTTAAATCCCCCAAAGTAAATAACAAGCCTGGCAATAATAGCAAGGTACCAAGTTCTTGTTATAGAAAGGGAGAACATTGAAACTAAACGCTGCATTTAGACAACCATTTTTGATAAGAGGATAATTAAGGCGATACTGGCGTATAATTAGGGGATAATTTATGCTATATTCAGTTTTATTCCACCTTCCCAAAATAAACCCAGTCCATAATCATTACAGGCGAAATGTTCTTAATTTTACAGCTCCAATTTAAATAAAGTGTGGTGGTTAATCAAAGAGGTTTTAGTTATAACTGATTGCGACCATAATTGCTTTTTCATCACCATTTTTAAATAAATGAATCCCACACTATGAAGGAAAAAAACGCGTTGACAATGTTTTTTTTAACGATCGGCTATATGAAAGTAGAATTGAGAGATGTTTTATTGGATTTGTATTGATAGTTTATATTGCAACAGAATTTGCCAAACCGCACTGTATAATTTGCATATATTTCCGACTATAGGCTATCAAGCATCTTATTTCAAAAGGGATAAATGATACTGTCAGTTCACCACGACATCCATCCTTCCTATCTGTAATACAGTGTTTTTGTCATCTTGTTGATTCGTCGCATGCAATTGTTCTTCGAATAACTTAATCATTAAGACGGTATAGAAATTGTGTCAGTATATTTCCAGGGTGATGATATGGTGTGTTCAAAATGATATTCGTTCGTTAGGCTAAATCAAACTGGTGTAGGATACGATTTGCGTAATTTGGGGTTGATGATTAATCCTAAAACAAATGGACTATTCCAAAGGGCTGGCATAATTATTATACCTTGCGTTTGACTATATTCTCCGTAGGGATTAGGAGGTTCTCCCACCACAGTTGTGGCTGCAGTGGGAGCTGGTAAGGTGGGTTAACTCACACTGAAGACTAGTGAAGCACACAACTGATGACGTTGGGTTGAATGACCAATCGGAAGGCGCTGCCCTTTGGAGACAAACCATTTTACTTGTAGTGTCTGCATCAAGTCTGGAAGCAAGGACTCAATTTTAACAGAATCCACCTTAAATCTCTGCATTAACTTATGCCCAACTTGCGCCATACCAAGTAAGAATACCAGATGAGAAAAAAAATCGAAGCAAATGAGTAATTCGGGTCTTAATAGGACAATATCTGTTCGCTGAGGAGAGAGACAACAACACAGCGAGAGAACCCATTTGGACTTGAGAGAGGGGGCGAGTGCTCTCAAGGCAGAACATTTGATGATGACCATGACTACGATGGCTAACGGTCTGGAGGCTCAGGACTCGTCCAAGTCGGCTTTCATGGAGTTTGGTCAGCAGTCTCACTCACAACAGAGCTCTCCGTCGATGGCTGCCAGCCACTACCCGCTGCACTGTCTCCATTCCGGGTCGCACCCAGCTCACCATCAGCACGATAACTCTCCGTACTCCGGCAACAATTCTTACAACAGGTCGCTACCGTACTCCTACGTGAGCCACCCCCACCACAGCCCGTACCTGCCGTCCTACCACAATAACACCACTGGCGGTCAGACAAGGTTAGACGGCACAGGTAAGATGCTTTCCCATTCATGAAGAAATATGCTCTATATCGTTTTCATCGTGCAGCGATAACAATGCGAGTGACATATTTTTCTAAAATCGGTCAAGTAAAAGATAAAGCACAATAAACGTCCAGCAGACGGTTGAATGGCAAATTAATTTAAAATTGTATCTGAAGGACAATTTATCTGTTGCCTATTTTTCTACATCATATTTAGTTCATGCTGTCTCTTTTTGTTATAGAACACTCCGCCAGGTCCTATTCTATGGCCATTCTTTGCACAGGGTATAATGATAATGACAAGCGAGGAATCCTCACGAATTATCCTTGGAATTAAGCGGTCTACTCGCTTTGAAAGTTGCAATTAGCATTTAATTGGCATGTCATTACGAGCAATATCCTAAATATGACAGAAGATTCGATGATGATTACAATAATGGTGGACTGGATTGAGCGAATGTGACACGTGAATATTTATTAGTGGTCTGGATTTAATAGAGTAGGCCTATCATTGGTTTTCTTATATATCCTTATTAGAAATGTATCCCTTTAAATAGATTTGGAACTATTATATTCTATGAAATTAATTATATTAGGGGAATTATAAACTATGCCTATTTGTTGTGGAATATGTTTGTCCTTAATGGACTAACATTGCCCTTTTTTGTTGCAGAGCAGCAGAAAACAACAGTGATTGAAAACGGAGAAATTCGTTTCAACGGGAAAGGCAAGAAGATTCGCAAACCTCGGACGATTTATTCTAGTTTGCAGCTTCAAGCTTTAAATCACCGTTTCCAGCAAACACAATACCTCGCCCTGCCAGAACGCGCTGAGTTGGCTGCATCTCTCGGACTAACACAGACACAGGTAGGCCTATTCTCAAAACATGAATTATTATGCAAAAGGTTATACATTATTCTATTGTTATTAGCGATTTATTATCATGTATTATTATTATTTATTAGTATTATTAGTAAGCCTATTATTATTGTGATTATTATTGTTATTACTACTCTATACGCTAAAATTGGTCTGGGTATGATGTATTTGTTGTTGACCAATTTAGGATTCGTTCATAATATTTACTTTTATTTTAACCTATCAAATTAAATCAAATCAAATTGTATTGGTCACATACAAATATTTAGCAGATGTTATTCCAGGTGTAGCGAAATGCTTGTGTTCCTAGCTCCAACAGTGCAGTAACATCTAACAATTCACAACAATACACACAAATCTAAAAGTAAAATAATGGAATTAACAAATATATACATTTTAGGACGATCAATGTCAGAGTGGCATTGACTAAAATACATTAGAATGGAATACAGTATATACATATGAAATGAGTAAAGCAATATGTGAACATTATTAAAGTGACCAGTGATTCCATGCCTATGTCTACAGGGCAGCAGCATCTAAGGTGCAGGTTTGAATGTAGGCCTGCACGAATGTATTGTAATAATGTTATGTAGGCCTCCTAACTCATTTTCAACATATCAGTTGGTCTATAAGCCTATTTATAAAAATGTTAATAGATTAATAAATAGATTAATGATATAATCATGATCTGTCGTCTCGTCTTCCCTTTCCTTCCTGCCATCTTGTGCAGGTAAAGATATGGTTCCAGAATAAAAGGTCGAAGTTCAAGAAGCTGCTGAAGGCAGGTGGCAACCCGCACGAGAGCGACCCTACTATGCCTGGTTCCATAGGCCTGTCTCCCCGCTCTCCAGCAATTCCTCCAATATGGGACGTGTCCGCGTCCAGCAAAGGAGTTAACATGGCGGCCAACGGCTACATGCCCGGGTATTCTCACTGGTACTCCTCCCCACATCAAGAGACAATGCAGAGATAGACTGCGTAAAGGGCGGGAAGGCCCGAGGTCTGACTCAAGACGTTCGAACCTTCATAGTTTTACCTGCACAATTGATTTCCGTCAGCCTCGAGACAAAAGGGGTGTCCCGTTCGAACAGAGAGATTCATTGGAGACAGGGTCGGCTGCTTTTGAAGGATACTTGAGGACAAAGACTGTGATATGACACACGCTAAAGGAACGAACCGTATTAATTTACCAATGACTGTTCAGTGGGATTGCCTTTGTTGCTTTTATTCATGTCAACATCTGACTGTCAATATACCAAAAATATCACTGACATTCAGCCCGTCACTTGGGCACAGAATGGACTACACTCACGCGTTTTTTGCGGGTTGAACATGATGCCATGATATATTGTTGAAATCTTAACTGCTCTTTGACTGTGTTTTTCTCATGCAAAACAAAGCAATCTGTCTGTCTTCGATTTTAGTTGTACATTCACTTTTATGTTTTGTCTTTCATAAATGGATCAATCCATGACTTAAACAAAGTATCGTGTTTTGTATTGCAAGATGAAGATGGTTGATATATGTAAAAATGCCTGATGAACCGTTCCTTGTCAAGATGTCATATGGACGTTCTAAAATGTAGGTCCCATATGGTTTTTCATGAAAAACTTACAGGCTATTCGTCATAACATTATGTTTCCTCTTTATAAAATAGACATTGTCAATGCACTGCAAACGAACAAAATTGTCAATATATATTAAACAACACTAGAGGAAATGAACTTACCCTGCTCCCCTCTCAATTTATCACGCAAACGATGGTAGCTCCTTGTCCTGTTAATCTTGTCATTTTCTGCCACAATTATTAGAAGTATTGACACAATGTTTTTCTCCTCTCTGCCTGGCCTAATGCAAGACGCTAAATGCCAAGCTCCACGGGATCGATCTTGAACAAAGCATCCAGCTGCAGTCCCGTTCAATATGAAGGAGATATTTGGGACAATTTATGGGTTTTATCCAAGTGAGGCTTTTTTCCATTCTCATAAATGCAGCATAATTAGGGTAATTTTTGATGTAGCCCACTGATTACAGCGTTTTTACCGTCAAAGATAATTACCTGTAATTTTCTACCACTTTTAATACTAAAAGGCATCTTTATTTGGATTTGAGGTAGCACAGACGCGGAACAAAAGAGGGAAATTATTCGGTTATTCATATACACATTTCTGAGAGCAGTGAACAGTTGGGATATTATCAGAAATTACAATGTAAAAAAAAAGGAGAAAGTGTCTGCAGCTGTCAAGTCGTGAATGTCCCACTGGCACAGTATACCTGCATGGGCCCCATTTGACCAAAACAGGCCCTAACACGACCATATCTATAGGCCTATATTTGTGTATATATAGTTTGAGTTATTCCCCAAACCCCCGAAAATAACCTTTCGCTTAATAACTTTCCTATATTGGCCTAGAGTAACTCGTAAAGCAGGAAAGTGCGCGGTGTGGTCTTTTCACACTCGAAGGACTTGGGCAAATCATCATTTTTACAATAAGCCTATATCGTCATAAAAACGGAATTTTAAAGGATATGCAAATAGTGGCAATAGCAAGAATGCTATTTCTCATTGGTGGAGGCATCCAAGTTGTGAAAAGGCCCAAACAATGCAAATGTTTCATATTATTTCATTAAATTGATTCAAATGAACAAAAATAGATATATCTCAGATAGAAAGCGACTTGATGAGACAGGGAGAGGGAACAAAAGAGAACAAATGAAAACATGAGGACAAGAGCTCTTGGGAGGCCACGATTAATTGAATATTTACATCGAGAGAGAGAGAGATGGAGAGAGAGAGAGATATGGTAAGGGAGGGAGATGTCAACACTCCCAGATCTTTGTGGTTTTCTGGCTAAAATAGATTGATGCAGTATGTTAGTCTGCTGTAGGTTAAGAGACAGACCATATATCCAGGGTATATTATAACTGCCGGATATCACTATAGGTTTCTGGCTATCCCTAGTATTTTATCAGTTTGTCGTCATGATTGCAATTGATTCTAAAATCCGAATTGGCAAAGGTTGTCTTTAGATATAAATAAAATTGTCCCGTCTGACAAATAAAAACACCTGAAATCGATAGGCTAGACTAAAAGCCAATTTAGGCTGCTAGTATAGGCTAGTGTTGAATGCATGCTGCTATTTATCACATAACTCCCAAAAGCCTAGTAAAACACAACCAATAGTGTCACCTAAAATAAGGTAGGTTATAACATTCTAAAACGAAAGTGTGTAACAATCCTTCATAGGGATTCATAGAGCGCAACGACCTAGCTAGGCTACTGAGATAGCTCCATCATGATAAATAAAAAAATATAGCCTTACCTTCATGCGATTCTTTAGCCTACAATAGTGTTAGCAGTGGTCAAAAAGCTTGGGCTTCGAATGGGAACACTGTCTCCGACAGAACACGGTTCTACTGCTCGTGGTTGAGTAAGCACATCCAGGTGTGAAAGTGTATTTACACCGCGGTACCTCTTATATATTGCCTGCAAAATTAGCTGTTATTACTGTCACTGTTTAGTGATGGTGAACTAGAAAAAAGCCTTCTGCAATCAAGAAGCAAACGCATCTTTGCAAATTATAGGTAATTGTCAATGTCCAGATTATGATAATGGAGGCCTAATCCTGGAGTATAATTATTGTTGAGTGTTATAGTTGAAGCTAGTAAAGCTAACTGCCATTATTTAGACTCGATTTGCAAGGGAACTCGCTGAGTGGAAAATGTTCAGTTGGAATTTAACGGGGCTCTCGATATAATGGCGTGTGTGTGTGTGCGTGTGCGTGTGTGTGTTGGGGGACGGGTGTGGAGGGGGGATAAACAGTAATATGAAAATCAAACGTAGATTTCTCGAGTAGCCTACTGGCAATGTAATTACGGAACCACGTGACATGTAGAAATTAGGTTGATATAAACCACGTTCATGTTTTGGATTAGCGTTCAGCAAACCATTTTATTTTTTGCACAATTATTTCAGCTGAACGTGTCCAAGTGCATCGCTTGCTTGCTAAGGCAATATTCAGCCAGGACAGTCAGGCCCTTGGGAAAACCAGAGAGATGAGACGAGCATTCAGTTACATGCACAACCATGTCAACATTGGTGTATTATGTATTGTGAATCCTTAGGTCAGACGCTTAACAACATTATCATGTGTCCAGGCCATCTTAAACTGGTGTTAAATGTGTCCTGTCCCTGTGTGTGTGTGTGTGTGTGTTGTAGTGTGATTGTTTATTGGTTGATTCTTTTAAATAGGCTATTGATGCATAATGATAACATGTTTTATGTAAAGTCTGGAACAAGATGTTCGCTTCAGTGCAGTAGGCCTATTTGTTAAGTGGTTTGCAGTGGCAACCCTGGTAGCAGGCTTAATGATATGTTCACATTTTGAAGATTTTATTTTACCCGGAAGGTCTGACGGAGGTGGGCTGTGGCCGCGGGAGTGGCAGAGCTCTGGAGCCGATCTGCCCCCACAGGAATGCGGATTGTCTCAGATCTACGTGCCGCCCCTTCGCCTCCTCTCTGCCATTCAAAGCAGCTAATTGTAGGGGACACAAAGAGAGCACTGCTGCAGACTGTCTGCCAGACCGACACCCATATTCTTTGGGGGAGTTCAGAATCCAGATGCAACTCCAAAACACAAGACTGAAACGTGCTTCACTGTAACACGATTTAATTAATAATAATAATAATAGCCTAATAATAATACGACCTCATTTATTTGTTCGTCTTAACATAAACCTAAAACTAGAATTAACCTTGAAGAAAATAGTATCAATGTTGTGTGTATCTTCACAACATTTCATTGTTTGGTTTACACGAACAACAAGAAAGAAACTAAATTATATGTTTTCTTATGACTGTTTAATATAGTTAACAATATCATGCCATTCCTTGGGTATTTGTCTTTTTAAACGATTAATATAATATGATACCTGCAATCAATCCATCCAAATTCAATTGTAATTCAAAACATACCCCTTCAAATATGTATTATATATTATACACTCAATGATGCTTCTCTCTTCGATATAGGTTCTGTTTTAGTCGGTTATGGATCAGCTGAAAACTATTTACTATGGGCATGTTTATATGCACATAACCATAAAACAGGTTGTAGTATTCAAATTAATAACTTGACATGACACGAAATAAATCTAGCCTAACCGTTTGAGATACCTGCAGGTAACTCCACCTGAGAATTCCGTGGTTGTGGAAAACGAAACAGCCTAACTATTTAGCCCAAGGTCATTAGACCCATCTCCTTGTTGATAGATGTGTGGCCAAATTATTATTTAAATTGAATCACTACTTTGCACCACTGACCAAATATGGGCACACAGACAGTGCAGGCCATTAAACTCGAGTTTGAGCTGTACATGGATTTAAAGTGTCTCACAGAAAGTAGGCTTATGTTGTAATGTTATGGAGTCCTTGATATTCAGTGCGAATAGCCTATCTAGGCCTACATGCTATATCAGTAATCATGAGGGATTTGTGGGCAGCAAAACAATTGCCTTAAAGTGTTAATTCAGGAGGGCGCCATTGAAAGTGTCTGGGTTCCATTGTCCATTTAAAACGTTTAATTAGTCTTCCAAAATGCAATAAATTACATGCACACATTTACACATTATACACGTTCTTCTATGACTGTCATCAATACATTGCATATTCCTCTGAATCTTTTAAACACGAGTCCCATACAATGAAATATTTGTTGAACTGGGTTTCAGTATAACGTCCCCGATCCGAGAACCAAAGAGTGCTGTATCGAGTTGGGGGCCTGAAGGTGAGAATTCATGGCACCAGCCGCGGAGTACCAAGAGGCGGAGTTTTCCAAAAAGGTGGATGCCGCCGAGTTGTTCTGTGCCTGGTGGCTGTGAGGCCTGGACGGGCCCTGCGTGTCCCAGACTGCGGGTGAATGAGGAGAGTTGCAAGCCATGGGATCGCTGGAGCTCGGGCTGTGTTCCGGTGGGAGTTCGCCGTTCTTCATGATTTTCTTCAGTTTCGACCTTTTGTTCTGGAACCATATTTTGACCTGGGGATGGATGAGAATTATGTTAAAACGAGTTCATAAATAAAAGCATATTAAAACCCCCAAATTCCATAATACTAAAGTATTCATTTGAATTCAGCATTGGGGCGATGTGTTTTCGTTAATTACGCACACATTACGCATTAAATGTATATTGTAAACGTAATGCAATTTTAAACGGACAATTCCAGTGAAGGATAACAACATAGACCAAGTGATAATTTTTATTTAAAAAACTAAACAAAATAGAATGCAACTTTGAACAGACAATGAAGTTGAAGAATAGTAAGCTATTTACCTGCGTTTGCGTGAGTCCCAACGAAGCAGCGAGCTCTGCTCTCTCCGGCAGCGCGAGGTACTGTGTGTTCTGAAATCTCCGCTGCAGCGCGGCGAGCTGAAAACTGGAGTAGATTGTTCTTGGTTTTCTGATTTTCTTGGGCTTTCCGTTTACCATCCTCACTTCAGGTTCTGCTACCTCTTTTTCTGAAATAAAGAAATTAATTACTTTATATGTGGTGTATAAACGAACTAAATATAAAGTATTTGCATAATGCAGTCATATTTCCAGGTTATACCATCTATTTCAGACATCCCGTGGACAAATGTCTCTTAGGGAGGGCTCTCTGTCGATTTATAGACAAATAGATTGAAGCAAATGCGTATTGCAAAGAGTCTAACTGGTAAAGGAAAAGTCTGTAATTTTTACAGAATTACTTTTCCGAAAAATGTGTGCCCCTTTACCGAATTTAATTTCAAGTACTTTACCATGGTGGAAAATATCCGAGCTTGAAATAGGCTATTCGCATGTAAATAATAGTGTGAGAGCTCGAACAAAGCACAAACTTGATTAAATAATAACAACAATAATAACAACAACAACAAGAATAATAGTGTAGGCTAATTACCTTGAGGACTTAATGGTTGTGGTTGTACTCTGCTATAAGTTCCAGCATATTGGTGGTAAGCAGAGGCTGTGTATGTGCTGTAGTCTGGGTATGTTTTTGCAGGGTAATTTCCCGCAGATCCGTTTACGCCGTGGTACTGGTACTGATAGGCATTGAGCGGTTTCCCATACGAGGTGGAGTTAGGCGAACAATAGCCATGGTGCACTGCTCCAGCAGGGCTGTAGTAGCCAGAATCCGTGGCCGTAGACTCGGGTAGCGTAGGGGATTCCTGAGACGGGTGATGCATGGTGGTGGAAAGCTGAAAAGGGTTCTGGAAGTCGGCAGGTTTGACACTCGGAATCCTTCGGTCGAATACTCCAGTCATAGTTCGAAACAGCAACGTTAAAGGGAAGTCTGTTTCCACTGAGACGTCTGAAGACTGACTGAAGACTACACTTGCATTGTGTGATGTGTGCTTACGCCGACGGGCTCTCTCGAACTGCTGCCAGCCCCACAGCAAAGACTTGGTTAAATCCTAAATTGCGCTCTTACGCACTGCAGGGAGGATCTGGTTCCATTGGCCAAGGCGCGCAGGCAGCATACACCCCAACTCGCTCGACCAGTTTGCCATAGGCGATATACGACTCAGGCTATACTTTGTTGTGTTTTTACTATCAATCAAAATGGGCAATTAAACTGTGTGTCATGTCATCGGTGGACAATTTAGGCGTAAATTACAGTTTCCAAAACGTCCACATGGATATATTAGTATATCATGAGCTTCAGTATTAAAACATTACGACTGTTGGTTGTATTATCTGCCGTTGACAGTTCAGCTTTCGATAAGAAACTAAACAAAATAAAGAAATTACTACAGTATTTATCTTAATTTTGATTGGACTTAATGCACAGTCAGAAATGAAACTGTTTTGATTGCCTCCAAATAAATTGCAGGTAATGCAACGAAAATATCAAACTAGATTTCTGTTTTACTAGCATATTCATAAATGAATAGCCAGTCACTCACATGTGCCATAAAACAAAGTGGTTTTTTTTGTTTTTACCCCATATTGTGAGTCGACAGGCCTATATGCCCAATGTATAAAATATATCTGTTCAGAAGAGGCCTTTGATCATTCATTTGTAGGCCTATGTTAATTTTAAAATTACAGCAAGGTCTACATCATAACGATTAACATTTCTGCATCAAATTCATTATTAGACACGTCTCTTACCACGGTGAAACTCTATGGAAACTACTTTATTAAACTCGATGATTTGTTCGTCAACAACAGGCACGTTAAACCACACCAAACGCATTGAAACAATACAACATGCATTTATTTAATAAAACGACTAAGCTCTGTGGGGTTTGTGGATAGTGCACGCACCTGAACAACGCGCGTATTGTGGTAAAATGGCGCCGCTCAGTGGTGAATGAGGGAATGTACGATCCCTTTGATGCTAGAAGTAGAATCAGCACCGCCATACGCAACAAGACATTCATTCCTGTCATTGTGGGGGGCGGATATCATTTGTAGCCGGACACTCAAAGTGTAGGTAGGCTATTGTTGCATACCGTAAGTAATCAATCAATCCAAAATAATGAAGTTTTATTTAATTGTTATAGGTCTATTCATTGGAGACCTATAGGCCTATATTACCATGAGGTATAGTCTAACTTTTGTGAGCAACAGAAATGCGTCTATCTCTACCCCACCAAATACATACACACTTGGAGAGGCACAGGGTTAGCCACCAGGGAGCAGCACTCCTGGATCGAGAGCAGTTTTTAGGGGTAAGGTGACTTGCTCAAGGGCACAATGGCAGGAGATGGTTCCCAGGATCGGACACAGCAGCCCTCAGCAGGCTGCCAGTTCAGTTCCGAGTTTTTCCACAACTTTCTGGATACTGGTCTGCCTCTCTAACCTCTGGCCTACAAGTGGAAGTACATTTTTAATAAGGAGTTGGCTGGGTCCATAAACTCAGTATAGCATGTTAGGTGAACCAGTATCTGGGCAGAGGAGGAGACGATGCATATGACAAGTCTCCTCTCGAGGCCAGTTTGATATTAATTTTCCCATTAGACAACTTTGCAAGCATTATAATGTCAAAATAGATTAGTTACCCACTGAGCAACGATATTAATTTACTGCGGTCACACCTAGTATGTACTTCCAAAAAAGGTCTAAACAAAAATTCACAAGCAACCGAAAAAATGTATTGTCTGTAAATAATCTGTATTGTTGTTGACCAAGTGTGCATGCCCAAATCCACCTCTTAGGCACCCCCAATAAAACCGCACATTACTGCCACCCACAGGTCGGATGATCCAGCAGCAGTACAGCATCCCGAAAGATAATTGATTTTATCGCTTACAACTGTGTATGAACGTCATATCAACCTGTTTCACACGCGCTACACGGAACGCAATAATATTGCAATAATATATATTATTTTATGTAAGTAGATTAAGTAGAACATATAGGGTATTTTTGGTATTTTGTATTTTATTAGGATCCTCATTAGCTGTTGCAAAAGCAGCAGCTACTCTTCCTGGGTCCACACAAAACATGAAACATGACATAATACAGAATATTAATAGGCAAGAACAGGACAGAACTACATACATTTAGTGGATTTGGCGCATGCAAAACAATACACATTATTTCCAAACAATATATTTTTTCGGTTGCTTGTACATTTTCATTTAAACCTTTTTTGGAAGTACATACCGGGCTTGATGGCAGTAAATGAAGATAGTTGCTCAACAACACTCCATATTTGGTTAGAAACTAACATATTTTGACATTATAAATTATTGCAGTACAACCTACTTTACCTACTGAATCTACTGTACCGACCTACTGTACCTACCTACTGTATCTACCACACCTACTGTACCGACTCCACCTACTGGACCTACTGTACCTTCCTACTTTATCTACTTACTGTATCTACTGTACCTACTACATCTACTGTATCTACTTCACCTACTGTACCTACCTACTATAGCTACCTACTGTACCTACTGTATCTATTTCACCTACTGTACCTACTGTATCTACTGTACCTACCTACTTTATCTACCTACTTTATCTACAGTACCTACTGCATCTACTGTATCTACTTCACCTACTGTATCTACCTACTGTACCTACCTACTTTATCTACCCACTGTACCTACTGCATCTACTGTATCTACCTACTGTACCTACCTACTTTATCTACCCACTGTACCTACTGCATCTACTGTACCTACTGTATCTACTTCACCTACTGTATCTACCTACTTCCCCTACTGTATCTACCTACTGTATCTATGTACTGTACCTACTGTATCTACTGCATCGACTGTACCTACTGTATCTACCTACTTTCCCTACCGTACCTACTTAACCTACTGTACCTACTGTAGCTAATGTATCTACCTAATGTATCTATCTACTGTACCTACTGAATCTCTACCTACTGTATCTACCTACTGTACCTACCTACTTTATCTACCTACTGTACCTACTGTAGCTACTGTATCTCTCTACTGTACTGTAGCTACTGTAACTACTTAACGTACTGTACCTACTGTATCTACTTCACCTACAGTAGCTACCTACTGTAGCTACTGTATCTACCTACTGTTCCTACTGTATCTACCTACTGTACCTACAGTATCAACCTACTGACCCTACTGTAGCTACTGTATCTACTGTACCTACCTTATCTTCTTACTTTCCCTACTGTAGCTACTGTATCTACTGTATCTACCTACTGTATCTACTTCATCTACTGTATCTACCTACTGTACCTGCCTACCTTATCTGCCCACTTGACCTACTGGATCTACTGTACCTACTGTATCTACTCCACCTACTGTATCTACCTACTTCCCCTACTATATCTACCTACTGTATCTATGTACTGTACCTACTGTATCTACCTACTGTATCTACATATACTGTACCTACTGTATCTACCTACTTTCCCTACCATACCTACTTAACCTAATGTACCTACTGTACCTACTGTAGCTAATGTATCTACCTAATGTACCTACTGTACCTATCTACTTCACCTACCATATATACCTACTGTACCTACTGTATCTACCTACTGTATCTATCTACTGTACCTACCTACTGTATCTACAGTATCTACTGCATCTCCTGTACCGACTGTATCTACCTACTTCCCCTCTGTGCCAGCTGTATCTACTTAACCTACTGTATCTATCTACTGTACCTACTGTATCTACTTCACCTACAATATCTACCTACTGTAGCTACTGTATCTACCTACTGTTCCTACTGTATCTACCTACTGTACTTACTGTATCTACCTACTCACCCTACTGTAGCTACTGTACCTATTGTATCTACTTACCCCCTACTGTACCTACTGTATCTACCTACTGTACCTACTTAATCAACTGTATCTACCTACTTCCCTTACTGTACCTACTGTATCTACTGTACCTACCTACTGTATCTACTGTACCTACTGTATCTACCTACTGTATATACATACTGCCCTACTGTACCTACTGTATGTACCTACTTCCCCCACTGTACTGTACATACTTCTCCTACTGTACCTACTGTGTTTACCTACTTTACTTACTGTATCTACCACTGTGTCTACCAACTGTATCTACTGTACCTACTGTATCTAACTACTGTACCTACTGTACCTACCTACTGTATCTATCTACTGCACCTACTGTACCTAATGTATCTACCTACTTCCCCTACTGTAGTTACTGTATCTACTGTATCTACTTACCTCCCCTACTGTAGCTACTGTATCTACTGTACCTGCTTACCCCCCTACTGTATCAACTGTCTCTACCTACTGTATCTACCTACTTTACCTACTTTACCTACTGTATCTACCTACAGCCCCTACTGTACCTACTGTATCTACTGTACCAACCTACTGTATATACTGCACCTACTGTATCTACATACTGTATATATCTACTGCCCTACTGTACCTTCTCCTACTTGCTGTAACTACCTACTGTAATAATGTACCTACTGTTTCTACCTACTATACATACTGTATCTACTGTACCTACTGTATTTACCTACTGTACCTACCTACTGTACCTACTGTATCTACGGTATCTACTGCATCTCCTGTACCGACTGTATCTACCTACTTTCCCTACTGTGCCTACTGTACCTACTTAACCTACTGTACCTAGTGTAGCTACTGTATCTACCTACTGTAGCTACTGTATCTACCTAGTGTACCTACTGTATCTATCTACTGTACCTACTGTATCTACATACTGTATCTACCTACTGTATCTAACTACTGTATCTAACTACTGTACCTACCTACTGTATCTATCTACTGCATCTACTGTACCTAATGTATCTACCTACTTCCCCTACTGTAGTTACTGTATCTACTGTATCTACTTACCTCCCCTACTGTAGCTACTGTATCTACTGTACCTGCTTACCCCCCTACTGTATCAACTGTCTCTACCTACTGTATCTACCTACTTTACATACTTTACCTACTGTATCTACCTACAGCCCCTACTGTACCTACTGTATCTACTGTACCAACCTACTGTATATACTGCACCTACTGTATCTACATACTGTATATATCTACTGCCCTACTGTACCTTCTCCTACTGTACCTGCTGTGCCTACTTGCTGTAACTACCTACTGTAATAATGTACCTACTGTTTCTACCTACTATACATACTGTATCTACTGTACCTACTGTATCTACCTACTGTATATACATACTGCCCTACTGTACCTACTGTATGTACCTACTTCCCCTACTGTACTGTACATACTTCTCCTACTGTACCTACTGTATTTACCTACTTTACTTCCTGTATCTACCGCTGTGTCTACCAACTGTATCTACTGTAGCTACTGTATCTACCTACTGTTCCTACTGTATCTACCTACTGTAGTTACTGTATCTACTGTACTACTGTATCTACTTACTTCCCCTACTGTACCTACTGTAGCTACTGTACCTACTGTACCTACTTATCCCCTACTGTACCTACTGTATCTACCTACGGTACCTACTTTACCTACTGTATCTACCTAGTTCCCCTACTGTACCTACTGTATCTACTGTACCAACCTACTGTATATACTGTACCGACTGTATCTACATACTGTAAATACGTACCGCCCTACTGTACCTACTGTATGTACCTACCCCCCCCCTACTGTATTGTACATACTTCTCCTACTGTACCTGCTGTGCCTACCTGCTGTACCTATCTACTGTAATAATGTACCTACTGTATCTACCTACTGTACATACGGTATCTACTGTACCTACTGTATTTACCTGCTGTACCTACCTACTGTACCTACTGTACTTACTGTATCTACCGCTGTGTCTACCAACTGTATCTACTGTATCTACATACTGTACCTACTGTACCTACCTACTGTATTTATCGAATGTATCTATCTACTGCACCTACTGTACCTAATGTATCTACCTACTTCCCCTACTGTAGTTACTGTATCTACTGTACTACTGTATCTACTTACTTCCCCTACTGTACCTACTGTAGCTACTGTACCTACTGTACCTACTTATCCCCTACTGTACCTACTGTATCTACCTACGGTACCTACTTTACCTACTGTATCTACCTACTTCCCCTACTGTATCTACTGTACCAACCTACTGTATATACTGTACCGACTGTATCTACATACTGTAAATACGTACCGCCCTACTGTACCTACTGTATGTACCTACCCCCCCTACTGTATTGTACATACTTCTCCTACTGTACCTGCTGTGCCTACCTTCTGTACCTACCTACTGTAATAATGTACCTACTGTATCTACCTACTGTACATACTGTATCTACTGTACCTACTGTATTTACCTGCTATACCTACCTACTGTACCTACTGTACCTACTGTACCTACCTACTGTATCTATCTACTGTACCTACTGTATCTACCTACTGTATCTATATACTGTACCTACTGTATCTACTTACTGTCCCTACCTACTGTACATACTGTATCTACCTACTGTACCTACCTACTGTATTTATCTACTGTACCTATTGTATCTATCTACTGTATTTATTTACTACACCTACTGTCTCTACCCACTGTATCAACCTACTGTATCTACCTACTGTACCTACTTTACCTACCTACTGTACCTACTGTATCTATATACTGTATCTACTGTATCTACTTACTTTTCCTACCTACTGTACACACTGTATCTACCTACTGTACCTACCTACTGTACCTTTTGTATCTACCTACTGTATTTATTTACTACACCCACTGTATCAACCTACTCTACCTACTTTACCTACCTACAGTATCTACTGTATCTACCTGCTGTATCTACCTACTGTATCTATATAATGTACCTACTGTACCTACCTACCGTACCTTCCTACTGTACCTAATTTATCTACCTACTATACCTACTGTATCTACCTACTGTATCTACCTACTTCCCTTACTGTATTGACCTACTATACCTACCTACCGTATCTACCTACTGTACCTACTTTATCAACCTACTGTACCTACTGTATCTACCTACTGGACCTACTGTATCTACCTACTGGACCTACTCACCCTACTGTACCTACCTGCTGTATCTGCTTGCCTACCTACCTTCCTACCTACCTGCCTGGCTGCCTTGCCTACCTTCCTACCTTGCATACCTAGCCTGCCTTGTCTACCTACCTGCCCTGCCTACCTGTGTGTACAGTAGGCCAGCCTACTAGCTACAAACATCAATACAAAATCATCCACCAATAGGAATAACTAATTTATTAAAACCTCTTCAGGATCGGCCCCTTTTCCCCCCCAATTTTCGCCTAAAATGACATACCCAAATCTAAATGACGCAAGGATATGGCACCATTTGAAAGGAAACACTTTGAAGTTTGTGGAAATGTGAAAGGAATGTAGGAGAATATAACACATTAGATCTGGTAAAAGATAATACAAAGAAAAAAACCAAACGTTTTTTTGTACCATCATCTTTGAAATGCAAGAGAAAGACCATAATGTACTATTCCAGTGCAGTTGCAATTTAGATTTTGGCAACTGGATGGCAGCAGTGTATGTGCAAAGTTTTAGACTGATCCAATGAACCATTGTATTTCAGTTCAAACCTTTGTATCAAGACTGCCCAAATGTGCCTAATTTGTTTATTAATAACTTTTAAAACGGAGCACTCTCCTCAAACAATAGCATGGTATTATTTCACTGTAATAGCTACTGTAAATTGAACAGTGCAGTTAGATTAACAAGAATTTATGCTTTCTGCCAATATCAGATATGTCTATGTCCTGGGAAATGTTCTTGTTACTTACAACCTCGTGCTAATCGCATTAGCATACGTTCCCGCAGGGGACCCACCGATCCCGAATACGTTTTTTAATTAAATGGCAGCCATTCGGTGACTGGATCTTCAAGGTAGTTTGCAGGTCTTTTGTATAATGCACGAGATCGGTTTAACAGTCATCTTTTTTTTCAAATAGAACATACCCCGGAAATGACAGCTGTTTCTTCTTCCTGTGAATGGCATTCGCCAGTGGTCAAATTGAGTAAACAAAAATGTACATTTGGTTGGTAACGTTAAAACTAATTTGTTGTTGCACGGTGTTAACATGGCCTAAATTAAATACATGTAATGCATTTTGGTTGATCCATCTTCCCCTGGATTTCGAGACGTTGTCAAATAAAGACGGCCAAGGAAAGAGCGCGCGGGGATAATTGCGGGCTGTGCGTGTGACATCACACATCCATCACTAGCTCCTCGGCATTGCTCCGGTTTGTATTTAGGGGGATGGGGCCGTGCAGAGGATGATAGAGCTCTCATGGTGTTGTACTTTACTTATTGGTTAAATCCTTCCACTTCCTAACCGAGCCACCCACATTGTTTTATATATAGTACCCGTTCACGTATGTATTTTGGCGACGATTGACCGGAGAAAAGTGGAGTATCCGTACGACCACGGTGCACGCTGAAAAACTACAAAATTTATTCCAGTGGAGCTGCTGGAGGTAAATTGTGCATTGCTAGTTTGCAGGACGGCTAACTATACGGGTGCTGATTTGTATGTCGTTGGGGCATCTTCAATCATTTGTATGATATTTTGTTTTAATCTTGTAACATTGTTCGCCAACCTCAATATAATTTCAGAATAACATTTCGTCCTAGTTAGCTAGATCTTGTTGCCACCTTTTTCCCGGCCTGTTACTGTAGCTTTTAGCTATGCCTGTTGACCTGGCTAATGAAAGCTGAAAGTCGATTCACTTGTTGTTTGAATCCAATCCTAAAGTAAGATTATTTGGGGAAAATTAGCGAACAATTGCTTTAAACAAGTTCTATAAAGAATTCGACCATCAAATAGTTGGCAAATAGGTAACCATCTTGCTAGCTAACGTTAGCCAGCTCATATGAACAAATTGTTAGCTAGCTAGCTAGGTTAGTCATCTTCCCTTAGCTAACGGCGGCTTGTTAGCCTTTTCAAATGTTAGCTAGCTAGCTGGTTTGCATGCTGACTTGCTAACACAATTTAGCTGGCTAGCTGACTTGGTTTGCATGCTAGATAGCTAGCACTATTTAGCTGCTTTTTAGCCATTGCTTGTTGTGTAACTTGCTAGTTATATTTTCGTGGCTGTTTGAAAAGCTTCTCTATCCTCTTGGCTAACTAGTTAACGTTACTATTATGGGGACCAGTCAACTTGCTATGAATTGAGCAAACACCGATAATTTTGTTATTCGTCCTTTACTAATTTATTGTTAGTGATTTGACATTGATAATGGTGCACCGATTGTTTGCGCTCTAACTTAACAATTTGCCATAAAGGACAAACACAGAAAATATAATCCTCTCCTCACATACTGCTTTAGTTTGCAGGTGGTAACATGGCCTGGTATTTAGGTTTAGAAAATCATGCATTGTGACTAGTAGTTAACTTTGGTAAATAGGTTAACTAGCTAATAGATTATCCTAAGTAGTAGCATAGAATTGTTCATTCCTCCTAGGTTTTTTAAAGTGGAACAAGTTTGGGTGAATTAAAGATTTGCTATAAAATAAGGTTGCATCACTGATATGCTTGTTGACTAACTATTTTTCTGTTGATTATGTCCTACCCTCCACTTATTGAGAATGATGGTGACAAGTTTGGTGACAAGTTTCAGGAAGATGAATGGTTTAGGAGTGGTCAGACTTCCAGGTTGCTAGTGTGTTCTTGTTGATAAGGGAGCAGAAAAATCGCCCAGCAGTTGTAGCTACATGACCCTGTTCTAAGGCTGATAAGAGGGCAATGCATTTAGAAATAGTTAGCTAACTATGCAGGAGTAAAGTATGGGGAATAAAAATGTACATGAAGAATGACATGACAAGGTTTACTTTGGGCATTTTAAAAAGGAGTAATATCTAAGAATATTACAAAACATTTTGATCCATTCAGCCTTCATTTGACTAATTGTGAGACATGTCAATTGACCACTGTTTTCTTCTTCTCTAGCTGCTGAGATGCTTGAACCACCTCACTCCTCAGGGTCAATTGGCTCTGGTAAGCTTCTTTCACACCAGTCTAAGTCTAGCACTATGTTTGTACCGCCAGCCTACTATACCCTGCAGTATACATTTTGTTTTCTCCTGTCCCCCGGACTGCTGTAATTTAAATGTCTTGATTCTGGCATGCAAATACGGAAAGTATAATTGTAGGAATCACTTGGATGAAAAAGGATTTACCAGCAAGAAAGAACAGCAGACTGCACTGAAGTACTAAGCATGTCTTTTCCAATGCACTGGTTTGCATCTTACAGTATGTCCTGAATATCATACCCCTGAAATCCTCTTCTACTGAATATTACAGCAGATGTTCAGACTTTCTGATTTGAAATGGAGAGAAATACTATAATAGTTCACTCTTCATAAAGACTTAGCTAGCTGAGAGAACAAATCGCCACTGGGAAAAGTTAGCTCAAGGAAAGACTGCATTTTTCTGTTAAACCTTCCTGGTAGTTTTCCCTGCCACATTAACAATGTCTTAATCATGCATTAAGACTCACAAGGACATTCCACTTGTCCTCTTCAGAGTGACTTATTGGACATGACAGTTTTGTACTGTATAGCTAGCTAGTGTGCATTGTTAAAGTCAAAAGGCAGTTCTGGATTCAAAGAGCTGGAGAACAGAGATAAGATGTCAAAAGGGAGTATGTTCCTCCATGACCTCAAGGCCCCAGACTAAAGACGCCTGTTCGCTCAACGAACAGTCAAACTCGGCCAGGGCTGACCAACCAAATAGTTCAAGCATGGCAGCAAAATGTATTGAGCATCAATACAACTATTCACATTCTAGAAAATAATATTTCACATTCAAGTGTGAAAGAACAATCTTGTGTGTTATCCCATTATAGCCTGGTCCCAGGTCTGTTTGTGTTGTCTTTCCAACTCATGACCATGAACATGGGAGTTGGTAACTTCTCAAAGTTCTGGGACCAGGCTAAACAACCTGTTCTGTATGTACAGTTATTAACTTGTTTCTTTGTTTGCTTCCTACCCCTGACCCCTCTGATCCAGATCCCCCGTCTCCCCCAGTGCCAGAGTATGTGTTCAAACCCCCCTCGCGGCCAGACTTTGGCACCATGGGCAGGACAATCAAACTGCAGGCCAACTTCTTTGAGATGGAGATCCCCAAACTGGAGGTCTACCACTATGACATTGACATCAAGCCAGAGAAATGCCCCAGAAGGGTCAACCGGTATGGAGCTGTTTTATTTGGTTTACAGGCTTTCACCTGAGCCAAATAACTAGTAGGCCATTATCTAGTTAATTATGTTTTGTGCTGTATTGATAACGTCTAACACGCTCCATTTGTGTTCTCAGTGAAATTGTGGAGCACATGGTACAGCACTTTAAAACGCAGATCTTTGGGGATCGAAAGCCAGTGTATGACGGGAGGAAGAATCTCTACACAGCCATGCCCTTACCTATAGGGAGGGAAAAAGTAAGTCTCCCCGTCTGACCAGAGGTGTCTGTAATGTGAAGGCCCCTATGTTATGGGACAGCTGTGATTACACGCAATGTGATATTATGTACACTCAGTGGCCAGTTTATTAGGTACACCTATCTAGTACTGGGCCAGACCCCCTTTGCTTCCAGAACAGCCTGAATTCTTCGGGGCATTGAAACGTTGCTCAATTGGTATCAAGGAACCTAGCGTGTGCCAGGAAAACATTCCCCACACCATTACACCAGGCAGGATGGGACCATGGACTCATGCTGCTTACGCCAAATCCTGCCTCTGCCATCAGCATAACGCAACAGGAATCGGGATTCATTGGCTCAAGCAATGTTTTTCCGCTCCTCAATTGTCCAGTGTTGGCTATCGTGTGCCAACTGGAGCCACTTCTCCTTGTTTTTAGCTGATAGGAGTGGAACCTGGTGTGGTCGTCTGCTGCAATAGCCCATCCATGACAAGGACCGACGACTTGTGTTCTTTGAGATGCTGCTCTGCACACCACTGTTGAACGGCGCAGTTATTTGTCTGTTTGTGGCCCGCCTGTTAGCTTGTGTGATTCTTGCCATTCTTCTTTGACCTCATCAGTTAGCTGTTTGCGCCCACAGGACTGCCGCTGACTGGATGTTTTTTTGTTTGTCGCACCATCCTCGGTAAACTCCAGACACTATCGTGCGCGAAAAGGAGGCCAGCCAGCTTCTGCGACACTGGAACTGGCGCACCTGGTACCAATGATCATACCACGCTCAGTCACTTATGTCACTCGATTTGCCCATTCTAACATTAAATCGTACAGTAATTGGATGCCTGTTTGCTTGCTTTATATAGCAAGCAACGGCCACGTGACTCACTGTCTGTAGAAGCGAACCATTTTTGTGAACAGGGTGGTGTATTTAAATTAACAGGCCTCTGAGTGTAAATTGCATCCATAATATTGGTTTTCATCTTGTGTATAGACTACTTATCACACGTCTTGGTATACAGTAACGTCAAAGTATTTGCCCCCTTCCTGATGTTCTCCATTTTTGCATATTTTTGATACTGAATGTATCAGATCTTTAACTGAAACCTAATATTAGATAAAGGGAATCTGAGTGAACAAATAACACAATTACATGTTTATTTCATAAACAAAGTTGTGCAACACCCAATGCCCCTGTGTAAAAAAAAAAAAAAGGTAAGGGCCCCCTTACACTCAATAACTGGTTGTTCCACCTTTTAGCTGCAGTGACTGCAACCAAACTCTTCCTGTAGTTGTTGTTGATCAGTCTCTCACATCACTGTGGAGGAATTTTGGCCCACTCTTGTATGCAGAACTGCTTTAACTCAGCAACATTCGTGGGTTTTCAAGCATGAACTCCTCGTTTCAAGTCCTGCCACATCTCAATTGGAATTAGGTCTGGACTTTGACTAGGCCATTCCAAAACTTCAAATTTGTAGCTTTTGAATTATTTTCATGTACAGTGGGGCAAAAAAGTATTTAGTCAGCCACCAATTGTGCAAGTTCTCTCACTTAAAAAGATGAGAGAGGCCTGTAATTTTCATCATAGGTACACTTCAACTATGACAGACAAAATGAGGGAAAAAAAATCCAGAAAATCACATTGTAGGATTTTTAATGAATTTATTTGCAAATTATGGTGGAAAATAAGTATTTGGTCACATACAAACAAGCAAGATTTCTGGCTCTCACAGACCTGTAACTTCTTCTTTAAGAGGCTCCTCTGTCCTCCACTCGTTACCTGTATTAATGGCACCTGTTTGAACTTGTTATCAGTATAAAAGACACCTGTCCACAACCTCAAACAGTCACACTNGACCTAGTGAATGACCTGCAGAGAGCTGGGACCAAAGTAACAAAGCCTACCATCAGTAACACACTACGCCGCCAGGGACTCAAATCCTGCAGTGCCAGACGTGTCCCCCTGCTTAAGCCAGTACATGTTCAGGCCCGTCTGAAGTTTGCTAGAGAGCATTTGGATGATCCAGATGAGGATTGGGAGAATGTCATATGGTCAGATGAAACCAAAATAACTTTTTGGTAAAAACTCAACTCGTCGTGTTTGGAGGACAAAGAATGCTGAGTTGCATCCAAAGAACACCATACCTACTGTGAAGCATGGGGGTGGAAACATCATGCTTTGGGGCTGTTTTTCTGCAAAGGGACCAGGACGACTGATCCGTGTAAAGGAAAGAATGAATGGGGCCATGTATCGTGAGATTTTGAGTGAAAACCTCCTTCCATCAGCAAGGGCATTGAAGATGAAACGTGGCTGGGTCTTTCAGCATGACAATGATCCCAAACACACCGCCCGGGCAACGAAGGAGTGGCTTCGTAAGAAGCATTTCAAGGTCCTGGAGTGTCCTAGCCAGTCTCCAGATCTCAACCCCATAGAAAATCTTTGGAGGGAGTTGAAAGTCCGTGTTGCCCAGCGACAGCCCCAAAACATCACTGCTCTAGAGGAGCAGTTTGACCTCTGTCATTGCCAACAAAGGGTATATAACAAAGTATTGAGATAAACTTCTGTTATTGACCAAATACTTATTTTCCACCATAATTTGCAAATAAATAAATAAAAAATCCTACAATGTGATTTTCTGGATTTCTTTTTCTCATTTCGTCTGTCATAGTTGAAGTGTACCTATGATGAAAATTACAGGCCTCTCTCATCTTTTTAAGTTGGAGAACTTTCACAATTGGTGGCTGACTAAATACTTTTTTGCCCCACTGTAGACTTGATTGTGTGTGTTGGATGATTGTCTTGCTGCATGACCCAGCTGCACTTCAGCTCACAGATGGATGGCCTGACATTCTCCTGTTGAATTTTCTGATAGGTGTTTTGGTGTGTTTAAAATAGTCTGTGTCCACAAACAGGTGGAGCTGGAGGTGACCATCCCAGGTGAGGGGAAGGACCGGAACTTCAAAGTGGCCATAAAGTGGGTGTCCTGCGTCAGTCTGCAAGCTCTTCAAGAAGCCCTGTCTGGACGACTGCCAAATATCCCCTTTGAGACCATCCAGGCCCTGGATGTGGTCATGAGACATTTGCCCTCTATGAGGTCAGTGTTTTCCCCTTTAAACAATCAGTATATTTTCGCTGTGTAATATTGGTATTTAATGGTGGTATTTAGTTACAGCACATGATAGATATCAAACAATCGTTCTCGTGCAAATGAGCTCAGTCAAACCAGTAAATGGGTCCACACACCTAATATGCCCCTCTATCCCAATATGTTTCTTCAATTTTTGTAAAGCCAATTTCTGTTGAGATTAATCACATTTTCCTCCAACCCTCTTCCAACAGGTACACCCCCGTCGGACGTTCCTTCTTCACCCCTTCAGAGGGATGCTCCAACCCCCTGGGCGGGGGCAGGGAGGTCTGGTTTGGGTTCCACCAATCGGTTAGGCCTTCTCTGTGGAAGATGATGCTAAACATTGACGGTAGGTTTCACTCCGCAAATGTCTGCGTCCCAAATGGCAGTAGGGAATGTACCATTTGGAACACAACCAAAGTGTCAGACTAGAGTATGTCTCTGTGTGTGACTGGAAGGAGGATAGTACTGGGAATCTCATTCCATGGTAGGTTTCAGTCAGTAAATAAGTGGCATTGATTAAGCTCTTTAAGTGCTGATTTGGGTGGATCTTGTACTTTTGTGGTGATGCCATTGGTCCTAAAAGTGTAAACCCACTGCTCAAACGAGTGCAACCTACCATAATGGTAAGTTACAGTATGTATCTGGAAGGAGGAGGATAGGTCTGAATCTGTGCTTGGTGTTTTGTTTTTGCAGTGTCGGCCACCGCCTTCTACAAGGCCCAGCCTGTGATTGAGTTCATGTGTGAGGTTTTGGATTTCAAAAGTATCGAAGAACAACAGAAACCCTTAACCGACTCCCAGAGAGTAAAGTTTACCAAGGAAATCAAAGGTAATCATTCATTACCAGGTAATCAATAGTTGCGTTGGGTTGATTGTTTTGTCTGTCTGAGTGGAAATACTTGAAAATACTTATATCCAAAAATTCTGTACTATAACAAATATAAATGCTGCTATGATGTGTGTATCTTTGTTTATTGACTTAATCTGACTAGAATGTGATAAAATAGGAAAACGTTGTCCACAGAATATGTGAATCTGACCATTGTCTTGTTGTGATTCTCAGGTCTGAAGGTTGAGATCACTCACTGTGGTCAGATGAAAAGGAAGTACAGAGTATGTAATGTGACGAGAAGACCAGCCAGCCACCAGACGTAAGAAAGAACACCCAAAAATATTCACAACCGCCTCAATTCCTTTAGTTTCCTGTGATGTAAACACGACTGGTTTGCTTAGGGATGTGATAGAAACAAACCTAATATTAACAAATGTTTAACACATTCATGCACAGGTTAGGAGCAAGTTGAACAGAAATCCCCATTTGGGGTCTTGGATTTCTTTGAAAATCCATTTAAACTTTTTTTTCTTTATTTGGTTCATTCATCTGTTTTACCTCAGGTTTCCACTGCAGCAGGAGAATGGCCAGACCATAGAATGCACAGTAGCGCAGTACTTCAAAGACAAATACAAACTCATACTGCGCTACCCCCACCTCCCCTGTCTACAGGTCGGACAGGAGCAGAAACACACCTACCTCCCCCTCGAGGTCAGTCGGCAGTCTCCACTCACAACCTCTTGATGGTTTACTGCTGGGTTTAAATTGTTACAAAGAATGTAGAGCCGGGCGGTATTACAGAAACTCCACTTTACCATTACTTCTACAGACGATGTACAAGAGTATGTTTGAGTAATTTAGCAGACCCTCTTATCCAGAGCGACTTACAGTAGAGTGCATACATTTTCGTATTGGTCCCCCGTGAGAATCGAACCCACATGCTCTACCAACTGAGCCACACGCGACATCATCGTGTCAGGTAGTGCGGAAGTGTTTTAAAACCTGCCACATCTTCTTTGAATCAACTGTTTTTTCGAAGGAGAAAGACATGCACACATTTAAAAATGATATGCTACTCATCCTTTTATCTAGAAAATGCATTGCACAAATAGGTTTTTAATCACTTTACATATTTATAAACGTAATTTGCCTGATGTGTGAGTGGAGGAGTCTCATTTCATACAAGCGCATTTGTTTCCTCTCTTTTGTTACCTTTGGCCTTTTTCAAAAGGAGGCAAGGAGAGGACTGAGGATTTAGCAAAACCAATTATCAATCTCCATATGCAAGACTATTCTTCGGCTGAAGCCTTCGTGATGTGTCCCTAGGGGTAGTAATAAAGCTGTGTTGTAATGTATGTGTCTAGGTCTGTAACATAGTGGCTGGCCAACGGTGCATCAAGAAGCTGACCGACAATCAAACGTCCACTATGATCCGTGCCACAGCCCGATCGGCACCCGACCGTCAGGAAGAGATAAGCAAACTGGTAAAGAGACTAAACTGTCTTGGGAGAGTAAACTCAAGCACATAGTGTCTTGAAAGCTGCTTTTATGAACTTTAAATGATCTATTAGGATGTACAGTCGTGGCCAAATTTGAGAATGACACAAATATTCATTTTCAGTCTGCTGCCTCAGTTTGTATGATGGCAATTTGCATATACTCAAGAATGTCATGAGTGATCAGATGAAATGCAATTAATTGCAAAGTCCCTCTTTGCCATGCAAATGAACTGAATCCCCAAAAAACATTTCCACTGCATTTCAGCCCTGCCACAAAATGATCAGCTGACATCATGTCAGTGATTCTCTCATTAACACAGGTGTGAGTGTTGACGAGGACAAGGCTGGAGATTACTCTGTCATGCTGATTGAGTTCAAATAACAGACTGGAAGCTTCAAAAGGAGGGTGGTGCTTGGAATCATTGTTCTTCCTCTGTCAACCATGGTTACCTGCAAGGAAACACGTGCCGTCATCATTGCTTTGCACAAAAAGGGCTTCACAGGCAAGGAAGATTGTAAGATTGCACCTAAATCAACCATTTATCGGATCATCAAGAACTTCAAGGAGAGCGGTTCAATTGTTGTGAAGAAGGCTTCAGGGTGCCCAAGAAAGTCCAGCAAGCGCCAGGACCGTCTCCTAAAGTTGATTCAGCTGCGGGATCGGGGCACCACCAGTACAGAGCTTGCTCGGGAATGGCAGCAGGCAGGTGTGAGTGCATCTGCACGCACACTGAGGTGAAGACTTATGGAGGATGGCCTGGTGTCAAGAAGGGCAGCAAAGAAGCCACTTCTCTCCAGGAAAAACATCAGGGACAGACTGATGTTCTGCAAAAGGTACAGGGATTGGACTGCTGAGGACTGGGGTAAAGTCATTTTCTCTGATGAATCCCCTTTCCGATTGTTTGGGGCATCCGGAGAAGACTTCCACTCGCGATGGTAGTCAGGACACAGTACGGTTGTCATTTCGTAGGACTCTGGTAAGTACACACCCCAACGAAGAGTCGGTTCCCTCACCCGAGTGAGTGTTAAAACGGATTCTTGTGTCGGTACTTATTTATTACCATGGTTGTGTAGGAGGCTCTCGTTGAAGAGGGTTGGTAGGTCCTTGTCAAACCACACGAACAATGCCCCTTCCAGCATGATGGAGCACCTTGCCATAAGGCAAAAGTGATAAATAAGTGGCTCGGGGAACAAAACATCGATATTTTGGGTCCATGGCCAGGAAACTCCCCAGACCTTAATCCCATTGAGAACTTGTGGTCAATCCTCAAGAGGCGGATGGACAAACACAAACTCACAAACTACAAGCATTTGATTATGCAAGAATGGGCTGCCATCAGTCAGGATGTGGCCCAGAAGTTAATTGACAGCATGCCAGGGCGGATTGCAAAGGTCTTGACCCTTTTCAAAACTGCAAATATTGACTCTTTGCATCAACTTCATGTAATTGCCAATAAAAGCCTTTGACACTTATGAAATGCTTGTAATTATACTTCAGTATTCCATAGTAACATCTTACAAAAATATCTAAAGACACTGAAACCGCAGATATTTGTCATTCTCAAAACTTTTGGCCACGACTGTTCAATGACTCTGAACTGCTGTTAACTATTGATGGCCTGACCATATGTGAATGTTCAGGCGGTCTTTCCAAAAGTGCGTGTGTGTGTATATATATATATAACAGTGGTGTAAAAGCACTTAATTATTTATATTTTTGCAGACTTTTACTTCACTACATTCCTAAAGAAAATAATGTACTTTTTACTCTATTTTCCCTGACACCCAAAAGTACTCATTACACTTTGACAGGGAAACAGTCCAATTCACACAGTTATCAAGATAACATCCATGGTCATCCGTACTGCCTCAGATCTGGCGGACTCACTAAACACATGCTCCGTTTCTATCCGCCAATAAATAAAATAAAATAAAATTGTGCATTTTAGCTATTCCATTTACTTTTGATACTTAAGTATATTTAAAACCAAATACTTTTAGGCTTTTACTCAAGTAGTACTTTACTATGTGACTTTTACTTGAGTCATTTTCTATTACGGTATTTTTACTTTTGCTCAAGTATGACAATACTTTCTCCACCACTGTATATAAACCCTCAGAATTATTACCACTGAACATTTGCTCTCTTTACAGATGAGAAGTGCCAACTTTAACAATGATCCTTACGTGCGTGAGTTTGGGGTCATGGTGAGGGATGAGATGACCGAGGTGAACGGCAGAGTCCTCCAGGCCCCATCTATCCTCTACGGAGGGCGGGTAGGTTTCTCTTATTTAAGATGGGTTGATTTGATTCAGTGTTTCTTAATCTTGGTCCTGGGGACCCAAAGGGGTGCACGTTGTTTTTGTACTAACAGTACACAGCAAATGATCAACTCATCGCCAAGCTTTTAACAGGTGTGTAGTGCTAAGGCAAAAACCTGACATAAAAACTGCACTGATGAACAACAGTTCCTTACGTATATTATGGAAAGGGAAACTTAGAACACTCCAAATAACTAAGTTCTGTCATTTGTATTTTGAATCAGCCTTCTAATGTGAAACATCCCAGTTAAGCCTGGTGTACACAACCCAATTTTTTTTTTTTTAGCTGTCCCAGCGACAAAATCCCCATGTCGTTGCCTACTCGTGTGCAGCAGTCACCGACGCAAGTTTAATGTGAGCGGGTCAGAGACGTAATCTGCGGGCTACCGATCTCGTCTTTGAGCAGTTCCAGACATCCTGATATATTTTCAAACATGTTTGATTTTTATCTGCACAAAATCTGCAATGCTCTCTTGTGTGTGATGTGCAGCGGCATGTTTTTGAGAACGGTGGTCAGCAATAGCCAATGAGAGCTCGCTAGGGAGATTACGTTGTTTTGCATCACCCAGAATGTGTAGACTCTCGCGCATGAGCCATGACTACCATTAGTATGCGTCTGTACTTGCCTTTAACCAAAGCCAAAGTGTCAGTTAAAGCTCTGAAGAGCACAAGCAATGTTATTAAATTCAAATGTTGACTAGACATTGCAAGCGTGAATGTCTGACTCAAAAACTTTGAGGCTGCTTTGAGCTGCAGCACGTTGGAGCTACGTTTAATCTAATCACATTGTTTTGGCGAGACAGCGTGGTATCTCAAATCCTCACCGACCAAGTGAAGTCTTGCAGGGTGACCTCAGTCTGTGCCACATCGCTTAGTATCGCACCACTATGTTGGCAACACAATCAAAAACTAGCCAGTTGTTTAATGCGAGGCTCAGCGATGTTAGGATTTTGAGTCGTGTAGTGTACACCCGGCTTAATTTTTCCCATTCAGACAACAATTTGTCTCTGACCCTTATCTCGTCTTCCTTTTACTCAAGCAGAATAAAGCAATAGCAACTCCCATCCAGGGAGTGTGGGACATGAGGAACAAGCAGTTCCACACTGGCATAGAGATCAAGGTGTGGGCCATCGCCTGCTTCGCCCCACAGAGACAGTGCACCGAACTCCTGCTCAAGTAAGAACTGCAGCTGTAAGGAGCCCTTAGGAGCCTCAATAACCATCGCCGGGGGGGGGTGTTTATAATTGGAATGTTTTTTTTAGTTAAAATATTTTTCTATTTCTGATTATTTCTTCCGTGTTACCCCGCTAATGATTTTAAATCTACACTATTTTTGGAATCTAATAAAAAGGTTTGAGGACACTTGTGTTTTTGTACCTTCTAACCTGTGTTTCTCTCAGGGCGTTCACAGACCAGCTGCGTAAGATCTCTCGTGACGCGGGGATGCCCATCCAGGGCCAACCGTGTTTCTGTAAGTACGCCCAGGGGGCGGACAGCGTGGAGCCCATGTTCAAACACCTCAAGTACACCTACCAGGGCCTGCAGCTGGTGGTGGTCATCCTGCCTGGGAAGACACCCGTCTATGGTGAGGAAACTGGAAACCATACTGAACAAAAATATAAATGCAACAATTTTCAAGTTATGAGGAAATGAGTCAATTGAAATAAGTTCATTAGGCCATAATCTATGGATTTCACATGACTGGGAATACAGATTTGCACATGTTGGTCACAGATACCTTAAAAAATAAAAAGCACATCGATAAAATGTAATTGTGTTCGTTGTCCGTAGTTTATGCCTGCCCATACCACAACCCCACCACCACCATGGGGCACTCTGTTCACAATGTTGACATCAGCAAACCGCTCGTCCCCCACGACGCCATACACATGGTCTGCGGTTGTGAGGCCGGTTAGACGTACTGCCAAATTATCTAAAACAACGTTGGAGGCGGCTTATGGTAGAGATAAACATTCAATTATCTGGCAACATTTCTGGTGGACATTCCTGCAGTCAGCATGCCAATTGCACGCTCCTTCAACTTGAGACATCTGTGGCATCGTGTTACGTGACACAACCACCTTTTTAGTGGCCTTTTATTGTCACCAGCACAAGCTGCACCTGTGTAATGGTCATGTTTAATCACCTTGATATACCACACCTGTCAGGTGGCTGGATTATCTAGGCAAAGGAGAAATTCTCGTAACAGAGATGTAAACAAAATTGTGGCCAAAATTTGAGAAGCTTTTTGTGCGTATGGAACATTTCTGTGATCATTTCAGCTCATGAGACATTGGGCCAACACTTTACATTTTACGTTTATATTTTTGTTCAGTGTATGTCCATAAGTTAATGAATGTCACTGGTTATAACTCTGCCTCTAAATCCTATTGGTTCAGTTAGTGCTGTGCTCTATATGCTGTTTTGGATTATTTAGTGGATTATATGTTCAACACGTGAAATTTGATTTCATACGGATCTTTCTACCATAAACACACACACACATTTTGACATTTTAGTCATTTAGCAGAAACTCTTATCCACAGTGACTTAAATTAGTGCAGTCAATCAAACTAATTCAGAATTAATTGCAACACACAAGCTAGCTGTATATCTCTCCTGTTGTGCTGACATAGCCTTTCTCCCTCCCTCCCTGCTTCTCTGTGGGCTAGCTGAGGTGAAACGTGTTGGTGACACGGTGCTGGGCATGGCCACCCAGTGTGTCCAGGTAAAGAATGTTCAGAAAACCACTCCCCAGACCCTCTCTAACCTCTGCCTGAAGATCAACGTCAAGCTGGGCGGAGTCAACAACATCCTGCTCCCACAGGGCAGGTCAGTGCAGAACCTCTCTCATTATCATGGCTATGAATACTTGCTGGTTTACTGTTAATGTCTAACAGTATTGTACTCTGCATTCGGTTAAAATGTATAAACCGATATGCGTTTATCCATGACATATGTGAGACTTACATTCTTCCATAATAGCTTTTGTGGCTTATTCCAAGATATCAGTCTACTCATTCCGCTATACATCCATATGCTATAAGTGAAACGTCAAGTCCGTCTCAGCCATCCATATATATGTCCATTCTTATGTTCACACGTCTTCTCCTCTGTGATGATGGCTCTGGTTAATTTTGTGGGTGTCTGTTCTTCCCAGGCCCCTGGTGTTCCAGCAGCCAGTAATCTTCCTGGGTGCTGATGTCACTCACCCTCCTGCTGGAGACGGGAAGAAACCCTCCATCGCTGCAGTAAGTCAGACAGACCAGACGCTCCACAGGGCCTTGTCACCTACCATGGACTGTAGGGGTGCATTTTAATAGTATGCAGTAGTTTATTTAACTTTACCCACAGGACCATGTTTCTGCTAGGGAGTAGGGGTGCAATAGTCTACAGTAGTTTAATGTTACCCACAGGACCATGTTTCTGCTAGGGAGTAGGGGTGCAATAGTCTATAGTAGTTTAATGTTACCCACAGGACCATGTTTCTGCTAGGGAGTAGGAGTGCAATGGTCTATAGTAGTTTAATGTTACCCACAGGACCATGTTTCTGCTAGGGAGTAGGGGTGCAATAGTCTACAGTAGTTTATTTAACGTTACCCACAGGACCATGTTTCTGCAAGGGAGTAGGGGTGCAATAGTCTACAGTAGTTTATTTAACGTTACCCATAGGACCATGTTTCTGCTAGGGAGTAGGAGTGCAATAGTCTACAGTAGTTTAATGTTACCCACAGGACCATGTTTCTGCTAGGGAGTAGGGGTGCAATAGTCTATAGTAGTTTATTTAATGTTACCCACAGGACCATGTTTCTGCTAGGGAGTAGGGGTGCAATAGTCTATAGTAGTTTATTTAATGTTACCCACAGGACCATGTTTCTGCTAGGGAGTAGGGGTGCAATAGTCTATAGTAGTTTATTTAATGTTTCCCACAGGACCATGTTTCTGCTAGGGAGTAGGGGTGCAATAGTCTATAGTAGTTTGTTTAATGTTACCCACAGGACCATGTTTCTGCTAGGGAGTAGGGGTGCAATAGTCTACAGCAGTGTCCTTCACTATGTCCAACATCTGAAATGGAGAGAACTGAGGGAATCAATAGTCTACCACTACCTGGCTCACTGACCGGCTTCCACCTGACTCTCAAAACAGCCCAAAAATAAATTGTGTGCTCTGTGCTTCCTCAGGGATGTGCTTCCTCCTGATGAATCCCTACACCATCTGACCTATCCCCCTAGCGAAAATCCTGACGTATGTTTGTATATTGTCCTGATCACATCCCTGTTCCTCTTTTCTAGGTGGTAGGGAGCATGGATGCCCACCCCAGCCGCTACTGTGCCACGGTGCGGGTACAGCAGCATCGCCAGGACATCATCCAGGACCTGGCCACCATGGTCAGAGAGCTGCTCATCCAGTTCTATAAGTCCACCCGCTTCAAGCCCACCCGGATCATCTACTACCGCGACGGCATATCTGAGGGCCAGTTCAACCAGGTTAGACTTGAGGTAGACTTGAGGAAATAGGATTTCAATTCAATTGCATGATCTGTAATTGTACTGTACTGGTCGTGAGTAAAGGATTTTCTGGTATTTATTTGTTTTTCTATTGTTTTCTGTTTCTATTGGTTACCGTTCCAATTTAATTCTGAATGCCTAGTCTTTGTTTTACTGAGATCGAATCAGGTATTTCAGATTTTTGAAACTTTAAAAAAACGAACTTTCCTTTTGGTTATCCCAGCTGTGCTTCTGTTTCTATTCGTAACCGTTCCAATTCTGAATTGCCCAATCTATAATTTTTTTCCCTGATTTGTAAATGTATATATTGTGACGTGTGGGAGTTACTGTTTTTAAACTATAGCTGTCGTTTTGGGTTTTATCCAGGTGCTCCAACATGAGTTACTGGCAATCCGTGAGGCATGCATCAAACTGGAGAAAGACTACCAGCCCGGTATCACCTTCGTGGTGGTGCAGAAGAGACACCACACTCGACTGTTCTGCATGGACAGAAACGAGAGGGTTCGACATCTCTCCAATTTATACTGACCACTATTATTACTGTAAAAAACTTAGATGATATGTCTACATTGTGATATTATATGATTCCTAATGTGTTTTGTTCAGGTTGGTAAGAGTGGCAACATCCCTGCAGGCACCACAGTGGACACCAAAATCACTCACCCATCGGAGTTTGACTTCTACCTGTGTAGCCACGCTGGCATTCAGGTAGGGACCAGCCAAATGGCTCCCTATTCCCTATATAGTGCACTACTTTTGACCAGGGCCAATAGGGTATAATTTCTATCAACCCAGGACACTGTAGAGCTAGGTACCAGAGAAGGGACTATTCTGGAAGAGAGCCCACCTCCAACTTTACTAATACTAAACTCAGCAAAAAAAAGAAACGTAACCTTTTTCAGGATTCAAAGATAATTTGTAAAAATCCAAATAACTTCACAGATCTGTAAAGGGTTTAAACACTGTTTCCCATGTTTGTTCAATGAACCATAAACAATTAATGAACATGCACCTGTGGAACGATCGTTAAGACACTAACAGCTTACAGACGGTAGGCAATTAAGGTCACAGTTTTGAAAATACTGAAGAGGCCTTGCTACTGACTCTGAAAAACACCAAAAGAAAGATGCCCAAGGTCCCTGCTCATCTGCGTGAACTTGCCTTAGGCATGTTGCAAGGAGGCATGAGGACTGCAGATGTGGCCAGGGCAATAAATTGCAATGTCCGTACTGTGAGACACCAGATACTGAGTGTTACTTTTGATTTTGACCCCCACCCCTTTGTTCAGGGACACATTATTCAATTTCTGTGGAACTTGTTCAGTTTGTCTGTTGTTGAATCTTATGTTCATACAAATATTTACACATGTTAAGTTTGCTGAACATATACGCAGTTGACAGTGAGAGGACTTTTATTTTTTGTTTGCTGAGTTTGTGCTTCTGAGACCTAGTTGTAGTTCCACTGCTCTAAATGTTTTTATAATTGGGATGTTTAACATTTTATAACTGGTTATACTTTGCTTGTAGTAGAGCTAAATGACATGCATTACCATTAAACGTGATTTAATAATTGTAATACCTTTCCCCAGGGGACCAGCCGACCATCCCACTACCACGTGCTGTGGGACGACAACCATTTCACCTCGGACGAGCTGCAGGTGCTCACCTACCAGCTGTGCCACACCTACGTGCGCTGCACCCGCTCCGTGTCCATCCCAGCACCAGCCTACTACGCCCACCTGGTGGCATTCCGAGCCCGCTACCATCTGGTGGATAAGGAGCATGACAGGTAAGAGACCACATCTGATGTTGACCGTGCCCTGTTCTGATAACCTATTTAAAATACCACTTATTTCCATCATATCGCTGTACCATTCAAACTGTGGCAGGTTAGTGATCACCAGGAAGTGATGAAGGAAGAACTATTATAAGAAATTATTTGGATGGAATAATTAATTAACTCTTTCCCCTGTGATCATTCTAGTGCGGAGGGCAGTCACACATCGGGACAGAGCAATGGGCGTGACCAGCAGGCTTTGGCCAAGGCAGTTCAGATCCACCAGGACACACTGCGCACTATGTACTTCGCCTGAAGCACCGGGGGCGGGCATTGGTGAGGCAGACCCAACAGGGAAGAAGCCTTCTCTCCTCCCACCTAACCCCCTTACTGTATCAGGTGTGGGTGTTAAGTGGGTTTGTCGTTGTCTCTCCCCGCCAGTAAGTGGGAATGATACCAAACAAATTAGGAAGGGTTTCTTTTCCAAAATGTCCACAATTGTTTTCAAACACTCGTTCAAAACCGCTTTCTCCCCCCCTTCCTGGCCTAACCCTGGTCATTATTAGGCAGTACTATGTAAAATGATTCCTCAGAAATGGGTTGTGGTGGGGTGGACTCCTTTATTTTACATGTTGTACATTTGTTTGTATTTGTAAATGTGGGGGGGGGGGGGTTATTTTGAGCAAAGGAGAAGAGAAAAAAAAAATGTATTACTTTTCTTTACACTGACATTTGAAAATACTTTTATCAAACTAGGGGGCAGTATCATCACACTTGGGGGTTGTTTAGACACTATACAGTTTTCCCATCGTTTTCTGAAGTGAGGTGGGTGTATCGAAGACGAGAACGGTCCGATAGTTTTATAATCATTCTTACTCTTCACAACTTTATTTATCAGCCAATCAAAGCAAAGTGCACTGACCAGATGGATACTTTAAGCAGGACACAAGTACTTAACATGTTGTCTTTTCATTTGTATGTACTATGAATTTAACAGGCTTGGATACAGTACCAGCCTCAGAGTATTTGTCCTCCAACACTGGTGACCAACACATGTTTTTATGCTGCATCTGATGACCGCTAAGCAAGTAATTTTTGTATTAAATTTATTAGACTTTGAAACTGTTAACACTTATTTTTTATCAAGACTTATACAAATTAATAATATGAAATCGTAAGGACAGCAATTTTTGCTGTCTTGCCTTTTGCTTGGACTGGGTTGTTTTGTCAATCTGTGGCCAGCGAATAGATTTAATAATAGAATGGGACTGGTTCCCAACAGACACCTTTTGTGTTCTCTGAGCCACATTATATGTGAAGACATCTACATTGGGGGGGTGGGGCGCAAGTCTCTTGAAATGAAATCTGTTGTCTCATTTTAGTGTCCCCCTTATTTTCATGTAATCTATTATACGGATTTGCGCATAATGACTTACCGGTTCGATTTAGGCAGTTGGATATGTTAACCCTATCTAGTTTTCTTTATGGTTTTATGGCAGTGAAATGGTTTTCTCCCTACTGGGGGGATAGTTGTAATGCTGTCATCTTGTAGTACGTTGATGTATGAATCGCTATAGTACAGTCGTGGCCAAAAGTTTTGAATGACACAAATAATAATTTCAACAAAGTTTGCTGTTTCAGTGTCTTTACATATTTTTGTAAGATGTTACTATGGAATACTGAAGTATAATTACAAGCATTTCATAAGTGTCAAAGGCTTTTATTGGCAATTACATGAAGTTGATGCAAAGAGTCAATATTTGCAGGGTTGACCCTTTTTCAAGACCTTTGCAATCCGCCCTGGCATGCTGTCAATTAACTTCTGGGCCACATCCTGACTGATGGCAGCCCATTCTTGCATAATCAAATGCTTGTAGTTTGAGTTTGTGTTTGTCCATCTGCCTCTTGAGGATTGACCACAAGTTCTCAATGGGATTAAGGTCTGGGGAGTTTCCTGGCCATGGACCCAAAATATCAATGTTTTGTTCCCCGAGCCACTTAGTGATCACTTTTGCCTTATGGCAAGGTGCTCCATCATGCTGGAAAAGGCATTGTTCGTCACCAAACTGTTCCTGGATGGTTGGGAGAAGTTGCTCTCGGAGGATGTGTTGGTACCATTCTTTATTCATGGCTGTGTTCTTAGGCAAAATTGTGAGTGAGCCCACTCCCTTGGCTGAGAAGCAACCCCACACATGAATGGTCTCAGGATGCTTTACTGTTGGCATGACACAGGACTGATGGTAGCGCTCACCTTGTCTTCTCCGGACAAGCATTTTTCCGGACAAGCAATTGAACCGCTCTCCTTGAAGTTCTTGATGATCTGATAAATGGTTGATTTAGGTGCAATCTTACTGGCAGCAATATCCTTGCCTTTGAAGCCCTTTTTGTGCAAAGCAATGACGCACGTTTTTCCATAAAGGTAACAATGGTTGAGGAAGAACAAGGATTCCAAGCACCACCCTCCTTTTGAAGCTTCCAGTCTGTTATTTGAACTCAATCAGCATGACAGAGTAATCTCCAGCCTTGTCCTCGTCAACACTCACAACTGTGTTAACGAGGGAATTACTGACATGTCAGCTGGTCCTTTTGTGGCAGGGCTGAAATGCAGTGGACATGTTTTTTGGGGATTCAGTTCATTTGCATGGCAAAGAGGAACTTTGCAATTCATCTGATCACTCTTCATGACATTCTGGAGTATATGCAAATTGCCATCATACAAACTGAGGCAGCAGACTTGGTGAAAATTTGTGTCATTCTCAAAACCTTTGGCCACGACTGTACAGTGAAGCCTGTGATGTCCGTATCACACATGTAGGGACTGGACTGAAGATGAGGTGGGGTTATATTGGGGATAAAGGATTCCAGAGACTGCTAAATATTTTCTCTTTGTTATTCCTCTGTTAAAAAGGGAGCAATTATGCGTATTCTACTAGTCAAGCAAATTATTTTATTAGTTTTTGTTATAGTTTAATTGTGGGCTTTGTATCATAGCCTCGTGGGATATAGGGTATTTTTTGAATACGCTTTTAGAAGAGAATGCTAAAATGATGATGATAATAATAGAAGGAATCTTTCAAAACGATTTTCTGGTATGTAGTTATTTAATAATAATAATTATGCAGAGCTTGCATGCAGAAATTGTAATGCCTTCCAAAACGTTTTTTATTCCCTTTTCTGTTCTCCTTAGTAATTACATTTTAGCAGGGGTTTTCATATAGCCTAGATTGGCTGGCTTTTATCTCACTCTTTTCTAACTATGCATTGTTTTGAACAGAGATTTTAGCTGTGATCTTTCCCAAATATGAATTGAGGACATTTGTAGAGTAGTAGTTTTTTGTTGCTTGGTGTGTTTTAATAGCCTTTTTAGTGCTTCTTCCCTAGACCTTTGTAATGGTATGGGGGGATTGTGTTGTCGTTTGTATTGTATATTTGATAACACAAAAAAATCACTATATACTTTGTAGAACACACATGACTCTTCTTAGCCAAACAAGATTACACATTTTGTACAAAATTCATGTCCTAAAGAAACTGAAGCACAAGAGACCATTTTTAATTACAGGTGATTGACTTTCCCTTTCACTAATGTCACCTTAAATCTCAATGGACTTGTCCAAGATGCTCTTCACTTGCCATAAGTATGGTAATAGATGCTGAAGTGGTTTTGAATACCTTTTATTTTTTCTCTCTCTACCTTAATGACATTAATTTCTCATTACCTTCAAAGTAATCCGAAGTCCGACTGACTGTTTGTGGAGCAATCTTAGAAATCAAGTACTTGATGTTTACTGTTTGTTTTTTTCAGTGCTGGTCTCGCGATGTGTAAATTGGGATGCACTTTTAATAGTAGTGAACATAAATTCCATTGATTGGTCGAGCCAAGCAGGAAACCCGGACATTATGTGCAGTTGTGTTGAAATGGCTGTGTGTTCTACCTCTTGTTACCTGTTCAAGTGTTATGGTAACGTCACACTGTTGGCCATTTCTTCATAATTACACAGGATATTATATCTGATAGGCATTGTTTGAATCTTACATTGTCATGTGTTTAAACCTTTGTCATGTATGACAGTCAGTGAACCTGCGTTCTGTAATCATAGTTCTTGTGTGGGATCTTAAAGCTTGTTCAAGATGTTTCCAAAACAGAAATAGTGGTTTGAAAGCAAATTATTTGTTGATCGTAACAAGCTTTTTTATGTGCCACTGGAACAGAATACATTTTTAGTAGCTCATTGCAATTCTTTGGAGATAGGCAACACCATCTAACAGACTGCTTTGTAAGCAACATGTTGGTAAAGCCTAGGCTAATAACAATTTAGCTGCTCACCCACAATTTGATGATTAGTATTGTTCATTGACATCTTTCTTTTAAGCTATTTGCCCAATACTTTTAATATGCAACATGTACTGCTCTGCTCCCATAGATACACATGGGGTCCATGGAAAGGAATCTCCCATGTTGCTTTAATTGGGTTCATTGAATGAAATATTGTTTTTGGAATGCGTCGTCTTAGCGCCCCTCATTGTTGTCTCTCATTTTATTCATGTTTGCTACAGTCAACCCAATAGATGGCAGGTTTTAGTTAATACAGTTCAAATAGACATGATTGATAACATGAGTTATTGCTGTGGAAACTGATCAAGCATGACTTGTTGTAGGGTGCACTGGTCAAAACAGCATGTTTGCTTGTCCATTGAAATGTTAACATTCTCCTTTCAATATGGCTAAAGCTCAACTTTTCATACTACAGTTTCATCCGTTTTCCTTACCTGAAGTCTGCCTCACCCTTTGCTCATCCTAAACTTGTTTCTTGGGAGATGTGGTCTTGTTACTGCTTATTTGTGTTTTAAGTTACTTATTTATACACAGCACCTTGGATTATACCAGACCTGTACAGCATTGCTTTTCCTGAAAATATCCAAAACATTTGATAATGTTATTTTTGCACTAAAATAAAAACCCTTTTGGAGCTGTAGTCTAGTCACTAGTTTATTGTCTGAGAGAGAATGATCAGATCAGCTGGTTATATGATGCATCATGAGTCTTAATACCAGGCTAGTTTGTCTGAGACCAAACCAAGTCAGTGCATTGACAACTGGTCCTAGATTACACACACATCAAATTGTATTGGTCACATACACATGTTTAGCAGATGTTATTGCGGGTGTAGCGAAATGCTTGTGTTTCTAGCTCCAACAGTGCAGTAATATCTAACCATTTCCTCACGTATACACACATCTAAGGAATGGGGTTAAGAATGTATACATATATGGACAAGCAATGTCAGCGGCATAGACTAAGATACAGTTTATACATATGAGATGAGTAATGCAACATGTGAACATTTATTAAAGTGGCCAGTGATTTCAAGTCTGTGTATATAGGCAGCAGCCTCTGTGCTAGTGATGGTGCACTAAGCCAGACATTCAGATGGTTACATATAGGCCTGTTTGTCGAGAGGGTTTATCCCAGCCAGCATACAGTGGGGATTCACTGAAAATAATGCCTTTTAATGTCTTCGTCAGATGTTAAATAACTGCCACTGGGTTGTGATTGAATCTCCTCCCAGAAGAGGGTGCTATTCATGGATTATTCTATTAGTTTTGAGCTTTTGTATTTCTATGGCGATGAAAAGGTTTAAAGGTTATGAGGAAAAAGCATATGCAAAACAATGTGAAACTGACATTTATCTTACCTTGTATTAGGATGTTAGGTGGACGTCTGGTAGTTGGAACATTCTGATTGTATATCTTACTGGTTGTGTAAATGTGTAGCTATAGTCTGATGCCAAAGTTTGTGTGTGGAAAAAGGGTCCAGCAAGTTGATGGTTAGGTGTGTATTACCTATGTGTATTTGGTCTTGTACAAAATAACATTTCAATCATGCACAGACCTTCTGAAGTTAGTAGTTATTGCATGAAATCAAGACTTACAATGGCCTGAGCCCACGATGTTGTGGTCGCCCGAATTAGAGCAGTCATAGAGAAGTCACGGGCATCAAATAATGTGGCAGAATTAGTAGCGTATCTGTATGTAGGAGTTGACTGCACAGCTTTTTGATCAGAGAACACCTAGCTATATTTCAGCAATATGGCACGAGGGGGTGTGATATACGGCTAGTAAACCACGGCTAAGGGCTGTTCTTATGCACGACTCACCGTGAAGTGCCTGGAAACAGCCCTTAGCCAAGGTATATTGACCACAAACCCCAAGGTGCCTTATTGCTATTATAAACTGGTTACCAAGGGGCAGCAGGTAGCCTAGTGGTTAGCGTTGGGCCAGTAATTGAATGGCTGCCGGATCGAATCCCTGAGCTGACAAGGTAAAAATCTGTCGTCTGCCCTTGAACAGGGCAGTTAACCCACTTCCCTGGTAGGCCCTCATTGTAAATAAGAATTTGTTCTTAACGGACTTGCCTAGTTAAATAAAGGTTCAATTTAAAAACCAACATAATTAGAGCAGTACAAATAAATGCTTGGAATACCCATGGTATACGGTCTGATATACGCCGGCTGTCAGCCAATCTGCATTCAGGGCTGGAACCACCCAGATTATACAACTATTTTGTCTTTGTCAGCCAAATCAGGAATGTACGCATGTGGGATACAGTTGCCATAGGGAAGTCATCCGTAAATGGTATGTGTATTTGGTCTTGTACAAAATAACATTTCAGTCATGCACAGACCATCTGAAGTTAGTAGTTATTGCATGAAATCAAGACTTACAATGGCCTGAGCGCACGATGCATATGTATCTCCGCCTATCGCTTTTCTGGGGAAAAGACACAGTGAATAACAAGTATGTTGATGGGGGTGTTTTCTTGTATTTGAAGGCATATCATGTTAATAGATAATTGGAACTGAACAGTAACTATACATTGTAGTACCAAGCCCTTGCAGGAAAAGGTGCTCTTCATATAAGTCTGAGACTATAAGTCCTGTAAGACTGTCTTTGTATTATCAATATTTTTTGATTTAAATCGATGTTGAGCATTTGCCACCTGATTTTGTACTGTCAGTCTGCGTATTTGTGGAAAACAAATCGATAACTATCAGTTGTGAATAATAATACGGTCTTATACATAAAATGACAATAGATCCAATATTTATCTTTATCATGCTTATTTGAGTCGTTGGTGTTTGCATGACATTTTCAAAGGTATTCGAGATGGTTTAGCTTCTCCATTGCTTAGCTTTACCCTGTAGTAGTTTTCGCTTGTATAGCTTTGATTTGGGCAGAACATTGTCTAGATGGGCTGAGAGGAGGAGGAGGAGCTGGCTTTTCTATCTTATTCAGCTAAGGTCATGGCTCCTGTATTACAGAGGAATGTGAAAACAAACAACGTAAATTACAAAGCGGGTGCAGATCTGTGTTCAAACTATTTTATACTGTGGGCAAACAAAAAAATATCAAATCTGATGTGTGTACAGAAAGGACGCTCTCCTTTGCCCATCTTCCCTTGAAGGTCTACAGTTGAAATAACATCCCTGTTTAGTAGAGTAACTTATTTTCTTAACTCAAATGTAACAATGAATGTACTTAAGGCCAGTGTATTTGTAATATTAAGTTGTATCCACCTGTAATATATGCTTGTATCATAACTTTTTTTATGCATGCTCATTAGCTTCAGTCCACAAACCTTAAACTGATTGGCTCCTGAAAGTGGGATGAAGTCAAATGTCAAAGTCTTAGCCTATGCTAAGGAACTTAGGAAAACAAACATCACATATTGTCAAATAATTAATTCCCCTTCAGTCATCACATTGAATAGACATGAGTAAGAAACTGATTAGTCTCATTCATCTTGTCACTGTTCATCAGAAAGCAAAAGGTTATCTCATTTAATAATTATGATTTCTTAGTTAGCTTTCAAATGTATCACGGGAATGTTTATACTTCTATGAAATTAAAACCTTTTTGCTACATAGTGTCACACTGGTGCAAAGATCGGTCCGTTTAAAAAAAATATCTTCTGAGGTGTTGTGTGATTTTGGCTTATGCTCGTCTTGGTTCTGATATTCCACTACAGTACACACTAGATAGTTTTATGGAAAATGACTAATGCTGTCTCAGGCAACTATTCCAACGTTTTCATTTTGTTTTGACACCTTTCTTTGAATGTCTGCAAATGTCAAAGTTCCTAAGATAGTTAAAATCCCTAACATGACGGGATGCTGTTTGCTGTCTCAGTGCTATGGCTTCAGCATGTCCTGCTATGATGAGCGACCCATATCTCAGTCCTCTCTCCCCCTTGAGTAAACGGCACAATTGTTTTATAGTATTCTTTGGTTGAGCTGATTCCAAGCACTAGGCCAGGATCGTTGTCATGCCAAGCTTGACCCCCTATGACCCACAGCGATGCGATCCTATTTACAGTGAGGGGGAAAGAAGTATTTGATCGCCTGCTGATTTTGTACGTTTGCCCACTGACAAAGAAATGATCGGTCTATAATTTTAATGGTAGGTTTATTTGAACAGTGAGAGACAGAATAACAACAAAAAAATCCAGAAAAAATGCATGTGAAAAATGTTATAAATTGATTTGCATTTTAATGAGGGAAATAAGTATTTGACCCCCTCTCAATCAGAAAGATTTCTGGCTCCCAGGTGTCTTTTATACAGGTAACGAGCTTTAAAGGGAGTGCAGTTTGCTTCTGTGGACAGGTCTTTTATACAGGTAACAATCAATCAATCAGATTCCAAACTCTCCACCATGGCCAAGACCAAAGAGCTCTCCAATGATGTCAGGGACAAGATTGTAGACCTACACAAGGCTGGAATGGGCTACAAGACCATCGCCAAGCAGCTTGGTGAGAAGGTGACAACAGTTGGTCCGATTATTCGCAAATGGAAGAAACACAAAAGAACTGTCAATCTCCCTCGGCCTGGGGCTCCATGCAAGATCTCACCTCGTGGAGTTGCAATGATCATGAGAACGGTGAGGAATCAGCCCAGAACTACACGGGAGGATCTTGTCAATGATCTCAAGGCAGCTGGGACCATAGTCACCAAGAAAACAATTGGTAACACACTACGCCGTGAAGGACTGAAATCCTGCAGCGCCCGCAAGGTCCCCCTGCTCAAGAAAGCACATATACATGCCCGTCTGAAGTTTGCCAATGAACATCTGAATGATTCAGAGGACAACTGGGTGAAAGTGTTGTGGTCAGATGAGACCAAAATGGAGCTCTTTGGCATCAACTCAACTCGCCGTGTTTGGAGGAGGAGGAATGCTGCCTATGACCCCAAGAACACCATCCCCACCGTCAAACATGGAGGTGGAAACATTATGCTTTGGGGGTGTTTTTCTGCTAAGNGGACAGGACAACTTCACCGCATCAAAGGGACGATGGACGGGGCCATGTACCGTCAAATCTTGGGTGAGAACCTCCTTCCCTCAGCCAGGGCATTGAAAATGGGTCGTGGATGGGTATTCCAGCATGACAATGACCCAAAACACACGGCCAAGGCAACAAAGGAGTGGCTCAAGAAGAAGCACATTAAGGTCCTGGAGTGGCCTAGCCAGTCTCCAGACCTTAATCCCATAGAAAATCTGTGGAGGGAGCTGAAGGTTTGAGTTGCCAAACGTCAGCCTCGAAACCTTAATGACTTGGAGAAGATCTGCAAAGAGGAGTGGGACAAAATCCCTCCTGAGATGTGTGCAAACCTGGTGGCCAACTACAAGAAACGTCTGACCTCTGTAATTGCCAACAAGGGTTTTGCCACCAAGTACTAAGTCATGTTTTGCAGAGGGGTTAAATACTTATTTCCCCCATTAAAATGCAAATAAATTTATAACATTTTTCACATGCGTTTTTCTGGATTTTTTTGTTATTCTCTCACTGTTCAAATAAACCTACCATTAAAATTATAGACTGATCATTTCTTTGTCAGTGGGCAAACGTACAAAATCAGCAGGGGATCAAATACTTTTTTCCCTCACTGTAAAAAGAGAACAGCCTTCATAGCACTTCACCAAACTAATGCCATATATGTGCATTTAACATGCAGGACTGACATGGATATGTTATATCCTTCTGAAAGAATTGAGGGCTTCAGAATGACTTGGCTTTTTATATACCAACTTAGTAATCTACCTCAAAACGGTCTCGGGTGCTTGTTGTTTATCCCTGACTTATGACGAAGACAAAGATTAATTGTAGTGACCAAACAACATAAGCCAATACTGTGTATTAGATAGACATTATTTTACATCCCAAAAATGTATTACAGATTAACTTTACATACTAAAACAAAGTTCAAAGGACCAAATTTTGTAATTGCAGTTCAAGTCTCAATGTTCTTATATATGCATGCGAGTCCTCCCTCTATTTTTTTATGTAGTCATAACAAAAATAACCAATTAACGCTTAGCTAGCAGAAACTGAGTTGGGAGTTGTTTGCGTAGCAATATAAGCTTCTAGTCATCACTGGATGATATATTGACGTGCCAATCGAATGGCTATTTAGATGGACGAATAATCACTTGCTATTCCTGCTATAAGTTTTTGGTAGTATTAAATATAAATAGTGGGCTGCAGAAGGAGAGAGGCTTGTCAGTGGGATGATGTATGCAGAGCAATAACTACTGAAGTCCAAGCTAAGGTTGTGATTTGCTTGACTAGGTGTATGGCAAGTCTCACCTAGTGAGCTACATGAACCCTGCCTTGTGATCTAGAGTCGACTACAGCAGGCCTCCGACTCGGTGGCGTCTTTCATTCAGCCTTTAAGAGATGACAAGGATGTCTGATAAAAGGAATGTACTTGTAGCTTAGCAAACAAATGGTCCACAGTTAAAGCTTACTAAGGGTCTGACACAATCTGCATCTTTATTGATTTTATCCAGTACCGCAATAAAACCGGCAAGGCTTTTGTCTTTTTTTGCCCTTTACCACTTTTAATCTGTTCTTACACCCAGAAAAAGGAAAATAACTTTCTTTTAACTATTAATTATCCACATTTGTAATGTTTTAGATAAGGATATGTATTTTTGCATGCTACATTTTACGAAGTGAATACATTTGAACTACACTTTCCTCAATGTTTTGTACATTGTGACATGATATAAAGATGTAGCCTACTGGCATATTTCAGTCACTTAAAATAATCTGATCGCCCAATGGAAAGGTACAAAAAGGTATGGAAATTAAATTCCAATTCTTCTGTCATTGTCATCTGATCTGAAAACATCACGTTTTTATGGTGTGTTGTGCCTTTTTTAGATTTATTTTCCACCTATCCTATTTGAGTTGCTCACCCATATTTGATTCACAGCGCCACATAAAATAATTTCCACATCATGCAACCTTTAGTGAAGACGCTGCATAGAATGATCAGTATTTGTGTTTTGCACTTTCAAAGCAGGTTTAAAAAATGCCCGCTTAAGGCTGGGCAGACAGAAATTAATAAAACACAAGGTATTTTATGCTATCAATATGAATAATGACTGAAGAGCTTTTCTAAAAAGGTAAAGATATATCTATATATTCACAAAGTACCTCATAAGCCTGACAAATGCTGCATTGACTTTTCTCATTTTTTATTTTGTCTTAATATTGTCCAATAAAATGTAAATATCCCCTCTGGGAGGTTTGATTGTCACAAGGCTGTGCATATGCCATGCAAAACCAGTTCACTGTCAAACATTTAAATGGTATTTTCTGAACCTGGAGCCAAAATAAATGGTTGTATGAGATTGTGTCATGTATGCAATTTTCTTAAATACGTTTATCATCATTCTAAATTGTAGCCACATACTTTCCATGTGTTGCTTGTTAGGATGCTGTGAGTGTCCAAAGAACCAAAAAAATTGGTTTCAGTCACTGAGGAATTCATGTCAAAACTATGCGACTCCATACTGTTCAACGTGACCGTTGACTCCGGTATTGCCATGACAGGGCTGTATCTGCAATTGTTTGTGCTCCCTATATTATTCTCCCACACCTTTGTCTTAAGATAGCCTTAGAACTTCAAATGGGGTACCTTCTAGTATATTTGGCCTTAAGTACAAAATTATGCACTAGAATCCACACCTTGAGAAACCATGTCATGCATGCGCCATTGCCACATATTTACCTCCTATGAATGTAAGTGTCCTGGAGATGCAATGTTACTCTTTTTTTTTTTTTTTTATGACAATCATCCTCGAATTATCAATTAAATATTTTTGAAAAGCCCTACATTTCCTTATGTCTTGACTTTTCACAGTAAACACTATCCAGGACATACCATTTCTGTTTTAAACCGTCAAGGATTTTTTTCTTTAAATGTAAGCCATTGAGGAGCAAAGTGACCAAATACTCTTTAAAGGCAGCCCTGCACAGTCCAGTGAACTCAAACTTCCCTCGCGTGTCATTTAGATTTTCAGAGTTTTCTCTTTTACCACATGCCAAAACTGAATTTGCTGTCATATCTATCATGGAGAGGTCTTCTTGGTGCTGGTTTATTTGTTCGATCCACCAAGCAGCTCCTCCTTGTTAGTTGTCGTAAAGTGTCCGTTTTAATTTATATTACTTTTTTTGTTAACAATTATGATTACAAACACGAGAGAGAAAATAATGTGAATACGTTTCACTTAACATAGTTCACTCTGGCTTGACTGTAAATTGCATTAATTCATAAAATATCAAGTTTCTTCAAACGTTTGTCTTTTACTATGCATATTAAGATTTGGTTAAGTGAATGGTTTAATCTTGCCCCTTGATGTATGTATTAATAACTGGTCATGGTGCTTGTAGGTGGACATTATAGATTCTGCAAGTTATTCATTTAGACACATTTTTGACTTCATGAACCACATGTTCGCAGTGAAATTACTGTCAATCTTTAGCTGTTTTTACTTATGTCAGTGCTAGACTTTTCCAAATACACCCCTTACCGCCTTTTCTATTTTACTGCCTAAACGGCACTCACTAAACACACACAGATGGTGTCCATAAATCCTAATGTTATTTAGTACTTGTATAAATGATGTGCTATACTTTTTTTTACATTTTTATTTTCGCCATAAAGTAAATGTTTTTATACTGCCCCCACAAGTACAGTAGTCTACATTTAGCAGTGTTTCTTTCTCTCGAAATGGATCCGACTGTTGCATGTGCACCATCTATATTAGATTGTGCTGTTCAAGCCCAAGAGAATGGGTGTAAAGACTGCCGATTTCCTCAAATACATATGCTACGGAACTCTTGAGGTATACAATCAACTGACAAACTTTAATTTGGGGCCTACTTTTCCCTTTTAAATCTCAGGTTTTTCCCATGTATTCTACTTGAGTCCATGTCAAGTCTGCAGGACACAACCTGCGCATAAAATATATTTCACCATTAATAAGTCAACTTTCATAACGAATAATTTGTCCTATAAATATATCTTAATTTTTTTTTTATTATTAGTTGGCTTCTAAAATTACAGTTGTCAGTACCACAAGTAACGGCACCAAAAGTACCAATTTATGAAACCAGAATTACACTTTACAAGCAAAATTACTACACTACAAAATTAGTCTGTTGGTATTCGACAAATTAATGGTGCTTTGCTTGTTCTTCAGCCTGGTCTCATAGACTAGACGTAACATAGTAAACGTAAATCCGGGATACTCTTATGTTACTTTGTATGGTTACATAAGACAGATGGTTACTTAAGGCAAACACAAATGTAGGGTGGGTGAGCCTATAACACGAACGTCTAGCAACCCAAAGGTTGAGAGTTCAAATCGTATCATGGACAATTTTTGTTTATTAGCTACTTTTCAACTACTCACTACTTTTTCACTGCTTTGATACTACTTAGCATGTTAGCTAACCTTAACCCTAACCATTTTAGCTAACCTTAACCCTAACTCCTAGTCTAGCTAACGTTAGCCACCTAGCTAGAATTCGTAACATATACGAAATGGGTGATAGAAATCTACAAATGAATATATAACATACGAAATGTAACATGCATATCATACTAAATTATGTCGGATTTACGTACAGAATAATACGAAATGCTCTGACACCAGGCTGTTCAACCCGCTGAGAGAGAGAGAGGGAGAGAGCGAGTCATACTTTCCAATAGCTCACCATGTGTAATTTGACTTCACTTGCACCAGCGACGGACTAAACTGCGTACGTCTCTGGAATTTTCTTCTATAAGGTAATCTTTACATAAAAAAATATTTGCAATACGCCGTTTGATTATGTTTGTAAGTATGTTCTTGCTTTGCTTGACAGTTTAGAGAAGCTATTGTATAAACATGAAGATACGACAAATGATGACTGATTGCAGTGCTGAACGATTAGGGTTATTTTCCACGGCCTGGAAAATAACGATTCGATTGACCCCAATTTCGTTTGAACCAAATATCTAAATGATTGATTGTTCATTACATAAGCAGTGGAGGTGCCTACTGTTTGCATTTTGTTTTTTATATTTCACCTATGTCCAGGTGCTTCCACTAAGATGTATTTAACAGTGATGGGCCCACAACATTATTGCGAAGCTTTATAGGCTTTCATTTGTACTGTAAGTACCAGCGAAATACTTTTAAACACATCTTGTCGTCTGCAGCACGGACATAACATGGGAAACTGGTTAGACAGTCTGCCCTAGTGCCAACATGCCAAACATTACTGTTAGACCACCCTACTGGCAGGAAGAAAATACACAGGAAAAAGTAGATGAAAGTTGTTCAAGAACGGATTAAAGTCACTAACCTCTGACTGCAGAACATACTGTATTGAATGTGAGAAATACAGAAAAGTTACTGTGAACTGTAATGTACAAAACAAAGAGTCCTGTGGATTGGAAATGAGCTCATGTTTTCCTGGATGGATGATTAACTGCTGGACTGGTACCATGTTTATTTCTAGCGGCACAAATTAGGCCTATCTAAATAACAATGCCCATTGCATTACTCCTCAGGCCCAGTAGCCTTGCTTGCCAGGCTAATAGACACATTGCTGGGGAACAAGACTAGTCCAGCTACATCGTAATGCACTGGCTCCAGGATGGAACAACTAGCTGGGCTTGGCTCTGCCTGTCCTGCTGCCTCCTGAGGGCCTGGTGCCCGGTCGGGGCAGAGGTGGGACCCACGCCCGACCCAGAGTCAGGGGAACCCATGCAGGGAGACTGGGAGTGGGGCTCTGGTTCCTTCAACCTCCAGGATCTACTCCACAGCTTCCCCGCCGACAGCCCTTTTGTGACAGAGACTCCGGGGAACCCTGTCAACTGCTCCCAGCGCTTCTGGCTGCCCTCGGCCTCCCCAGTCTGCTGGGACGACATCGCCGGGCCGGAGGAGTTTGAGCAGTCCCGTCTGCTGGTGCTCCAGAATAGGGCGGCCCTGCAGGCGGTGTCCCTGGCCAGCGAGGTGGTGGTGGAGGGGGGAACCTCAGCCTCGTTTGAACAGCAGGCCTTGGAGGACTTGCAGGTGGTGCGGGCGGACTACCTGAACGTGACCGAGACGACGAAGACCATGCAGAAGGTGTTCCTCACACTGGAGGAGAAGAGGGAGGGGACGGAGCACTGGACCTTCTCAAGGTGAGGGGAAGGGGACGGAGCACTGGACCTTCTCAAGGTGAGGGGAAGGGGACGGAGCACTGGACCTTCTCAAGGTGAGGGGAAGGGGATGGAGCACTGGACCTTCTCAAGGTGAGGGGAAGGGGACGGAGCGCTGGATGTTCAAGGTGAGGGGGTAGATTCACTCACTGCACCACAGCACTGAGTTGGCCCCTAGTCTTGTTCCACCTGCTGTTTGTGGTAAACAGGATGGCATGGTAGGTTTACTCTAGGTTTTATTCCTAAAGAATGAATACTCATGCAGTCATGTATATCAATGCCCTTTTTAACACAGTGATTTTGTTTGTTTAATGGCATTGTTAATTGAGAAATTCAATGATTGTAGAAGCTAGTTCATCAAAGGGAATTGAGTGAACTTCCTCTAGAGACTTGTGCAAGCAGGAGAATGTGTAGGGGAGTGAGGGAACTAAAGGGTCAATCAATCAATCAAATGTGTTTATAAAACCCTTTTTACATCAGCCGATGTCACAAAGTGCTGTACAGAAACCCAGCCTAAAACCCCAAACAGCAAGCAATGCAGATGTAGAAGGGTATGTGACGCTTTCTGCTCCAACCAGCATTGTTGAATTCCTAGCGGAGGAAGTCATGCATGATCAACCACTAGTCAGGACCTGTCCTACTGAGTAGAGGGGTCTAAAAAAAGAGCGGGAACAGTCGTTCAAACGCCGCCTGAATCATTTCACGTTCTACTTCTTCAGCCCTCCCCACATCTGGCTGAACCAAAGTCCTGGTATGAGATTCATTACAAAGCATTACAATGCAATTTAATGAGATCGGACTTTCTCTTTCTAGTACGATACAGTTTGAACCAATCCCGCTGGTATTTGTTTATTTGGATCCCAATTAGCTTTTGCCGAAGCAGTAGCTATTCTTCCTGGGGTCCACACAAAAACAGAAAACATGACAAGTAACAAAACACTGATACACTGACAGACAAGAACAGTCACACACATATAAAATACAAAGATATACAACTAAATACTAATGTGTGTGTAATTGATAGTGTGTCGATGTAAATATTTAGGAGCTCAAAGAGTACATTGTTATGGAAAAATGTATGAACCCTGTTTTTAGGTTCATGAGTATGAGAACCTTTTGTGATTTTTTTTTTTTATGTCTGTTTCTAGTATAAAGGAGCACATTGCCAAAACCAAGGACTCCATCAACAGAAAAGACAACGTGGCAGCCCTCCTAGAGAAACAGTTCTCCAGCCTAGAGAAGTCTTTACACATCATGCAACTCCGACTTGACAAACTAATGGCACAGTGAATTATGTGCTTTTCAGGCTATTTTTTTGTCCGCTTTTGAATGAACTGTACCATCATGTCATATATCCCACTAACAATGCATGCAGACTCAGGTTAAAATACCCTTTACAAAGCATGAGGTGCACTTTCTCTGTATATGAACTAGGTGTTTTATTCCTCCGTAGTTACATTCCTATTAGGTGTATTTTAATCCTATCTGAAACCCAAAATGCATGCAAAGCCTACAGCATCAGGGAGATTTTGGTGGAAATAAAATCTATTTTTATACTCTCAGCCTGCAGACATGTTCCATAAAGAGATGTGATTTATTGGAGTAAAACTGTGTGACACTCATACAGTGTGTGGTATAAAATTGTAACATTTATGTAAATGCTTTGTTGCAACAAGGTGAAAACAATAATGCAACACAAATAGGGAATGACGCATAGTCTGTATAGCATGAAGATTTTATTTTCATTAACTAAACTATGGAACACAAACATACAAAAGACAAGTCTCAATCGTTAGATGGGATTAAATTGCTGTTACAAACACTTGTAGAAAATATATACACAGCGGTTAAAGTTCAGTGCATTCTTTCCATTCTTGAGACAATACACGCTAGCAGTTACAGTAGCCTGCTTTGTAGTTCAACCTCACACAGTAGCATATTTAGACTTTGATTTAATAAATGTAGCATTAAGTCTGGTTTTTTTTTTGGTCTGGAGTCTTCACATAAACCTAAATATTGCAATGCCTATCCTCGTGTAAATTCATCACAATCAGAGGAGCTGTTACTAAAAAATTTACTACCAATGGTTTTGACTGAGTAATATGGTAAATAGATCACATTAAACACACCAAAAGTCTATAAAGTGTCTTTTATACCCAGTCACGTTGCTAAAAGGAATCGGTTTGCATGTGTAGCTCTCTAAAGATTAGTTATCAACATTGTTTATGAATGAAAGGTATATCATACAAAAAGTCATATCAAGTAGATAGTCAGCATTAGCAAAGACTGCGCATTGGGGTTCCTCTTTATAAAAAGGACACAACCAATGAGTCAATTTGGTTTGACCTGAGAACTGCATCGCTTGTATGGAATACTTTTTTTTTTTAAGCACCTGATTTGTTCAACCTTTGCTTCAAGATCTTGTGTAGAAAAATAATGCCCAAAACAGAAAGCTTGCACTATTTGCACCGACTGGTATCAAAACCATTGGAAGCACAGACGTTTCTCTTCGGCAGCAGGTGATTGCTGTAGGGGGTAATATGGGGGTGGTATCATGGTCAACATATGATTTTAATGCTTTATCTGTAGTCAATTCACATACTGATTCTTTCTGACCCCAAACTGGATGACCATTGCCTGGATGACTGGGCAACTAATGGTAGTAAACATAATATACTCTAGTACGTCTCAGGGAAGATGTAGGCCTACACAATGCCATCGCCTGGAAGTAGTATGGATGTGGTCTACTTCAGGAATGAGCTGGAGAAAAAAAGCTTCAACAGACTCCATGCTAGCAACCACTATTGCTTGAAGGGTTGCATGTCTTTTCAATTGTCTGCTTCCTCAATTGGATTTTCCTCTATGAGCTTCAGGTAATCTCGAGCGAAGATCTTCTTTGGTAGGATATCTACAACGGTATAATGAACAGATAGTCAATATTAACTATCTACTGTATGCTCAGAGAGAAGGGAATGTAAGTCACGTGGTGGTGGCAACAATAGTTATTACCTGTGAGAAACTGAAAAGTTTCTGTTCCCTCAACAGTATTGGCCAGATCACTGTACAAGAGTGTCTTATTGTCTTTCCCTGATCCATTGTTGAACGAGGACAGAGCCAAGTACTGAACGAACAGTTCCTGCAAGACATGAGTGTTATGAATGAAATTGTTATTACATAGGACAGTTCCCATTTATTAACAGTGGCACTATAATGGAGGCCAGTCTTCTATTTACAAGGCTCTGATGGATGTAAAGTAAGCCGAGGCAAAGACATTCCGGCATTAGGGTTTACATCCTATTTTGGTTGAGGCTCTACAGCCATGTCAGTGCAGGGTTAGCGAGCTAACTGTTACAGCCGTTCAGGGTTAGCGAGCTAACTGTTACAGCCGTTCAGGGTTAGCGAGCTAACTGTGACAGCCGTTCAGGGTTAGCGAGCTAACTGTTACAGCCGTTCAGGGTTAGCGAGCTAACTGTGACAGCCGTTCAGGGTTAGCGAGCTAACTGTGACAGCCGTTCAGGGTTAGCGAGCTAACTGTGACAGCCGTTCAGGGTTAGCGAGCTAACTGTGACAGCCGTTCAGGGTTAGCGAGCTAACTGTTACAGCCGTTCAGGGTTAGCGAGCTAGCATAACTACGCCAGTACACTGGACTCAACGTACTGTTGCTTTGGTGGTGATGAGAAGAGCCTCTTGGTTGATGCTTGAGACGTCGGGAGAACTTTTCATGATCAGTTTCACGCGAGTCATTGGAAGAGAGATGCCTTTGCTGTTAGATGCATGATTAACATTGTCTTCCGCGTTGTCTCCAGACATCTTGACATGGATAAGGATATTTATTCAGTGGTACTGGTAGTAACGGTTGATATACAGTTGTGAGGAGTGGAAGTTCCCCGCTACTTTTTGACCAATGACGTAGTAAGCTTGCTTGGATCGTTTTTTCTCTCACCCAAAACGAAAGTAGCTAGCTACCGTATGTACTTCTGTTTCAGACAATATTATTGTTTTTTGCTTGATTTTTACAAATAAACACTTAGCTACTTCTAAGCCTGCCTGTTAGATAAATATAGGGCTGCCGATACACTCCATCACAGTAGGTGGCGCAATACACTTTGCTAAGTGCTCCAACACGTCACAAGCTATCTGAAAGAAGAATAATACATTTTACAGACAGGTTATCTTGTTGTTCCTTTAAACCTAGCTTTCCATTATTGCTGGTTTTATTTGCATTCTGTATCTGTTTGTCTGCGCGAGCGGACGAGCGGCTCTTTTTTGTTGTTGTTGCATGCTTTAGGTTGCTTGTTGCTGATGTTGTTAGCCAGAAAGCAGTTAGCTAAATAGCTAGCTAGCTTCTGCATTCATCATTTCGCTGGCCAACACTTTCAAGATGCCTTTGGGTTTGAAACCATGTTGCGCTGTCTGCAAAACAAACTCATCGTCTATGTGGAAAAAGGGAAACCAAGGAGAGATCCTGTGCAATAACTGCACGGGGAAGAGCACCAGCAGTGGAGCATCTGGACCCTCGGTGTCCTCCAACACACTACAGAATAATGGCGGGGGCAAGCAGGTTGTTTGTCGTTTTGAGCACATACACTAAGTGTACAAAACATTAGGAACACTTACTCTTTCCACACCAAGTGAATCCAGGTGAACGCTCTGATTCCGTATAGATGTCACCTAAATCCACTTCAATCAGTGTAGATGAAGGGGAGGACACCGGTTAAATAAATATTTTTAATCCACGATTATGTGTGCCATTCCGAGGGTGAATGGGCAAGACTAACGATTTAAGTGTTTTTGAACGGGGTATGGAACTAGGTTTGTGTGTCGAGCTGCAATGCTGCTAAGTTTTTCACGATCAACAGTTTATCATGTGCATCAAGAATGGTCCAGCCAACTTGACACAACTGTGGGACGCATTGGAGTCAACATGGGCCAGCATCCCCGTGGTACGCTTTCGACAACTTTAGAGTCCATGCCCCAATGAATTGAGGCTGTTCTGAGGGCAAAAGGGGGTGCATCTCAATATTAGGAAGGTGTTCCTATTGTTTTGTACACTCTGTACATAGGCCTGCACTATAATGTACTGTACTGGGCTCCCCTTAGTAACTAACTCCATACTCTTATATTTGCAAGACAAAACAGAAAACAAAATATGCATGTTTACACCCTGATGGAGATGTAATATTGGTATTTGACACATCTCGCCCACAGTCTAAACAGGAGATACACAGGAGATCAGCTCGGTTGAGGAGCACAAAGTACAAAGCCCCTGCATCTGAGAAAAAGGTGTCTACCAAAGGAAAAGGCAGAAGACACATATTCAAACTAAAAAATGTAAGTATATTATTAGTTCAAATACACAGGAACTCTATCTTTGTGTTGGATTGTCAGAAGTTAGTTGTTAAAATCTAAGCTCCTCCCAATGTGACCCCCCCCCCCCCAACAGCCAATCAAAGCACCAGAATCTGTTTCCACAATTATCACATCAGAATCAGTCTTTTATAAGGTATGTTTACTTTTTATAAATCCTTTCTGTACAATATGTTAGCAAACATAATAAACGTATCTGTTGTATAATGTATGCCACAGATATGTATAGCTGTCAGCAATCGTTCTGCCTTCGTGTGTCATTGTGCAGGGTGTGTATTATCAGATGGGAGACGTCATCAAAGTGACAGACGAGGATGATGGGAGGCCGTACTACGCACAGATCAGAGGTTTCATCCAGGACCAGTACTGTGAGAAGAGTGCCGCGTTGACTTGGTTGATACCAACCCAGGCCAGTCCTAAGGACCTGTTTGATCCAGCCACTTACATTGTTGGTGAGTGATGATTGAATCTGAGTATTTATCTCACATTTTTTTAAAGTTACATTTGCACACACAGCAATAAAAGTTATTTGTCTCTTTCTGAATTTTGTGTATATGGGAGTAATGTCACAGTAGACTCAAAGACCACTACTAGCTGATAATGTTTCTATTACTGATTTTCTGATTGCATCTATAGGTCCAGAGGAGGATCTGCCCAGGAAGATGGAGTACTTGGAGTTTGTGTGCCACGCCCCCTCGGAGTACTTCAAGTCCAGGAGCTGCCCCTACCCCACCATTCCTATCCGTCCAGAGAAAGGCTACATCTGGACCCATATTGGACCCACGCCGGCCATCGCTATCAAAGAATCATTTGGCAACAGCAATTAGCCACTGGGCCATTTACCATGAAGATATTAACTTTTTCTGTTAGTTTGCTAGAACAAGGCACTTGACCCTAATTGCTCCAGGGTCGCTGTTGATAATGGCAGACCAGTCTCAGAGTGGTTCAGGGGGAGTTTGGACATGCAAAAAAAACACATTTCCAATTCACACATGTATTAATACACACTTGTACATGTGTGAAATGGGACAAATAAACACCCACATAATAATAATTATTATTGTTATTATAGTCTGAATATGGAAAGTGTTTGTAATTGGACGTTTCCAAACCCTTCTAAGTCTTGAACAGTACAGGGACGGACCCGTGAAATGATCATCCTGAGGTGACAGTCAGACATGGGATTGACTTTTGTATTCGGTAATAAATGTGGAAAATACCTTTTGAATGTTTTTCAAACAACTTATTTCATTTATATTTAGACATATGTGCAATACATGTGAAGTGTTATGAATATTATACCTAAAAAAAAAAAAGCATCTAGAAAGATGCTGTTAAGACTCCAAGTTGTATCCCTTTTGGTATATTTGTTTAGACACTTTGTGAAACCTTTATGATCATTTACCTCAGTCACCAGTATTTTTATCAAGAAACTAAATCTTCCTTGATGTCACATTACATGGTCAATGTTGATCTGCATGTGGAAATGTGTGCAGCAAGCCTGAGTCTGATTTAGCCATGTAATCTATCATCTTTGAGACCATTTCAGTAAAGCCAAATGATTTGGGACATGAAGAAATTCCTGTTAAAAGAATGTTCAGCCTGTGTTGTGGTGTGTGCTGGGAGTGTTACTGTGTCCTGCATCCATATGTGTAGAAGTAGACTGGTAGTACATCTGGCTGTCCATGGACAGCCTCATGGCTGCGTGACGCATGTTCCCCTTCTGGAACAGGTGAGCAGATGCTGTGTTCGAGTCTATGACATGAGCCTGAAACACAGAGGCACGTAACAGAACAGTGAATGTAAGCTTATAGACAACTCTAGGAAGAGTCATTTAATCTATTGTGCACCCATAAAGCTCTTGTCAAAATGAGTGCACTACATAGGGAATAGGGTGCCACTGCCTTCCTACCTTCTCCAGGGTGATGAGGGTGGACAGTATGTCTCCGGTGCGGCCTGTGGCGATATCATTATTCAATAGGTTGTCCTGGAGGGTCGCAGCCATATGGTTCCTCATCATCACCTCCTGCTCTTGCTTTACGTTGAACGACAGGCTGTGCACCTCCTCCACTATACTGTGGATAAACATATACCCATGGTCGGACATATACCTACAGTTCATCCACTGTACAAATACTTTTTTTTCATTGAAGACACCATCTTAATTTATAAGAGAAAAAATGGTCTAATTGAATTCAGAAAAATAGACATTGAAAAATGTAATTTCTTGGTATCACAATTACTTTATTTTATGGAACTCTTATTTTACCAGGTAAATTGACTGAGAACACATAATTTACAGCAACGACCTGGGGAATAGTTACAGGGAGAGGAGGGGGATGAATGAGCCAATTGGAAACGTAAATCAGTTACGGTGATGGACGATGAAAAAATGTATAGTGGCTTCAATAGCTTCTAGCTAGAACAAACAGAGACTTCCGTTACACTACCTGTCCAGCTCCTGCCTTATCTCCCTGTAGGCAGCCATGTTCTTCTGCATAGCAGCCATGACAAGGGCCAGCTCCTCGAAGGTGTCCATGGTCAGGTTCTCTAGACAGCTCGCCTTCCAGGGCTTCTGGCGCCGGGTCATGTTGGACTTGGTCACCACCTCCTCCACGTGAATGGTGCTCTGGTCCGCCAAGCCTCCCGTGTCCTCTGGAATCAGCTGTGTGAGAGGGGACAGGTTGAGGAGAGAGGACTAAATACACAGGGAACTACGAAAGAGCAGTGGTCGTATTGATGATTTTGAAAGGCAGCTAGCTTGCATAGCCACCCCCTTTGAAAGGCTGGTCATGGCTCATATCAACACCATCATGTCAGAAACCCTAGAACCACTCCAATTCGCATACCCCCCAACAGATCCACAGATGACGCAATCTCAATCGCACTCCACACTGCCCTTTTCCCACCTGGACAAAATGAACACCTATGTGAGAATGCTGTTCATTCACTACAGCTCAACATTCAATACCATAGTGCCCACAAAGCTCATCACTAAGCTAAGTACCCTGGGAATAAACACCCTCTGCAACTGGATCCTGGACTTCCTGACAGGCCGGCCTCAGGTGGTAACGCTAGGGAAACAACACATCTGCCATGCTGATCCTCAATACTGGGGCCCCAGGGGTGCGTGCTTAGTCCCCTCCTGTGCTCCCTGTTCACCCACGACTGCTCTGCCAAGCACAACTCCAACACCATCATTAAGTTTGCTGATGACACAACAGTGGTAGGCCTGATCACCAACAATGATGAGATAGCCTACAAGGAGGAGGTCAGAGGCCTGGCAGTGTGGTGCCAGGACAACAACCTCTCCCTCAATGTGAGCAAGACAAAGGAGATGAAAGTGGACTATAGGAAAAAGGAGGGCCGAACAGGCTGCCATTAACATTGACGGGGTTGAAGAGGAGCGGGTCAAGAGTTTCAAGTTCCTTGGTGTCCACATCACCAACAAACTATCATGGTCCAAACACACCAAGACACCAAGAGGGCACGACAACACCTTTTTCCTCTCAGGAGACTGAAAAGATTTGGCATGGGTCCCCAGATCCTCAAGGAGTTCTACAGCTGCACCACGAGAGCATCCTGACCGGTTGCATCACCGCCTGGTATTGCAACTGCTCGGCATCTGACCGTGAGGCGCTACAGAGGGCAGTGCGTCCGGCCCAGTACATCACTGGGGCCAAGTTTCCTGACATCCAGGACCTATATACGAGGCGGTGACAGAGGAAGGCCAAAAAAATTGTCAAAGACTCCAGTCACCCAAGTCACCCAAGTCACCCAAGTCATAGACTGTTAATTCACGGCAAGCGGTACAGGAGTGCCAAGTCTAGGTCTAAAAGGCTCCTTAACAGCTTCTACACCCAAACCATAAGACTGCTGAACAATCAATCAAATGGCCACCCCCCCCCCCATTATCTATGCATAGTCACTTTACAAATTACCTCGACTAACTTGTACCCCTGCACATTGACTCGGTACCGCTACCTGCTGTATATAGCCTCATTATTGTTATTTTCTTGTTACTTTTTAATTTTATTACATTTTTGTATTTTTTTTGTTTATTTAGTAAATATTTTCTTAACTCTATTTCTTGAACTGCATTGTTGGTTAAGGGTTTGTAAGTAAGAATTTCACGGTAAGGTCTACACCTGTTGTATTCAGCGCATGTGACAAATACAATTTTATTTTATCAACAATACACATTTATGAGGGTCAAGAAGAAGTTAGACAGTGCCTTGATATAAATAACACTACGTGACAAACACTAAATGTGAAAAGGGAAAGAGTGACAGACTAACCGCCGCCAGCGAACACTCGTTTGAATTCTTTTCGTCGTAGTCGGGCATGGAGATCTCAAGGTTAGTGGTTACCACGGCGACAAGAAGGTTGGCGAAGATGAAGGCTCCGCCAGTGAGGAAGATGAAAAAGTAGAGAGAAGCTCCGTACATCAGCCCTTCATCACTACAGTGCAGAGAGAAAGGACAACACTTACCACATAAGGATAAAATACATAGAACTATGTCTACAATATGTAGGCATTTTCACATAAGCTTTTTCACTCGACTGCAAAATGTTAAGCCCCATTTGACTACGATTAGCAGGTTGACATTAATTGTCATGAGTCTTGTCCTGGAGATAGAACTGAGCGATTTCCGTTTAGATATTGGCAAAATAAAAATGGGCTATATTGTAAAAATGTATGAAACACTTTTTGGTCTTAATTTAAGGTTAGGCATTAGGGTTAGCAGTGTGGTTAAGGTTAGGGTTAGGCATTAGGGTTAGCAGTGTGGTTAGGGTTAGGCATTAGGGTTAGCAGTGTGGTTAGGGTTAGGGTTAGGCATTAGGGTTAGCAGTGTGGTTAGGGTTAGGCATTAGGGTTAGCAGTGTGGTTAAGGTTAGGGTTAGGCATTAGGGTTAGCAGTGTGGTTAAGGTTAGGCATTAGGGTTAGCAGTGTGGTTAAGGTTAGGCATTAGGGTTAGCAGTGTGGTTAAGGTTAGGGTTAGGCATAGGGTTAGCAGTGTGGTTAAGGTTAGGGTTAGGTTTAAAGGCAGATTTTATGACTTTGTGGCTGTGCTAGCTAGTGACTACTGTAGAGCTGCCTCCAGAACAAAATATTTTTTTGTTATCAACTTTTTATTTAGTATAGTATTTTTTTTNGGGGGGGGGTTGTTACAGGTACAACAACAATAAAATAAATCAATACAAAGATAACCCCAACCCATCCTCCCCCTCAGTCCCTATTCACGCGCCTTATACAAAGATAATGTTAGATTACAAAATGCAATGATGTTTGTGGTCCATAGCTTATGCCTGCCCATACCATAACCCCACCACCACCATGGGGCACTCTGTTCACAAGGTTGACATCAGCAAACCGCTCGCCCACACAACGCCATATACGTGGTCTGCGGTTGTGAGGCTGGTTGGACGTACTGCCAAATTATCTAAAATGGCTTATGGTAGAGAAGTGAACATTTAATTCTCTGGCAACAGCTCAGGTGGACATTCCTGCAGTCAGCATGCCAATGGCACGCTCCCTCAAAACTTGAGGCATCTGTGGCATTGTGTTGTGTGACAAAATTGCACATTTTAGAGTGGCCTATTATTATTCCCAGTACAAGGTGAACCTGTGTAATGATCATGCTGTTTAATCAGCTTCTTGATATGCCACACTTGTGAGGTGGATGGATTCTCTTGGCAAATGAGAAATGTTCACTAACAGGGATGTAAACAAATTAGCTTTTGTGTGTATGGAACATTTCTGGGATCTTGTATTTCAGCTCATGAAACATGGGACCACCACTTTACATATTGCATTTATATTTTTGTTCAGAGATAGAGATCAGTCCTTTCAGGAGCCAAGATAATTTAAACATTCCAACATTGGATATTTTCATAGTTGGGTATGGGCATGACATTTTGATTCCAAGTTACATTGTTTTTCAATTTTGCGCCAAATAGAAATTGTGTGAGCAATAATAGGACCAAAGCGTAATTTACATTGTTTAAGGGATATTAGTGAAGACCACCTCTTCCAGGGCAATAGGAGACAAGATTCATGATGAAAAACACTAACCTGCATTAGACTAATAAAATTATCTCCTCTTGCTTTTCAAAATCTTTATCCAAGGACACATACTGGATGAACTGGATAAGGGGAAATTTAGTCTTTATCCAAAGATATACTGGATGAACTGGATAAGGGGAAATGTAGTCTTTATCCAAAGATATACTGGATAAGGGGAAATGTAGGGCCTTGTGTCACTTACGCCTTAAACTCCCTGTAGATGTCCATCCATCCGTCCTGGGTTATGCAGATGAAGAGGGTGTAGAGGGCCGAGAACAGGTCCCCAAAGGCTGATGGGACAGCAGCACTGAACAGGGTCACACCGAACACCGCAAACACCTGACAGACACAGACAGAACATCAACAGAGACATTAGACACAAACACACAAACACAGGGGACAACTGAGCAGATGTCCCACCATCACAAACACAAGGGACAACCGAGCAGTTGTAGAATCCATTCATATGGTCTCATATCACTCCTTGAAACATCCCACACTCATCTGGGGCCATAGTAACAAACCAACATATCAAATACTATAAACAAGAGCAAGAACTGGGGCGTCATAATTTGACTGTTCTCACGTTTCTCTTCTCATTCAAAGTCACGAGAATGAGGTGAAGAAGTGGTAATGGATTAAGATGAATGATGATGAAGTGAGAGAGAGAGAATTAGAAAGAGAGAAAGAGAGAGAGAGAGAGAGAGAGGTTGAATTGGTACATGATATAACACCTACAAGCATGATGATGAGGAGGAGGAAGAAGATGTTGGCCATGTCTGGAATGGACTGCATAATGACGGTGACCATCATAGCCATACCCTGCATGGAGGCAAAACCCCTGATACTACGGATTACCCTCAACACCCTGGAACACACACAATAAACAACACATTACAACATGGAGTGACAACACACTGGGCACAGATGTCAATTCAACATCTATTCCATGTTGGTTCAAAGTAATTTCATTGAAATGACGTGGAAACCCCGTTGATTTTCCCAGCGGGAAAGCAGCACACAACAACAACTACACAACAAATAATGTTTCATGTTGATGTTTGACACACAAAAAAACTATTGTGCATGAAAATTATTATTAGGTTAGGAGAATTAACATGGCAGGTTAGGAGAATTAACATGGCAGGTTAGGAGAATTATGCTAAGGTTAGGAAAATTGGGTTAAGGTTAGGAGAATTAACGTGGCAGGTTAGGAAAATTAGGTTAAGGTTAGGAAAATTAGGTTAAGGTTAGGAGAATTAACGTGGCAGGTTAGGAGAATTAACGTGGCAGGTTAGGAGAATTAGGTTAAGATTAGAAAAAGGGTTGGGGTTAGCTAAAAGGGTAAAATTGTCCCAACACGACTCAAACATATCTAGTTACAACCAGGCCTGCACAGAGAAAACCCTACGTTTCCACTAATGCGTTTCTGCGGAGTGTGAGGGGTACTCCTTCACCTGATGACCTTTAGTAAACTGTCCCCACCCTGGGGAAAGATCAGAGGTCCAAGCATCAGAGCCAGAGTGACCAAACAGTCCAGGACATTCCAGCCATTCTGAAACACCAAAACGAGACAGAGAACGAGAGAGAGAGAGAGAGAGAGACAAGAATGACACCACAATGGTCTCTGAGAAGGCCACAGTAAGTAATAGGTTGTGTCAAATCAATCTCTTGACCAGATGTTACCTTCCAGAAGATGTTGAAGCCGTAGTACCACTTGACCAGGATCTCCCAGATGAAGACGGTGAGGATAATATGCTCACAGATGCTGAACGCAATGTCATATTTCTACAATGGACAAATCATACCATTGCATTTCAGTTAATTGTTATCTGTTGACTTCTCATATAAAATGAGCTTTCAGTTTAAAAGTAGGCCTACAATACCTCTTTGTATTTGTATTTTGCATTTTTTAGGGATCCCCATTAGCTACTCTTCCTGGGGTCCAAACACACCAAAGCATCCACATTACATATAAAACAACAGATAAAACAGTTTACTATGTTTATACTGAATGAGCTAAAGATAAAACAGTACATCATATAACATCCATACACCACCACATATCCACAACACAACATGTTCAATAACACCATACACCATACAACAAGATGTCCTCAGTGACCATAACTTACCTTGGCAATGATAGCATCGGTTTGGAAGGCCATAATGATGCAGTTGCTGACAATCATGACGATGATAAGTAATTTGAACAAGAAGTTCTCCAGCAGCGCACCCATGAGCACCTGGGAGACATAGTCCTCAGTGTCTGAGTCATCCTACAGGGGATAGTCAGAGGTCATTATTGGTATTCATCTAGATGAACCGGAGCCCCTGTTGCCTGGACAGGTGAAAATAATTAAATAATCTCCCCAGATACCAGTATCAGTGATGAAGATCTGTCTGAAAATAATTAGAAAAAACTGAGTAGTGTGATTTCTCTGTGAATGAACTATGATTTTTTTTGTATACCTCTCTATGTTATCCCACTCATTATTCACTATATAAGTAATCATGCCTGTGAAAGCGCAACAGTATAAATAAAGCCTACACCTTTTGCTGGGTGATGTCTCTGATGTTGATCAACTCAGGCTCCTCATCTCGCTCTAGAACGGACCACCTCCTCCCGGTGCTCTCCGACGCCCGCTGCAGTAGAAAAATGGTTAATTGGATGCCACAAAAACATGTTCGTCTTTTGTAAAAGTTGTTCAATTATATGGACATTTTTCAAAGCAGTTAATACACTTGAATAAGTGTACAAAGAGAGCATATAGAGGACATGGTGGTAGAGTGAGAACGGACAATAGGCCATCCCTAGCGGTTGGAGTTCCGTCTTGTCCTACCTGGAGGATCATCAAGCGTTTCCTGTAATCCATCTTTTCGCGCCTTCTCCCTTCTTCAACTCATTTATCCGGTAAATGCCATAGAAGCTATACCCCGTTACCGCTTTTGTCTCACCAGCCCCGTTGAAAATATTATGAAGAATGTTGAGGAATCTTTGACCAAACAGGTCTCGTTCCAGAAGACAGACATCATAATCGTGCAACAGGTGATTGGAAGTGAAGAGGCGTTCTCGTCATTCAGTCCTCTGTCCATTCTATGCTCAAATTACGCAGACACGTGTCACAATGTGTTACCACTGGGTGGCAATATTTATCTCAGGGAATTTACAGTAGCCTATTTAGGGAAACAGCGATCTAGCTATTAAACAAATTAAACGTTTGTAATAATTCAGGGCTCTTATTTTATGTTCACATGCATGCGTTACATTATGACACCGTCATTTGTTATATGTACACACAATACAAATCCACAGTTAGTTAGGGGAAAATACTTCCCCCTAATATACAGCAGGAGGTGCTGTACCCTCTATAGATTATTCGTTTCTTTTTCATATTAAATTCCGCAAGTTCCCTCTGTCCATATTGCGAGCACTTTCCCCAAGCTTCGGTCCTCTTGTTTACCTCAACCAACTTTAGCCTATCTCAACCCTCTAATAACTTGATCGGAAAATGGATATATTGGTGCATACAGGATACAACTGTCTTTGTTGTTATCAATGGGAGATGATGAAGATGTCTTGGTCAATTCGCAAATAGATGAAGGTTCAAGGCACAAGAGGAAATACCACAAAATATGGGCAAACTCCAATCAAAACATGGTAAAACTTGGTATTTAGATTATTTTCAGAGGCTACTGTATATCTCTTAAGAACCAAAATATAACAGTGTTTTATTTCTATCTTTTATGTTTCCATTCATGCATAATTTGGATAGCCTGTAAACGCAGAGAAAATCCTGAAGGTAAGAATCACCTATTCAGAAGAAGTATCTCTCAAATATAAAATGTCATGCAGGGTATAGACTATTTCTTATTTTGTTTTTGTTTTCTAGGTGGTAGTTTTGCTGCCAATGTGCTCACCTGTCAGAGAGAGTGGGAACATACTGGTCTCCACACCCACACAATCACATTTAAGCAGGTACAGTACATTATAATACAGTTGATATATTTTACACCAGAGTTGAGATATGATTAACATTTTGGCACTTTTGCAGATTTCAGAGAGAAGGAGAGAGGGGGGAGATACAGAGAGAGAGTAACATGCCTTTACCTCAGAAAGTCAGTTACCTCATCACAAATATCAATATCAACATCAATATCAAGTTGTCCTCTGTAGCTCCGTTGTGTAGCATCAGGATAGTGGGAAAAGATGTATGCACGCATGACTGTAAGTCGCTTTGGATAAAAGTTAGGTTTTGTTTTTACATAGAAAAGCCTGTAAATGGATAGCAACACAGACATGTGTGTCATTAGATTGGAGAGGCTTGAACTTAGATAATGATGCTAATGAGAACCAGAATGGTGGAGTCCTGTGACAGGGCAGATGAATGGACCAAGGCCTCCTAGAGTGGGAGGGGTAAGAACCCCAATGGACATGTAAAGGTGGTTCTTTTATAAGACAGAGGGAGGTCAACTGACCATTCCCAATATTGAGTACAGGATGTTGTTGTATTTATCAATTTTTATTCCAAAATCACAACCAAAGTATGTACCATCCAGGGTTGTAACATGTAACATAGTGAGTGTCCTATACAACATCTTGTAGCATAGTGAGTGTCCTATACAACATCAGCATGTAACATAGTGCGAGTCCTATACAACATCATGTAACATAGTGAGAGTGCTATACAACATCATGTAACATAGTGAGAGTCCTATACAACATCATCATGTAACATAGTGAG